>OENG01000017.1:0-188755 GCA_900239735.1 Blumeria hordei DH14 | reverse complement strand
TGGCAACTCGTCATTTTCATCTTCCGTAAAATATTTGGCATTATTGCGTATTTCCGGGAGGTAAACTATCTTGTATTTCCTGTGGAGTCTGCTTTTTCTTAACTTCTAAAGCCTTGTTGATATCAGCAATCGAAGCTGCAAATATCATAGTCGCCGTATCTTTGGTATTACGTGCCCGAGTTACTATGGACATAAAGTGTGAACCAAGGAGCTGACGAGCACTTCCTGAATTGACCTTTAAGCAATTTACTTTTGCCATATCATTGGGAGATAGATTATTTTCCCAACCTTTTCCTTTTACTCTAAGCCCTCCTGGAGGTCCAAAGCGGATAGAACGCCGACGAGCATCATAGACAACTGCGTTAGCTCTCATCCAGGGATTACCTAGAATCATATTGTATGCCAATTTATCAATGACATATCCCAAAATGTGAGTTCTTTAATTGACTGCTGTTGGGAATCCTTTTTGGCAAGTTTTAGTTCCCTTGGCTTGATGGGAATTCGCGGTAATTTGTGACGTTTGACAAATGAAAGATTGAAGGCGGAATAGCATAAGCACCTTGAGTCCATAAGAGCATCTATATAAAAGCTTTTATTAAGAACTACGTCTAATAGAAACGGAGAACCATCCATTCTATTCACAACCTTACTTATTTCATTTGCCAAAGGCTTCCAAGAACCCTAGGCCCGACTTTGCTCAGGGTTCACTCGTTTCCCGAGTGGACACTATTACAATCTTCCTCAAAATCTCCTGAAATATGCTTCTCCTCGTTATCCCTTGTAGAAGCCGCATTGACAGCTACTGGTCTAACTGGCCAGATAAAGTTTGGACAATTCTTGTGCCAATGTCCCTTCTGGGCGCAACGTGTACATTTCCCAGCTGCACGTAGAGCCGTGTATTCTTCTCGTACTCGCCATAGGGCCGGGGGCTTTTTATTTGCACCTTTATTTCTACCCTGTGTTTGAGAGTTCACAGCATTGATAATAGCTGCCAAAGCTGATGTACTGATACCGTTGACACCCGACATTTGTGTATCACCATCTGCGTCGTGATATGGTGGCGTTACTTCTTGGTGCATACTAGTAAATGCTCTTTGGACATGGCCGGTGCTGTTGCCAGAATTTGAAGGGGCGTTACCTAGTCTGCTTATATACCAAGTTTTTGTATATCTTGGACCAATCTTAGGGACATAATTTTCCCGCGACTCCAATCTTCCAGCGATTGTCCGGACTTCCTTGACAAAGAGGGTATAGTTTTCGTCCGAGAGTGTTACCGTTATTAACAAATCCGTGAGACGATCATTCAGACCCAAGCTGAGGTCCTTAATCTTAATCCGTCCCTCCCAGTGAACACCTTTTGCCAAAGCCAACATGTATTCGAAGTCGTTCAAATAACTCGCAAAGGTTTGATGTTGTCTCTGCCTCATCCTTGAAAGTTTTTCTCCTGCGGCTCGAGTTGACGTCTTATCTTCAAAATTGTCGTTAAAATGGGATATGAACGTTTCGTAATTCCAGTCACTCTTAGGCCCTCCTGTAGAAGCCCAATGGGAAACACGACCTCTCATATTTTTGGGTAAGGTATTTATCATGTCCATACAGACTGATTTGTGCCCGCCCAACAAGTCCCAGTCAGACTCAATTTTGTTGGTTAACTGCATCATGTACATGTCATAAGACTCTTTAGTACCATCCCATTCTGGCCAACATGATGCTTTTTTTTTCCGGATGGTGGAGACCTCGGAGCTGCTGGCTCATTATGACTGTTGCTAACACTTATAAGGGACAAGAGTTGATTAAGTTGTTCCTGAGTTAGTAAAACAGGGGTGCCAGTGGACTGGTTACTGCCCGAGTTGTTTGTTGCGTTAGACATCTGAATGTCTTGCGTTTCCTCTTTACTGTGCATTGATTGCGACGACCGAAATGATTTATATTCTTCTGACAAGGTGGATGAGCTAGAGCGGACAAGGTGGGTAGGCTGAATTAATTGAATAGAGTCGGCAGGTGAAGGTACTCTAAACGTGTTCATAAAAATTATCTAAATTGGGTCGACTAGGAGAGGTTCAATTGACACTTGCACTAGAAGAGTAAAAAAAATTAGAGATACAGAATATATGTAAAAGGACTGATCACGATAGCTGTTCGCATAGGTGAATCCAAAAATAAAGGTTTATATTCTGTATAACAAAAGAACTACACAAGCTACACAATTGAGTATCTACTAAGTCTTACATAAGTCACTTCAAGCCTGACTATCCAATGGTCACGTGAGCAATCGTTACAAGTGGAATCAGATAAGTCCGATTCTAATCCAACAAGGCCCTAAGCCTGTAACAGGGAGATGGGATATGAATTATTCTCTAAAGGCGACAATACTTTTATAAGGGATAAAAACGGGCAAGAGGTTCTGTGGGCAACAGCAAGGAAAAGTCGATCGTAATTAAGTTAGAAGAAATAAAAGCTCGTTTCTCCTCCTATCGTGAATTTCATGAAGCTTTAGGACACCCTGGTGTAACAACCATCCGAGACCCTTCTAAATTATACACAGACGGTCACAACCTTCCTTCACTACCCCTGACCTTTTACTGTCCCGCATGCAAAAAAGCTAAGTCCAAGCACATTGTTCCTGATCCAATCCATGAGGATCCCAGTAACCTTTTTGAAATTATTCACTCAGATCTTTCCGGGAAATTCTCTGTTCCCTCTTTAAACGGCAAATATTACTACATCACCTTCATTGATGGAAAAATACGATTCTCCTGGGTCAGATTCTTACGAAACAAAAATGAAGCCGATGAAGCTATTGTTGACTTTGTCAAACTTATCTATAGACAATTCAATATAAAGATCAAGCAATGGAGGACTGACAACGGGGGAGAATTCGTGAATAAAACCATCAACTCGTTCTTTAAATCTGAAGGAATAGTTCATGAACTTTCGCCACCCTACGAACATGAGAGAAACGGACTGGCTGAGCGATTTAACCAAACTTTAACTACAATAGCCAGAACAATGATAGCAGACTTAAGCCTAAAATTTTGGGCAGAAGCCATATCAACTGCCAGCTATCTTAAAAATCGCCTTCCTCATTCACGGCTACCTCAAAATACTACGTCATATGAGGCCTTACAAGGCAACAAACCCACAATCAAACACCTTCAACCCTTCGGCAGAAAATGCTTTGTTCACATACACAAGGACTCGCGACCCTCAGGTTCAAAGCTATTACCAAGGGCAATCGAAGGAAAATTCATGGGCTACACGGAGAGCACTAAAATATTCCGAATTATGGATCCCCTCTAAGCACAAGGTAGTAGAATCTCCCAACGTCAAGTTTGCGCTGCTCAATTCAGGGGAAGCGACTCACTCCCTTGAGACCACAAGCAAATCCAACTTTGAGATAAAAAACATCGAATCAACATCATTTCATCCAACCCTTCCATCTAAACTTTCATCAAAACCAGTTGAAACTTTACCATCTGTAGATAACACCTCATCCCCACATCCGATAGAGCCACAAAACAAGCATGACTCTGAACAAACTTTACAGCAGCCAGCACAGCTTGAAACATCAGATAATCATACTCAAGAAATATTATCAATCCGTAGCCGTCCGAAGCGGTCAACAAAGCCTATTGAGAGATATGGTTTATCCACACACCACGGCTCAATTACACGCACTTTGAATGATAACAATTCTGAACAAAGCAGACTGGTTTCAGCTGAGGAATCTCAAATCGAAGTGGAAAACAATGCTGTGGCTCTGGCGGCAAAAAGATCACCAAAGACAAATGAGGAGCCAAAATCTATAGAACATGCATTTCAACAACCAGATGGAAATCAATGGCGCGAAGCAATAGATAAAGAATTGACATCTTTATCTCAAAACCATAGATGGGATGTGACTGATTGACCTCTCAAAAGAAATGTTGTTGGATCCAAATGGATTTTCAAAATAAAGCGGAATGCCGACGGCTCTATTAAGAGATACAAAGCGCGATTAGTTGCTCAAGGTTTTAGCCAAGTTCCTGGCCATGATTTTAATGAAACCTTCGCACCTGTCGCTCGATATGATAGCCTGAGGATATTACTCCGAATCTCAGCCCAGAACAAATGGATCCCTCAATAGATGGATGTAAACTCAGCATACCTCTACGGCATGCTAGAAGAGGAAATTTTCATGGAATTACCACCGGGATACCGTATAACCGGAAAATGTGCCAAACTCCGAAAATGTATCTACGGCCTCAAATAATCCGGCCGAGAATGGTACAAATGTATCTCGAATTCCCTCAAAGCAAAAGGATTCGAGTCAACAACATTTGATCCCTGCGTCTCCGTGCACCCAAAGGAAATGGTATTTATTTCCATATACGTAGACGACATACTCATCTTCGGACCCCCAAACAACTTTCGACAAAACCTAAAGACATCAATCGGAAACAATTTTGATTGCAAAGATTTAGGAGACGCAAAGTACATACTAGGTCTCGAAATAATAACCAACTCATCAGGTATCCGACTTTCCCAACAAGGATATTCAAAAAGGGTCCTAGAACGCTTTGGCTTTACAAATGCTCATAAAATTGGCACACCCCTCGATCCCAACGTAACCCTATTCAAAGGAACCGAAGAGGAACGTCTCGAGAACGTCAAAGAGTATCAAGCCATTGTTGGATCGCTAATGTACCTTGTCATAGGCAGTCGTCCTGATTTAGCATATACAGTCACTCTTTTAAGCCAGTTTTCGTCCTGTCCAAACCAAACTCACCTGCAAGCCGCCAAAAGAACACTTCGATATTTAGCTGCAACAACCACTTGGGACTTATTTTATCCAAATGGAGCCTGCGAAGATCTCGAAGTCTATGCCGATGCTTCCTATGCAGACAACCATCATACCCGAAGATCTACATCAGGTTATGTCATTCGGCTTGGCGACGCTACAATCTCCTGGAGTAGTAAACAACAGCGATCTGTAGCACTATCTACTACAGAAGCCGAATATATGGCCATGTCGCTTGCTGCCCGCCAAATCACCTGGACCAAATATGGACTAACCCAACTGCGCCAAAAGTTTGAAACTGTACTTCACTCTGACAACAACGGAGCACAAGAACTTGCGAGAAACCCGCGGATCCACAAATGATCAAAGCATATTGACGTGCATTACCACTACGTTCGTGATAAATTAAGAGAAGGAGAGTTCGGACTCCTCTACATCAAATCTGCAAACAACCTCGCAGACTTATTGACCAAAGCTCTTGCAAAACCTGCTCACCACCGACTATCTAACCATATCAGATGTGCTAAGCGAGGGGAAGTGCCATGAATGCGCTTTTCACATTAGTAGTAAATTGTCATCCACATAGTGTAGCATGCAGGGCCAAGGAAATGGAACTAGATGAGTGATAGATTACACACCCCCAATTGCTACATTCACCTGAAGACCACTCCTAAAGGAGACTAGTTAAGGGGCTATCTGGAAGTATATAGGATTGGTTAATCATCATGTAAATAATCTATAACATAACATCACACAATAAGATACCATTCGCACCCAAACACATTATTGCCGTAACCACTCAAGTACAGTCTAACCCCCCTGAGTAGTCACAACCATTTAATTGAAGATACCAAGTGTATATGACCATATACACCACCACCCTTCAATAACAAGAAAGAGGGATTCTTCACGGTGACATATCGCCCCGAAATATCATTTTGACTGAGGTAGACATAACTGGTGCAAGTCAAGGGCTGCTTATCGATCTGAATATGGCTTCGTTTCGTCAGGATAAAAAAGGTAAGAAACAGCGTGAAAGAATAACTGGTACCATAAAGTACTTGGCGCTGGAACTTTTAAATGCAATTGAAAATGAGAAACAAACTCTGGAGCAAACTTACCGTCATGATCTTGAATCATTCTTCTACGTTCTCTTAGTCGGATGTATGAGCTATGGTCAAAAAGAAGCTCCACGTCATCTGGGCGCCTGGTCTTCAGCCTAGAAATGGACAAGCTGTCACGCGAAGACTTCTGTTCTTGGGGTGTTTTTTGGAGAACAAATAATAGAAAAATTCGCGACCGTGTTTGAAGGTGTTCAGGATCTGGCATGGAGCTTTCGCAAAATACTCTTTGGAGAAAAATTGATGGAATTCGGGACACCGGAAGATCCTAACGTGCTGTATGATCCTATAATTCGTGCCTTCGATGACACTATCAAGAAACTTGAAGGTGAGAAAGTTTTTAATTAATATTCATTCACCATCCTCGTCATTTATACAGATGCTGACATTATCCATCATTTTTGATAGCTGATGTTCGGGAAAGAAATAAAGATGATTCTATTCGGAAAGAAGCATTGAGTCGGAAAAGATCAAGATGAAAAGTATTCTGGGCCAAAGATGTACAGTTAGAAAGTTAGAAAGTTATGAAAGACAATTATTTAAAACTTTTAATTATATTCTTCTCAAATATACGATCAAGGAACTTTGTCTCAGTGAATGGGACTGCAATTATCCAAGAATAAGTTATCTAAGACTCAAGAAGATGTGGGTGAATTTAAATTAACCTCTGTAATCACGTACTCTGGTGTATTGATCATAAAGATCTAATTTTTGCTTTCTTAACGACCTAGGTAATTGGCACCCTCTGCACTCTTTTGGGAGCTTGAGTGCAGGAGGGGCCGTGTTAGATCAAGTTATCTGACAAGTAGAATTAACTTCGATCCACCAAATTGACATTCCCAAGTCAAATGTCAACCATTTGTCGAACAAATCGATTCCAAACACTCAATAAATCCTTCATTGACGCGCCGAAGCGCAACCTCTTCTCGGAATCGGCCATCATGCGGCGTGAGCCATGATATCATTCCCATCTCATGTTTGTACTTTCTATTCAACGCCAGTCATTATTTATCCCAGCATATCTTCAGCGAGCAGTCGTTTTCTTCATTATATACCTTATCAAGCAGCCCACGGAGGTATCCTCAATTTGTCATCTTTTTCTTCCTCCCTTGAAGTTTTCCCTACATCTGTCACGTTTAACCCTCGCTGACTAAGGTGGTTAGCTTAAACAAATAAGCGAGGTACAATAAGTAGAATGGTCCTCTTGGACTTCTTGTAGCCTCATGATCAATCTATCTATTAATAAGGACATCCTCTTATTTCGTGACAACATCATCTGTCAATATTGCCGTCTTAAAGTCTTCATAGAGTTTCATCCGTTCGGCCTTGCCCGGTCGCTGCCGTACCCTTATCCGTGGAGGCCGAATGTGGATCGAAGAGCTCAAGACCGAGATATGGATGATTCAGTCTTTGTCGAATGCTCGACTTGATGTGCCGATGAAATAGCGTACTTATTACGTCGTAGGTGATTCATCATAGCTCTAGTTATTAATGCCCTTGGCCGAGGTTGGACGAAAATAAGACCGGCTCTTCGACCGTAACTCTACAGCACACAACAGTTGTGACAGGATGGATATTCACTGGTAGCCTACATTGTGTTAGAAATTGTCAAGGATTTCTAGGAGAAAATATCTTGAAGAACAAGTATACAATTTCGGACAAGAATATATTGATAGTTGTATAGGATATGGAACTCCCTTCTCAATATGAATTAATAATAAATAATATTCCGTTAACTTAGTTTAACATACAAATAAGCCAATCCTTAAATACAGATCCCCAAGGCTTTAGTGATCCCCATCTCCCAGTGGTCTAGCTACAACCAGCCACTAAATTAGCGCAAGGTAGCATTTCAGATACTACTGAAACTTATGTCGCCTAGCTGAGCTTAATTATATGCGATCGAATCCATTCAATTGATCTTAACGATCTTACCTAGTAATCTAGACCTTCATACATACGAAGTCTAGATTTCCAACACATTGCGAGTATGACCCTTGGATCTTGTAGTTCTTCGATAGGTGGTGAGATGATTATGGAGGGTCGCGAGATGAAGTAGCTGGGAAAGGTATTCCAGAAAATTTTGATAGAGAGAGTGTGTGATTGTAGTTAGTTGTTATAATATGAATATCAAACAGGTGTCATCTTCTCTGTGTTTCAAATCTGGGTTGTACGGTCGTGAAACCTCTGCCAGTCGGATCTTCGACCAAAAACTTGCCAAAACCACTCCTCTCGATCTCCTTCTCGACGAAAACTTTCAAACATGCCCTTTGAAGTAGCTGAATCTTCGCTTTGGGTGAATTCTTCTTTCCCAGGATTGTTAATGACACTGCTATAATCTAACTCTTTTCATGCTCAGACTTCGTGGTGAGCAGTAGCGGTATAGCAGGTGATTCCATGCGGGTGAGGAGGAATAGAATGATAAAGCCGCTATCCAATTCGAGGCAATTTAGCCCATTTGTAGATGGGAACGTCCCTTTTGTACAGATAGAAATATCTCTATAATAGTTCAACAACAATTGTAGAGAACTCACACATTGTGATCCACAAACTTTTTCCTCACGTCTTCCGATTAAAAACAATGCTTCAACATTATGATCATTTTATGAGGATGCAGAAAGACGTACCTATAAACTTGAAGAGGTTTTGTAGTGATCGATCTTTTTTTTAAATCATTTAATGTGTATTCAACTATTTAACTATGACACATGACCGGTACCATGTTTACATGTAAAATGAGTCTTTTGACGTCAGAGACACTCATACTCTAGATTTCATTTGCAAATACCACTACGAGGTATGTTTGCTTACACAAACAGTCGACCCTCTTCCATGAGTACCCAACAAAGGGAAATTCAAAATCTTTGATTATCCAAGCATGCCTTCATCGTCCAGGCATACTAGCACCGCGATAAATTTAGTTTAGCCTTGCCGGATTCGAGCCAGCGGTCTCCTGCTTCGGGAGCGATATTTGTCCTAGCTATCCACACCTTACTTGAGAAACCGGCCAAGATGATGTACCACTGCACAATCCAACAATGGCGGTGTTAAGAGTGTTGCCTGCACTGTCGCAACCGAAGTCTTGGCGCACGCACAAAGCTCAATTCGAAAACTCATCGTCAAAATTCTGAAATTCACGCCCGTCGAGATTGAAGTCATCCAGTACATCATCTAGTAAACTTGTCCTGATCTCTCTCACACTCATCCCAAAGAACTGTCTCCCAGGTTTGTGCGCCACGCTTTGCTTCCTCTGTCGTATACAAATATCGGCGTGGCCATGTACTTCATGGTCATTGGAGTAATAATGTACCAAGTCGTACCTGCAAACTTGATGAGGTTTGGGTGGTGGTTGATCTCGTCGGGTGGGGAAATTGGATTAGGTGGAGAGTCTTGAATCATTGCCTCATGGGCCAACTTGTTCGGTATTGCGAAATTTGACTGATTTTGGCTCTGGGAGAATATGTCACTCCCAGGCTCGTAGAGGGCACCGCGTACAGGTGTTCAGTCTTGCCCTCCTCCGAGATTATTAGAGCTTTTGTGGGAGCCATTACCATAGCTTTGGCTAATTAGCCAGGAGGGCTTCTTTTGTCGATGAGTCAACGGCACTCCCCAGTGCCCTGGACGGCACAAAAGAAGTTAGGCTAAGCTACTTTACAGCAATCACGTTCTGTCAAGACTATTCTGACATTCCAGCACCACCTAAGGGAAGGAGTTGGAGGGAGGCTAGAAAGGCAGTTGGTGAATTTCCCGAGGTACACACAAGTCTGCAGCGCCCAGCTGGCCGGCCTCTTCGAACGCTTCAGAAGGGGTACTATGTCTTTGGATTAAGCCCTCCTGACGGTATTAAGAGAGCTCCGTACCCAGTGGTTTTTTCGATTTTTCCCGGCTGCCATACACCCGCAAATGGCCATCGTTTCCATGGCTAGAGAGGAGAGATATTGAAGGTCTCACGGCTCCTCTAAGTATATGATCGAATGAGGGCTTGTGAGGGGTGGTACTGTTTGAAGGGAACTGCATGGTAGGTGTAGGAGGGGATTTACTACTAGCATATGTATCCTTGGCCTATAGGTAGAGAGGACCTGCACGTCCTACATAGTCATAGACTCACACAGGACAATAAAAAAATAAAAAGTTACCCAACGCCAAGGAGTATTTCACTTGTGAGAACTGAACACGAGAACCAAAAAAACTATCTAACCACCACGTTATAACTTAGTACTCAAGACTCGCACGACACTTTGCCGTATCAGAAGTGTTAGGCATTCATAGACTTAAGTTACATCATAAACTAAATACTTCACACCCTTTCGCGTGATTATCATCATTGTATAATTCAAGATAAGGTCCCAATTTCAGGGTAGTAGTATCCAAATTAGGATTACTGTTCAAATGGAGAATGTCCCATAATTTCTGTGTGTTGCCCGCCTGAACTGAAGGTTGAGCTTATTTTCTCCCTAAGGTTTGTGGAAGCCTAGTTGATGGTGAAACCAGCGAAAGCTACGATGGCTTACACAATGCATGTAGATGAGTTATCAAACGCAAGTTAGTAAGCTCCGCTAAAACGTGACTGGCTCTGTGATTAAAATTACCCGAAGATTCCTCTTTATCTTTAAGCTCCCTGACTCGATGTGAATCTGCATCATTGGCCAAAAAAATACTTTGTAGCAAACATACAGATTTACAATTACCTTACACAACGCAAATTTTGAATGGATGATACCGAAAGGCGAGCTGTCAAGCGCTCACGCTTTGACCAAACTGAATGCGAACCAAAAAGAGCGTCAAGATTTGATAGAAGATCCCGATCGCCTGCACCAGTCTCCAGGAAATCCGGAAGCCGACGCAGCAAAAGTCCCTTTGAAAGACCCTCCAGCTCTCCAGTGAATCAGGAGCCTACAAAAAAGGTAGATGCCGCTGCTGCCGCAGGTTCGTACTCACCTAGAATAAATCGATACATTGGAAAGAACTAATGGAAATCTAGCCGCCGCTGCTGCAAAAATAAACGCTCAAATCCAGGCTAAAAAAGGAATACAGCATGTTGACGTCCCTCCAATTAGAGCAACACAGAGTCCTACCCCCGTATCAGCTGTATCTCCTAAAGCTGCAAGCTCTGGTAACAGCACGAGTCTGGTAAATGGTGAGATGTATATTGCAGATGGAGACTACATACGAGATATTGAAGTCAACGATCTCCGAAACCGTTACACACTGACAAAAGGTTCTACACAGAAGATGGTAAATACTCCTTGTGTTATACTTCACTGATGCGTCAGGCTGCATACAAGATTAAAACTCCTTCCCTTTACTTATTTATTTGGAATCATCAGATTTACTATACTGAAGCTCGATAGCTTTATTACAACTCCCTCGTTTTCATCTGCTGACTCCCGCTGCGTGACTTATAGATCAAGGAAGAAACCGGAGCTGGTACGCTATGTCTACCTACCATTTACGTTTTTACATAGTATTTATGTTGACTTTTAAAGATGTCACAACGCGTGGGAATTACTATCCCGACAAGAGTATGGCTACTGCTGCTGCAAGTTTAACTTTTCGAAATGACGACTCATGCTAATATTGATCAGAATCCACCACTTTATCTACACGTCACGAGCACTAGCAAGCAAGGCCTTGAACAGGCAGTAATCAAAATTGAAGAGCTCATGAAGCAGGAGTTACCAAATCTTGTCGATGAACGAAGATTCAGACGTCGCGAGCCAGATCAAGTCGAGAGAGATGAATTTGGGAGGGTAGGTCATAACATAACCCGAAATATAAAACTAACATAGCCAGCGCAAATGGCCTGAAGAAAAAATACTTATCGACTTCGAACCAATTCCAGGGTTCAATCTTCGTGCTCAAGTTGTCGGACATGGAGGTGCTTACGTAAAGCATATTCAACAAGAAACTAGATGTCGTGTACAGATTAAAGGTCGTGGCTCCGGATTTATGGAACATGGTACTGGTCAAGAGAGTGATGAACCCATGTATTTGCATGTAGCGGGGCCTGACCCTGCTGAAGTTCAAAGAGCGAAGGAGCTATGTGAAGATTTGTTGAAGAATGTTCGGGATCAGTACGAGGAATTTAAGAACCGCCCTCAACAACGCCCCTTTGGTGGTACTACTGGTTATGGCGGAGAACGTGGTTACGGAGATCGCGCACCAGACCGATCGAGCGTGTACGGCGGATCATACGCTAGCGGATACGGTAATTCTGTAGCGGCTACTATACAGGGAAGCGCCAACCTTGGTGCTTCAGCTGCTCCCGGGGCTGCTAGTCCATCTACTGCCGCCGACTATGCTGCACAATATGCTCAATACTATGGGGCTGGAGCTGATCCATACGCCGCATACGGTGGTTATGCTGGTTATGTACAGTATTATCAACAGTATATGGCTGCAGTAGCAGCTCAACAACAAAGTTCTTCTCCAGGAGGTACATCGTCGGCTCCACCTCCACCTCCGAATGAAGAACCACCTCCACCACCTCCCAGCTCTACTCCAGGTTCTGGGAATCACAATGTAGTAAGTCATAGAGTTTTACGTAGCTGTACACTAATAAAATATTAGGCCCCCCCTCCACCCGGTAAATGAGAAAACTCCATGGCTTTATATCTGGACAACACATCTCAAGCCACTAGTACAGCTTTACACTCAAAAAAGGCGGAGAAAGGTATGCGTTGGACCACATAGGCTCGTTTATAATAATTTTGCAGATTATCTTCTTCACTACTGAAAATAAAGAAACAAAGTTAACACGCTAGACAAGTGTGACTGCACGATCAATAATGATTTGAGTTGGAACTATGCATTTTAAACGAAACTGCTAGAAACTTTTATCTCAGCAAACAAATTCCTGTCAAGATTCTTTTCACGCTACGTATCATTACTTCTTGAATCTTATTTGCTTATAGCTTCCTATTAATTGTTACAAAGCTTCATTTTCCTAATCGTAGCAAGACAACAATCCTGGTGTCGCTAGCAGTAGCCGGTTGACAAAAAGGTTAAGTATGCTCATAATTTTCTGAACGTATAATCTAGTTGACGTAATCATGGGAAAGGCCATGAATTAGGTGAAGGATTATCTAAATTTCAGTAGGCAACATTAATATTAGCTTTACGGTGTAAAGCTCGAGAGTGATACCAGCGTATGCAACACTTGATATAAACGGCTATCGATATGAAATAATTGTTTGAACTAGCCAGTCCGTGGAGTAGTAACTCATAAAGTTTATCCACAATCAGATCCGGGATACAGTTTCATGTAACCTTGCAGGTAAACACTCCACATAGAATCTCAGCGATAAATCTGTTACAAGCCGGAATGATTATTCTTGTTTATGTCATGGGAAAGTAGTCTCAATAGATTACAAAAATCCTGAAGCAAACTATTCAGATGCAAGGCAGGGTGGCGGGACCGGATATGTGCTTCCAAATTTGTCCAATGCGATTTCTTGATAAACTAGCTATCTGGAAAATTGAAGTTAGCTGACTCACTGATCCCAAAGCCTCAGTGAAAAGCCAACTGCATCATATTTCCCGATAATTAGAATTTATTTTCATTATTTAAAAATTTATTAAGAATAAATCTAACCTTAGCAGGGCCCAGAGCAGCATTGCCCCACAAGTAAGAAGCCAGCACATTGGGCTCAGTGCTTACTTACACCGAAGAAATGTACCAGGAGTAGGAAAACCACGTTGCCAATGTGAATATCCGTCCCAAAATATAAAGCACATGGTGATGTCTTGTCCAAGATGGGCAAAAGGAAGAGGCGAGTTGCTTCGTAAATCGACGACCCGATCCTTCGAAGCAATGGTAAATAACGTCAAAGATATGACTAGAATAGCGCAGTGGATTCAGAAGGAAGGATGGATAGAGCAATTTCGGATGACGGGAGAAATCGAGGCGTTGATCAAGCAAAGAGGAGAAAACGGGAACACAGGACAAGGACGGAATCCACAATGGCAACAACAGTGTGAGTACACTTCCTAAAGGTAAGACTATAATGGTACAGATCCAATCAGATAGCTAGGGGGGTTTTTAACTGCAAGGTTTCCTCCTCTATAAATTAGATAGTTTGATAGACACCTGCATGGGCCCATAGGGCGCCAAATCAGAACAATGAAATCAAATTCAAAAAAAAAGAATAAACCTAAAGGCGCAAATATTTTTACAGATGAGACAACAAGCAGAAAATGGATTACCCATAGAAATACACCCTCAAATATCCACCGGAACCTTAGCAGGGCTCAAAGCAGTATTGCAGTTTAGATAAGAAGTGAGCACATTGGTCTCAACCCTTATCTGTATCGAAGGAAAGTCCCCGGAGTGATTAATCCAAAATGCTAGTGTGGCTATCCGTCTCAAAATGTCAAACACATGGTCGATGTGGACAAGGATAGGACGGATGTCACACAGTATGAACAGTGTAAAGGCACTTCCTGTAGTAAACCTCAGACAAAACATTAGATATGAAAAAGACAGCTAAGGGGGTTTTTACCAAATTGGTTTCCTCCTTATAAATATTATGGCTAGATATACCTGAACGGGCTAAATGAAATCAAATCAAAGAATAAATCTAGTTCGAAGTTGACTTCATTCAACCGGATTTGGAGCCCTGTGGGTCCATATAGGTGGCTATAAAGCTAACAATATTTACACAAAGGGAAAGCCATGCGACAAAAATGTCGTACCCCTCAAAATTCCTAGTCTATGATTCCTCATTAACCTGAATAGAGTACAATTGCCGTCAATTCGGCATAGAACTAGCTACAAAAAACCTCAGAACTCTTTTGCTCTAGCGTGCCGAAAATTGTTGCCTCTTGCCTTATGCTCGAACCCGATGGTGTGAAATCTTGTGGTGGAGCCTGGACCAGGAGCTTTTTGCGCGGCTATTCTGGCCGTCTATTAAGAACTTTTTGCTTCTGGAGGGTCATAGGTGTGGACCTTGGTCGTTTTGTTCGTTGGTGTATGTGTTGTTGCCATTGGTATTGCTTACTTCTATCTTAGATTTTTCGGATTATGTCTTAGTCAACAATGTCTAGCCTAATTGTGCTAGATTTCAGGCTACTGTTACAACTATTCATGGGGTCATATTCAGGGTCGTGAAGTAGTTTCGGTTTGGTATGGGTTATAAGGTTGATACCTAAGCGTGTCTCATAGTAGTCAGGCATGCGACTCAAGTAGCAAATACACGGTAAACCTCAACCCCAGAATGATGATACGAATCAAATTTGATATGCTAGGTCCTGTATGGCTAGTGTGGATGGGATATGGGGGATTTTACCTGTAGATAGATAAAGACGCTGTAGCCCTCTGATAGTTGGGACAAGTCTCCTATCAAATAAAATCGGAATCAATCCTAGTCTCTCATTAAGCAATCTCATGAATTATTTCCGTGTCTGTCATTACAGACCAATATACAAAGTCGACGATCAAGTTTTAGAAAGTCGATCATAGATACGTCATTCTACTTAAAAGTCCATACTTCATCCTTTGAAAGCTAGCCTTCAACTCCGCGTTAAGATATGCTAGCTTCTGCCACTACATATGCGCCTTACCAAAATTACAGCAAATATCGGAATTTTGCTGACAGTTTCTGTTCTGGTCGGTGCCTGCGTACCCCCCCAAACCTTCTAGCTTCATTGTCGGAAGCTTGAGTACGATCCAACTGACTGCAGATAAACCACTGCTTGGTTTACTCTATGGGTGACCAGAGCTGAACTGTGCACAGTGTTGAGTCGATCACAATACCTTTCCTAATTACTTCGCGTTGAAGAGCCTTTGTCGGGAGGCCGCTACAACTGATCGTGGAGTATGGCCATTCTTATTCATTAGTGCTCTTTGTCGTCTTATAGCCACGTCACCCTGCTGCTTTTGATTCTAGGAATCTGGGCTTTCGTATCCATTCTCATCTTCAGAATTGCCATGCTGTTGTTACGTTTTTTTCTCAATACTCAATATTCAATTTTCACCAATGAGAGGTCCGGAATCTCAGCAAGATAGTCCTGCTTTTTTGCGGAAAACTACCTTGTCTACGCCATCCACAATGCAGCATCTTGTTGTGAGGCCGACTGCATGAAAACGTCCGTATCATTGCCCTGTAATTGTCTTACGGCGTATGCGCCCTTGAGGTGAAATTTTGCCTTTTAAGCAGCTCTACCGACAGCACATTACCTGCGCCTTGTCTGCTTTTTGTACTCGTATCCGAACTGCAGCTTGAGTCGAAACTGGTGCCAAAATTGAGGCATCAGTGAGTCGTCCTGCCATGGTTTGTACCGTTTGTGGAGCCGTCTTGCGCACCATATCCCACGACCCTTGTTTGTTACCTTCTCTAAGACTATCATCCGTTACCTCCCGCCAGAGCTGTGAGTTTTGACTCTAACATCGTCCCGTGGGACTTGGGAGCTTGAAGAGCCCTATCAATGACCAAAGTTAGTGTCGCGGTAATGATATTCCCTGCCATCACCAATTTGTCTCGCAACATGTTCAGATTCATCCCTACCATTCTTAAGTTGTCTAATTTAGTACCTGAAGAGCTCGGGAGGGAATCTGTAGCCTTGATTGCGGCAGTTCCTTTAAGTGTAGGTGCTTTTGGCCATGCATAATACCTGTAAATATCACCGAAGAGGGGGACTATTCTCAACACCTGTCAGTGGTGTCATCCAGGAACCTCCAGCTCTAACTGTAAAGTCTGCAAAGCCGAGATTTAGTAGTAAAGTCTTCACTTCGATTAGGATTCCGATTCGCTTTCGCGGTCTGCATCGTCTTCGTCCATAGGCGCATCCCCCTATCACCATTATCATGAAGCTAACCACGATCATATTAGATGGTAGGGTCGGAGCCCTACTCATCACCAACCCTTGATCATGGAGGAAAAGCCATCCGATGAGTTTCCGGAGCGCACCCAGCACCCGAAACGAAGATGGTGGATTAGATCAAGATGGCCTCTAATGTTACAAAGAAGGGAGATGAAGATGAATATGTCCACCTCGTGTGGTCCTGGTATCTAAACCTAGCCTGGCTGGAGCAGGAGGTTTTTTGAGAATTTTTCTTTTTTTGGGTAGAAGGTTCCGTGGAAAACGTCGCTGAATTCCATGAGTAAATACTGAGCTGAATGGCAATTCATCACAGACAGTATATCAATGATATTTCAAGGAACATCAAAGGCAAAGAGCACTGTACGATGGAGGGCAAGACTGAACACCTGTACGCGGTGCCCTCTACGAGCCTGGGAGTGACATATTCTCCCAGAGCCAAAATCAGTCAAATTTCGCAATACCGAACAAGTTGGCCCATGAGGCAATGATTCAAGACTCTCCACCTAATCCAATTTCCCCACCCGACGAGATCAACCACCACCCAAACCTCATCAAGTTTGCAGGTACGACTTGGTACATTATTACTCCAATGACCATGAAGTACATGGCCACGCCGATATTTGTATACGACAGAGGAAGCAAAGCGTGGCGCACAAACCTGGGAGACAGTTCTTTGGGATGAGTGTGAGAGAGATCAGGACAAGTTTACTAGATGATGTACTGGATGACTTCAATCTCGACGGGCGTGAATTTCAGAATTTTGACGATGAGTTTTCGAATTGAGCTTTGTGCGTGCGCCAAGACTTCGGTTGCGACAGTGCAGGCAACACTCTTAACACCGCCATTGTTGGATTGTGCAGTGGTACATCATCTTGGCCGGTTTCTCAAGTAAGGTGTGGATAGCTAGGACAAATATCGCTCCCGAAGCAGGAGACCGCTGGCTCGAATCCGGCAAGGCTAAACTAAATTTATCGCGGTGCTAGTATGCCTGGACGATGAAGGCATGCTTGGATAATCAAAGATTTTGAATTTCCCTTTGTTGGGTACTCATGGAAGAGGGTCGACTGTTTGTGTAAGCAAACATACCTCGTAGTGGTATTTGCAAATGAAATCTAGAGTATGAGTGTCTCTGACGTCAAAAGACTCATTTTACATGTAAACATGGTACCGGTCATGTGTCATAGTTAAATAGTTGAATACACATTAAATGATTTAAAAAAAAAGATCGATCACTACAAAACCTCTTCAAGTTTATAGGTACGTCTTTCTGCATCCTCATAAAATGATCATAATGTTGAAGCATTGTTTTTAATCGGAAGACGTGAGGAAAAAGTTTGTGGATCACAATGTGTGAGTTCTCTACAATTGTTGTTGAACTATTATAGAGATATTTCTATCTGTACAAAAGGGACGTTCCCATCTACAAATGGGCTAAATTGCCTCGAATTGGATAGCGGCTTTATCATTCTATTCCTCCTCACCCGCATGGAATCACCTGCTATACCGCTACTGCTCACCACGAAGTCTGAGCATGAAAAGAGTTAGATTATAGCAGTGTCATTAACAATCCTGGGAAAGAAGAATTCACCCAAAGCGAAGATTCAGCTACTTCAAAGGGCATGTTTGAAAGTTTTCGTCGAGAAGGAGATCGAGAGGAGTGGTTTTGGCAAGTTTTTGGTCGAAGATCCGACTGGCAGAGGTTTCACGACCGTACAACCCAGATTTGAAACACAGAGAAGATGACACCTGTTTGATATTCATATTATAACAACTAACTACAATCACACACTCTCTCTATCAAAATTTTCTGGAATACCTTTCCCAGCTACTTCATCTCGCGACCCTCCATAATCATCTCACCACCTATCGAAGAACTACAAGATCCAAGGGTCATACTCGCAATGTGTTGGAAATCTAGACTTCGTATGTATGAAGGTCTAGATTACTAGGTAAGATCGTTAAGATCAATTGAATGGATTCGATCGCATATAATTAAGCTCAGCTAGGCGACATAAGTTTCAGTAGTATCTGAAATGCTACCTTGCGCTAATTTAGTGGCTGGTTGTAGCTAGACCACTGGGAGATGGGGATCACTAAAGCCTTGGGGATCTGTATTTAAGGATTGGCTTATTTGTATGTTAAACTAAGTTAACGGAATATTATTTATTATTAATTCATATTGAGAAGGGAGTTCCATATCCTATACAACTATCAATATATTCTTGTCCGAAATTGTATACTTGTTCTTCAAGATATTTTCTCCTAGAAATCCTTGACAATTTCTAACACAATGTAGGCTACCAGTGAATATCCATCCTGTCACAACTGTTGTGTGCTGTAGAGTTACGGTCGAAGAGCCGGTCTTATTTTCGTCCAACCTCGGCCAAGGGCATTAATAACTAGAGCTATGATGAATCACCTACGACGTAATAAGTACGCTATTTCATCGGCACATCAAGTCGAGCATTCGACAAAGACTGAATCATCCATATCTCGGTCTTGAGCTCTTCGATCCACATTCGGCCTCCACGGATAAGGGTACGGCAGCGACCGGGCAAGGCCGAACGGATGAAACTCTATGAAGACTTTAAGACGGCAATATTGACAGATGATGTTGTCACGAAATAAGAGGATGTCCTTATTAATAGATAGATTGATCATGAGGCTACAAGAAGTCCAAGAGGACCATTCTACTTATTGTACCTCGCTTATTTGTTTAAGCTAACCACCTTAGTCAGCGAGGGTTAAACGTGACAGATGTAGGGAAAACTTCAAGGGAGGAAGAAAAAGATGACAAATTGAGGATACCTCCGTGGGCTGCTTGATAAGGTATATAATGAAGAAAACGACTGCTCGCTGAAGATATGCTGGGATAAATAATGACTGGCGTTGAATAGAAAGTACAAACATGAGATGGGAATGATATCATGGCTCACGCCGCATGATGGCCGATTCCGAGAAGAGGTTGCGCTTCGGCGCGTCAATGAAGGATTTATTGAGTGTTTGGAATCGATTTGTTCGACAAATGGTTGACATTTGACTTGGGAATGTCAATTTGGTGGATCGAAGTTAATTCTACTTGTCAGATAACTTGATCTAACACGGCCCCTCCTGCACTCAAGCTCCCAAAAGAGTGCAGAGGGTGCCAATTACCTAGGTCGTTAAGAAAGCAAAAATTAGATCTTTATGATCAATACACCAGAGTACGTGATTACAGAGGTTAATTTAAATTCACCCACATCTTCTTGAGTCTTAGATAACTTATTCTTGGATAATTGCAGTCCCATTCACTGAGACAAAGTTCCTTGATCGTATATTTGAGAAGAATATAATTAAAAGTTTTAAATAATTGTCTTTCATAACTTTCTAACTTTCTAACTGTACATCTTTGGCCCAGAATACTTTTCATCTTGATCTTTTCCGACTCAATGCTTCTTTCCGAATAGAATCATCTTTATTTCTTTCCCGAACATCAGCTATCAAAAATGATGGATAATGTCAGCATCTGTATAAATGACGAGGATGGTGAATGAATATTAATTAAAAACTTTCTCACCTTCAAGTTTCTTGATAGTGTCATCGAAGGCACGAATTATAGGATCATACAGCACGTTAGGATCTTCCGGTGTCCCGAATTCCATCAATTTTTCTCCAAAGAGTATTTTGCGAAAGCTCCATGCCAGATCCTGAACACCTTCAAACACGGTCGCGAATTTTTCTATTATTTGTTCTCCAAAAAACACCCCAAGAACAGAAGTCTTCGCGTGACAGCTTGTCCATTTCTAGGCTGAAGACCAGGCGCCCAGATGACGTGGAGCTTCTTTTTGACCATAGCTCATACATCCGACTAAGAGAACGTAGAAGAATGATTCAAGATCATGACGGTAAGTTTGCTCCAGAGTTTGTTTCTCATTTTCAATTGCATTTAAAAGTTCCAGCGCCAAGTACTTTATGGTACCAGTTATTCTTTCACGCTGTTTCTTACCTTTTTTATCCTGACGAAACGAAGCCATATTCAGATCGATAAGCAGCCCTTGACTTGCACCAGTTATGTCTACCTCAGTCAAAATGATATTTCGGGGCGATATGTCACCGTGAAGAATCCCTCTTTCTTGTTATTGAAGGGTGGTGGTGTATATGGTCATATACACTTGGTATCTTCAATTAAATGGTTGTGACTACTCAGGGGGGTTAGACTGTACTTGAGTGGTTACGGCAATAATGTGTTTGGGTGCGAATGGTATCTTATTGTGTGATGTTATGTTATAGATTATTTACATGATGATTAACCAATCCTATATACTTCCAGATAGCCCCTTAACTAGTCTCCTTTAGGAGTGGTCTTCAGGTGAATGTAGCAATTGGGGGTGTGTAATCTATCACTCATCTAGTTCCATTTCCTTGGCCCTGCATGCTACACTATGTGGATGACAATTTACTACTAATGTGAAAAGCGCATTCATGGCACTTCCCCTCGCTTAGCACATCTGATATGGTTAGATAGTCGGTGGTGAGCAGGTTTTGCAAGAGCTTTGGTCAATAAGTCTGCGAGGTTGTTTGCAGATTTGATGTAGAGGAGTCCGAACTCTCCTTCTCTTAATTTATCACGAACGTAGTGGTAATGCACGTCAATATGCTTTGATCATTTGTGGATCCGCGGGTTTCTCGCAAGTTCTTGTGCTCCGTTGTTGTCAGAGTGAAGTACAGTTTCAAACTTTTGGCGCAGTTGGGTTAGTCCATATTTGGTCCAGGTGATTTGGCGGGCAGCAAGCGACATGGCCATATATTCGGCTTCTGTAGTAGATAGTGCTACAGATCGCTGTTGTTTACTACTCCAGGAGATTGTAGCGTCGCCAAGCCGAATGACATAACCTGATGTAGATCTTCGGGTATGATGGTTGTCTGCATAGGAAGCATCGGCATAGACTTCGAGATCTTCGCAGGCTCCATTTGGATAAAATAAGTCCCAAGTGGTTGTTGCAGCTAAATATCGAAGTGTTCTTTTGGCGGCTTGCAGGTGAGTTTGGTTTGGACAGGACGAAAACTGGCTTAAAAGAGTGACTGTATATGCTAAATCAGGACGACTGCCTATGACAAGGTACATTAGCGATCCAACAATGGCTTGATACTCTTTGACGTTCTCGAGACGTTCCTCTTCGGTTCCTTTGAATAGGGTTACGTTGGGATCGAGGGGTGTGCCAATTTTATGAGCATTTGTAAAGCCAAAGCGTTCTAGGACCCTTTTTGAATATCCTTGTTGGGAAAGTCGGATACCTGATGAGTTGGTTATTATTTCGAGACCTAGTATGTACTTTGCGTCTCCTAAATCTTTGCAATCAAAATTGTTTCCGATTGATGTCTTTAGGTTTTGTCGAAAGTTGTTTGGGGGTCCGAAGATGAGTATGTCGTCTACGTATATGGAAATAAATACCATTTCCTTTGGGTGCACGGAGACGCAGGGATCAAATGTTGTTGACTCGAATCCTTTTGCTTTGAGGGAATTCGAGATACATTTGTACCATTCTCGGCCGGATTATTTGAGGCCGTAGATACATTTTCGGAGTTTGGCACATTTTCCGGTTATACGGTATCCCGGTGGTAATTCCATGAAAATTTCCTCTTCTAGCATGCCGTAGAGGTATGCTGAGTTTACATCCATCTATTGAGGGATCCATTTGTTCTGGGCTGAGATTCGGAGTAATATCCTCAGGCTATCATATCGAGCGACAGGTGCGAAGGTTTCATTAAAATCATGGCCAGGAACTTGGCTAAAACCTTGAGCAACTAATCGCGCTTTGTATCTCTTAATAGAGCCGTCGGCATTCCGCTTTATTTTGAAAATCCATTTGGATCCAACAACATTTCTTTTGAGAGGTCAATCAGTCACATCCCATCTATGGTTTTGAGATAAAGATGTCAATTCTTTATCTATTGCTTCGCGCCATTGATTTCCATCTGGTTGTTGAAATGCATGTTCTATAGATTTTGGCTCCTCATTTGTCTTTGGTGATCTTTTTGCCGCCAGAGCCACAGCATTGTTTTCCACTTCGATTTGAGATTCCTCAGCTGAAACCAGTCTGCTTTGTTCAGAATTGTTATCATTCAAAGTGCGTGTAATTGAGCCGTGGTGTGTGGATAAACCATATCTCTCAATAGGCTTTGTTGACCGCTTCGGACGGCTACGGATTGATAATATTTCTTGAGTATGATTATCTGATGTTTCAAGCTGTGCTGGCTGCTGTAAAGTTTGTTCAGAGTCATGCTTGTTTTGTGGCTCTATCGGATGTGGGGATGAGGTGTTATCTACAGATGGTAAAGTTTCAACTGGTTTTGATGAAAGTTTAGATGGAAGGGTTGGATGAAATGATGTTGATTCGATGTTTTTTATCTCAAAGTTGGATTTGCTTGTGGTCTCAAGGGAGTGAGTCGCTTCCCCTGAATTGAGCAGCGCAAACTTGACGTTGGGAGATTCTACTACCTTGTGCTTAGAGGGGATCCATAATTCGGAATATTTTAGTGCTCTCCGTGTAGCCCATGAATTTTCCTTCGATTGCCCTTGGTAATAGCTTTGAACCTGAGGGTCGCGAGTCCTTGTGTATGTGAACAAAGCATTTTCTGCCGAAGGGTTGAAGGTGTTTGATTGTGGGTTTGTTGCCTTGTAAGGCCTCATATGACGTAGTATTTTGAGGTAGCCGTGAATGAGGAAGGCGATTTTTAAGATAGCTGGCAGTTGATATGGCTTCTGCCCAAAATTTTAGGCTTAAGTCTGCTATCATTGTTCTGGCTATTGTAGTTAAAGTTTGGTTAAATCGCTCAGCCAGTCCGTTTCTCTCATGTTCGTAGGGTGGCGAAAGTTCATGAACTATTCCTTCAGATTTAAAGAACGAGTTGATGGTTTTATTCACGAATTCTCCCCCGTTGTCAGTCCTCCATTGCTTGATCTTTATATTGAATTGTCTATAGATAAGTTTGACAAAGTCAACAATAGCTTCATCGGCTTCATTTTTGTTTCGTAAGAATCTGACCCAGGAGAATCGTATTTTTCCATCAATGAAGGTGATGTAGTAATATTTGCCGTTTAAAGAGGGAACAGAGAATTTCCCGGAAAGATCTGAGTGAATAATTTCAAAAAGGTTACTGGGATCCTCATGGATTGGATCAGGAACAATGTGCTTGGACTTAGCTTTTTTGCATGCGGGACAGTAAAAGGTCAGGGGTAGTGAAGGAAGGTTGTGACCGTCTGTGTATAATTTAGAAGGGTCTCGGATGGTTGTTACACCAGGGTGTCCTAAAGCTTCATGAAATTCACGATAGGAGGAGAAACGAGCTTTTATTTCTTCTAACTTAATTACGATCGACTTTTCCTTGCTGTTGCCCACAGAACCTCTTGCCCGTTTTTATCCCTTATAAAAGTATTGTCGCCTTTAGAGAATAATTCATATCCCATCTCCCTGTTACAGGCTTAGGGCCTTGTTGGATTAGAATCGGACTTATCTGATTCCACTTGTAACGATTGCTCACGTGACCATTGGATAGTCAGGCTTGAAGTGACTTATGTAAGACTTAGTAGATACTCAATTGTGTAGCTTGTGTAGTTCTTTTGTTATACAGAATATAAACCTTTATTTTTGGATTCACCTATGCGAACAGCTATCGTGATCAGTCCTTTTACATATATTCTGTATCTCTAATTTTTTTTACTCTTCTAGTGCAAGTGTCAATTGAACCTCTCCTAGTCGACCCAATTTAGATAATTTTTATGAACACGTTTAGAGTACCTTCACCTGCCGACTCTATTCAATTAATTCAGCCTACCCACCTTGTCCGCTCTAGCTCATCCACCTTGTCAGAAGAATATAAATCATTTCGGTCGTCGCAATCAATGCACAGTAAAGAGGAAACGCAAGACATTCAGATGTCTAACGCAACAAACAACTCGGGCAGTAACCAGTCCACTGGCACCCCTGTTTTACTAACTCAGGAACAACTTAATCAACTCTTGTCCCTTATAAGTGTTAGCAACAGTCATAATGAGCCAGCAGCTCCGAGGTCTCCACCATCCGGAAAAAAAAAGCATCATGTTGGCCAGAATGGGATGGTACTAAAGAGTCTTATGACATGTACATGATGCAGTTAACCAACAAAATTGAGTCTGACTGGGACTTGTTGGGCGGGCACAAATCAGTCTGTATGGACATGATAAATACCTTACCCAAAAATATGAGAGGTCGTGTTTCCCATTGGGCTTCTACAGGAGGGCCTAAGAGTGACTGGAATTACGAAACGTTCATATCCCATTTTAACGACAATTTTGAAGATAAGACGTCAACTCGAGCCGCAGGAGAAAAACTTTCAAGGATGAGGCAGAGACAACATCAAACCTTTGCGAGTTATTTGAACGACTTCGAATACATGTTGGCTTTGGCAAAAGGTGTTCACTGGGAGGGACGGATTAAGATTAAGGACCTCAGCTTGGGTCTGAATGATCGTCTCACGGATTTGTTAATAACGGTAACACTCTCGGACGAAAACTATACCCTCTTTGTCAAGGAAGTCCGGACAATCGCTGGAAGATTGGAGTCGCGGGAAAATTATGTCCCTAAGATTGGTCCAAGATATACAAAAACTTGGTATATAAGCAGACTAGGTAACGCCCCTTCAAATTCTGGCAACAGCACCGGCCATGTCCAAAGAGCATTTACTAGTATGCACCAAGAAGTAACGCCACCATATCACGACGCAGATGGTGATACACAAATGTCGGGTGTCAACGGTATCAGTACATCAGCTTTGGCAGCTATTATCAATGCTGTGAACTCTCAAACACAGGGTAGAAATAAAGGTGCAAATAAAAAGCCCCCGGCCCTATGGCGAGTACGAGAAGAATACACGGCTCTACGTGCAGCTGGGAAATGTACACGTTGCGCCCAGAAGGGACATTGGCACAAGAATTGTCCAAACTTTATCTGGCCAGTTAGACCAGTAGCTGTCAATGCGGCTTCTACAAGGGATAACGAGGAGAAGCATATTTCAGGAGATTTTGAGGAAGATTGTAATAGTGTCCACTCGGGAAACGAGTGAACCCTGAGCAAAGTCGGGCCTAGGGTTCTTGGAAGCCTTTGGCAAATGAAATAAGTAAGGTTGTGAATAGAATGGATGGTTCTCCGTTTCTATTAGACGTAGTTCTTAATAAAAGCTTTTATATAGATGCTCTTATGGACTCAAGGTGCTTATGCTATTCCGCCTTCAATCTTTCATTTGTCAAACGTCACAAATTACCGCGAATTCCCATCAAGCCAAGGGAACTAAAACTTGCCAAAAAGGATTCCCAACAGCAGTCAATTAAAGAACTCACTTTTGTTGATGTAGATATAGATGGCAGACATGAAAAGATTTGGGGATATGTCATTGATAAATTGGCATACAATATGATTCTAGGTAATCCCTGGATGAGAGCTAACGCAGTTGTCTATGATGCTCGTCGGCGTTCTATCCGCTTTGGACCTCCAGGAGGGCTTAGAGTAAAAGGAAAAGGTTGGGAAAATAATCTATCTCCCAATGATATGGCAAAAGTAAATTGCTTAAAGGTCAATTCAGGAAGTGCTCGTCAGCTCCTTGGTTCACACTTTATGTCCATAGTAACTCGGGCACGTAATACCAAAGATACGGCGACTATGATATTTGCAGCTTCGATTGCTGATATCAACAAGGCTTTAGAAGTTAAGAAAAAGCAGACTCCACAGGAAATACAAGATAGTTTACCCCCGGAAATACGCAATAATGCCAAATATTTTACGGAAGATGAAAATGACGAGTTGCCACCGCACAGACATGGTGTTGATACCAAGATTGAACTTCTTAAGGATGAGAATGGTAGAGAAAAAGAAGTACCTTTTGGTCCATTGTATGACATGTCTCGAGCAGAGTTACTTGTACTGAGGAAAACCTTAACAGATCACCTTGACAAAAATTGGATACGAGCTAGCTCTTCACCAGGTGGAGCCCCGGTATTGTTTGCAAAAAAGCCAGGAGGTGGGCTTCGATTTTGCGTAGATTATTGGGCCCTAAATGCTATAACTGTTAAAGACAGGTATCCACTTCCGCTCATAAAAGAAACATTAAGGCAATTCACAAAGGCCACATGGATCTCTAAAGTCGACGTTCGCGCTGCCTTCCATAAGTTAAGAGTACGTGAGGGTGACGAATATAAGACAGTATTCCGAACACGTTATGGGTCTTTCGAATGGCTAGTTACACCATTCGGTTTAACTGGGGCTCCTAGTGCCTTTCAAAGATACATAAATAGTGTTCTCAGTGAATTTTTAGGGGAATTTTGTTCCGCATACCTGGATGATGTTCTTATTTACTCTTTTGGAGATATATCAGATCACTGGATAAAAGTAAATACAGTACTAGACCGCTTAGGGTTGGCAGGGCTCAAAATGGATCCAAGGAAGAGCGAATTTGCTGTTAAGCAGACAAAATACCTCGGTTTTGTTATATGTTTAGGCAATGGAATCAAAGTTGACCCAGAAAAGGTAAAGGCAATAAAGAGTTGGCAAGCACCTACAAACGTAAAGGGAGTACGAAGTTTTATTGGTTTTGCTAACTTTTACCGAGACTTCATCCCGAACTTTGGAGGCATTGCAGCACCGTTGTTAGCTCTGATGAAAAAGCAGTCAATTTTTAAATGGGAAACCCAGCAGCAGGATGCTTTCGAAAAACTCAAGAATCTCTTCATCACCGCTCCAATTCTTGCATTATGGGATGATGAAAAAGACACCATACTCGAAGCTGATAGTTCAGGCTATGTGCTAGGTGGATGTCTATCACAAAAAGACAATCATGGAGTTCTGAGACCAGTTGCATATCTATCGAAGAAGTTAACGCCAGCGGAAGTCAACTATGATATCCATGATAAAGAAATGCTATCAATTATTTGTTGCATGGAAGAATGGAGAGGCATGTTGATTGGATTAAACAAACCTTTTGTCGTTCTATCAGATCACCAGAACCTCAAACATTTCAAGAAAAGACGTCGACTTAATGAACGCCAAATACGATGGTCACAATTTTTATCTCAATTCAACTTCAAACTTCAGTTTCGCCCCGGTAAACAAGCAGCAAGACCAGATGCTTTATCCAGAAGAGAGCAAGACATGCCACAAGGATTTGAAGATAACAGATTGCAGAGTCGCGAAGTGCAATTAGTATAAGATGCGTGGATTTGCCCCATGATAACCAGAAAACCAGATCCTCCAAATTTTCTAAATATGTCACAAAATATTCCCAGTGGCAAAAACATGTTTTCGGACGAAAATTTTCAAATACTGTGGGATAGAGCGCTGCAGGAGGACAAAAGTGTCCATAAATTGTATGATTGTTTGGCGAAAGGAGAAAGAAGTCTGCCAACTGAGCTCAGTAATCTAAAAATATCATTGGCAGAATGTAGTTTCGACACTAGAGGTGCCCTCAAATTCCGAGATAGGGTCTGGATCCCAGATTATGAACCACTCCAGACTGCTTTAATTCAACAAACACATGATTCTTATGTTACGGGACATCCAGGAAGAGACAGTACATTAGCAATACTAGGTAGAAATTTCTTTTGGCCGGGTATTTCAAAAAGTGTAAGAAGATTCTGTCGCAACTGTGATGTTTGTGGGCGTAGTCATGTTTGGAGGGAACGAAAGAAGGGATTATTGCGTCCACTGCCAGTACCAAGTCGATTCAATAGCGAACTAGCTATTGATTTTATGACGGATCTCCCGGCAAAATCCAAAACCGAGGCAAGGTACATGATGGTAGTAGTTGACCGCTTAAAAGGTGGTGTTGCTATCGAAGAAATGACTAGCATGAAAGCTGAAGACTGCGCTAAAGTTTTTCTCAAGTTGCATGTGAGGTATCATGGATTTCCAAATTATATCACATCAGATAGAGGATCGAATTGGGTTGGAGATTTTTGGACGGAGCTGTGCCGTCTAACGGGAATGAAACAGCGCTTATCAACGGCTTTCCACCCACAAACAGACGGTGCCACCGAAAGAATGAATCAGGAAATCTTAGCGTACCTACGAGCATTTATTACTTATTCACAGTTTGACTGGAAAGATTTGCTTCCGTGCGCAATGCTGGCATTAAATAATAGAACATCAGCAGCGTTAGGAATGAGCCCATTTTTTGCTGAACATGGTTATCATGTAGAGCCAATTCAACAAATTGAATATAGCAGCACCCCATCAAGACCGGAGAAGAATGCGCAACAGTTTGTTGAAAGACTAAGAGAAGCAGAAGAGCTTGCACAAGCATCAATGGCATCGTCACAGCATAGGATGGAGGAGTACGCAAATCGAAGCCGCAAAGAAGCAGAGATATTCAAAAAGAGCGATCTTGTCTGGCTAAATTTAAAGAACATAGAAACACCTCAGTTATCCAAAAAGCTTTCGTGGATTAATGCAAAATACGAGGTCGTTAAAGTTTTAGATTCCCATTGTGTAGAGCTAAATACACCATCAGGAATTTGGCCACGATTCCATGTCGATCTATTAAAAAGGGCCGCTACTGACCCACTACCATCACAAGCTCTCGATGATTCTCAACCACCACCGGTCGTACCCAAATCTCCCGAAGGCGGGCAACAAAATAAAGATGATAATTGTGAGCCGGAACAGTTTGTTGACAGGATTTTAAGAGCAGAGAAGAAAAGAATCGGTCGGGGCCATCAACGCTTAGTTTTGGTAAAATGGAAAGGATTTGCAGAACCTACATGGGAGACAAGAGATAATCTAGACGATACAAAAGCGCTGGACGTATTTGAAAAGAAATACGGTAAAAAGGATGGTGTTGGCGAAGTCACAGGATCAATTATTGGGCGACGAAAAGTTACAAAGCGCGCATTACTGGCGCGCGTGACAAATAATCAAACCAAGTAAGATATTTTGGTTAGCCAATGCTCAAAAAAAAAAAGAGGGGGGAGAGGTAATGTTACAGGCTTAGGGCCTTGTTGGATTAGAATCGGACTTATCTGATTCCACTTGTAACGATTGCTCACGTGACCATTGGATAGTCAGGCTTGAAGTGACTTATGTAAGACTTAGTAGATACTCAATTGTGTAGCTCGTGTAGTTCTTTCATTATACAGAATATAAAACTTTATTTTTGGATTCACCTATGCGAACAGCTATCGTGATCAGTCCTTTTACACTCCCTTAATTTTTCCCATGAAAACAACCTAGTCTGTCGAAAAGAGGGCAACAGAAGAACATTGTTTAGAAGGATATTTCGCGATTGCCCGTCGCTGGTTAGAGCGCGAAGACGAACGGTACCTTTGCCAGTGACTGGGGTATAACTGTTATTGGCGACTTGTACAGTTTTATTTTCTAGGGGTGTAACTGATTCAAAGTCGTCGATACAGCCAGTCATGTGAGTAGTGGCACCTGTGTCAAGGATCCATTCCTTAGGAGTGGATGAAGAAGAGTTAGCCATGAAAGCTCTGTCTGAAAGTTTGTCATCTAATTCTGAGACTCTTTTGGCGTTTTCATTTTGTAAAGCGCTCTTCTTTGTTACCTTGGCTTCCTTCTGTTTTTCTTTATGTTTCTTAAGTTTGAAACAATTCTTATAGGTGTGCCCCTTGTAGTTGAACTTCTTGATTTTGCACCATGAACATTCTGTTGCCTCTTGGGTCGATGCGTGATAGGCTTTGCTGTCAGCTTCACCGACATTCCTATCAGCGGATAGGTCCAAGAGCTTTGGCTGTATGTCCTGGTATTTGATCAAGTCTTTTGTCGCTAGGTTGTCGATGATGTTGTCCATAGATTTAGGCAGTGAGAGTAGTAAGAACGCGCCTTTGGCTTCATCAGATGAGGTAACATCTCGGAATGCTTGTGCAACGCTGGATTTGGAGCTAAGGGACCTTTGGTAAAGACGATCCCATGTGTTGGTGAAGTTATTTAAGTGGTTGGCTACATTCTCATTTTCTTGAAATTTAAGGTCGACAATATTTCGCAGTAACGACAGGGTTGTTGATGGTGTTTCCCTGTCGAAGCGAGCCTTGATGTTGGCCCAAGCATCTCTGGCAGTTTGCTCGCTGGTGATCATATTCCGCAAGGAACAATTGACTGCAGACACCAGATATCCCCTGAGCAGTTTGTTCGCCGTATTCCACTCTTCCCAGTCGGGAGAAGCCTTCTCAGGTTTATTGACTTCTCCAGTTAGTACTTCCTTCAAACCCATCATATCAAATCCTATTTCCCAGGTTCCGGCCCAATCTTGATAGTTTTCAATACCAGTTAAGACAGGATAATTATCCAGTTCCGCTGGTGTGACACCTTTGATAGTGAAGGTGGAACCGAAAGGTTTTTTTCTCATTGTTGGACATGATTGTGGTGGTTGGTAGATGGAAGAAAGTTGGTTGACTTAGGAAGTTTTTTGGTGGATACTAGAATTGTTTGCAGGCTTAAGGCTACCGAGCTGATAACCTATTGAAGGGTGGTGGTGTATATGGTCATATACACTTGGTATCTTCAATTAAATGGTTGTGACTACTCAGGGGGCTTAGACTGTACTTGGGTGGTTATGGAAATAATGTGTTTGGGTACGAATGGTATCTTATTGTGTGATGTTATGTTATAGATTATTTATATGATGATTAACCAATCCTATATACTTCCAGATAGCCCGTTAACTAGTCTCCTTCAGGAGTGGTCTTCAGGTGAATGTAGCAATTGGGGGTATGTAATCTATCACTCATCTAGTTCCATTTCCTTGGCACTGCATGCTACACTATGTGGATGACAATTTACTACTAATGTGAAAAGCGCATTCATGACACTTATAAATTGCGGTGTCCGATAATGGCGTCCCGTATACCCCGTACAAACTCCTGCACTGTTAGAGAAGTTTTCGGTGGGGGCAACATGGTGATGAGAGTATAGCAAGAGCAAGTTGATGGCTAATGCAAAATTTCTTGGCCCGAGATCTCGTCGTAACGCCATGGGAGAGAGCTGGGTCACCCACATTGCTGTACCATTTTTTAACTTCCGAAAATTTCAGTCCCTTTTGGTGTTCATTGATATCATACCTATCCGAAGAGTAGTTCAACGTGATGTCACCTGTCACGTGTTTAACTTTTTTGAAATATTTAGTCTCGGGTTCCACAGACTCAGAGCCCCATGAGAACTTTAGCAAATACATGCTATCTTTTGTCTCTAAGCACATGTTTACTCGCGTAGTTAGGGTTTCCGGCCGAGTTATAGGTATGGGGTGCACCTCAACCTTTTCGATTGATGAACTGCTGTTTAGAGCTGTAACAAAACATCGACCATCACTATCGTAGCTAGTGATTGGGTCCAATCCAAGATCTTGGTCACTCATGAGCATGGACGAAGACAATACCCGGACCAGTGTTTCATGGCTCTTCGACAAGTCTATTTGAACAGAGCTGTATGCGCCTGCCCGATCGACAATCCATAGCTCCATGTGATTCTTGTGCAAGCAGAACCCATGCGCAAATCGACGCAGTGGCTACAAATAGAAGATTTCGCGCATGTACCTCATTAGGTGATGGATCTTCTCAGCTGTCAATTTGTTTGATGATGTTATATCTCCCACGACTCTGACATCTCTCCCATTATGTTCGACTTTGTCGCCGATATCAGAACTCTTCATAAAAAAGTCCACTTGACAATTGTGTAAACTACCATTGATTTCACTTGGCATGGCTATATGACAAAATTTACCACGCACAGGTGATTTTCTTTGATCCCCTGAATAGCTGGCCAGTATTTACCTGAATTGTTCGAACTTTTCATTAACTGAATCAGGTAACAATCTCGAAAATCATCCATCCAGCTTCGTATTGCTTTTTCGTCCATGTTATCTGAGAAGAAGTTACCAATTCTACGTTTGTAATCTTCGCTGTAGCTGTTCCAGATTTCTGTTGTTGTCTTAAACCATGGTTTATTTTCGAAATCTACTACCCAAAATCGATTGACATTTCTGTAAATCTTGCCTACAAGCTCGCATTTGAGCGCCATTTTCAGTTGCTCAGCGCTAGCATTATAATCTACTGGTTCCGAAGCGCTTTCGAATATAGTGACCCTTGAATATTCTTTCATAGCCACAGGAGTTGGCGAGACAGTGTTAGTAGGTTTATTGTCTTTGTGAACACAATTAGTGATTTGGATGACGGTGGACCAGATTTCATGATCACTAGCATAACTCTTGATCAATGCTACTAGATCACTAAACTGGGAGACGGAGATTTGATTTGTTGATAGTTTAGTGATTAATTTAAATAGTGACGTCCGAAGAGCCACAATGTCTTGATTTTGATCCAAATCAAATGTGTAATTTATTAGATCGACGATAAGTGTATGAATCACATCCTCGTCAGCCTTTAAGCTTAAATCAGTGAAAAAATCTTACCTTTTATTGGGTTAATTCTAGTGTCAAAGGTGCTATGGAATCCATTGAGTATGGTATCAAGTGGGTTTCGGTTTGTATATGCCAATAATTCTGCAGGTACATCCATCTTGAAGATTTATTAAAGAGACAATTAATAGGGATGAAAGTTGCTGTGTATAAAGGTGTTTGTTGTTTTAATTGAGTGGCAACATTCAATTGTTTATAGTCATGTAGATCACATGATATAAACAGATTACAACGCGTGACAGAAAATGCGCTTCCATATGATCGACAATTCTCTTGACAAATCTACTCTTACATCAGACCACTCACCTCTGCTCATTAATATACCCTGCCAAGTACGATGAAATCCCTCTTCTCTCAGACAACGTTTCGTAACAATACAACCGGAAACTTTCCACTCATTACTCTGTAGTTACTTAGATTCTTTTTCCCTACTGTTGGAGATATCGTGCAATGAAGTGGGCGCAATATTTATGGAACGAAAGTAGAAGTTGAATAAAAGAGGGTCATGTTTGGATTACAGCTAAAAGTGTGGAAAATGTGCGCTACAGGTACAAGTGTAAGCGACACGTAGCCTAAGCCACACCATAAACAAGTGTGGCGCCATCTAGGCATAGAAAAACCTCAATAACCTCCTTGTACCCACGCCATACAGCCGCTCATATATCTAATAGGTAGCCTGAAGCGCTACCATATAACCCATTCCAACCTATTAAACACATACAAGATCGTGTCGGGAACCTAGACAAAATGGAGGGCCCATACGTCCACAACACTCCGTTTCTCCATTTCCAACACCTACTATCTGAGAAATCCGGCGATAGTCTGGACAAGAGAGCAGGGGATATCATCCAAATTCTTCAAAATTATTTGTCGGGCTCAGCTAAACAATCCCTCTCACACAACAGAGGACAGCCGTGATGGAATCAGTGCTGCAAGGAAGCAAGAAAGAAAGACGTAAAGGGGAAAACTTTGAAATGGAAATGCTACAAGAGATGGTAGGTGTAACAGCTGTTGAGCTGAAGGATTCCTGTAGCCTATGCTGGCTAGCGTAGGCAATGACACAAAGCGAATATGTGGGAAAGGTCTCGGAAGCCACGGAGCTTAGAATATTCTCAGTGAACCTTCTGGAAACATACTGAAGGTTCATGAGGATGACAGGTGTACCGAGAACCTTCTAGGTAGTTGTCAAATAGTCTCAGTCATTCAGGTTACAGGGAGAATCTTCTCGAAAGGCAATAGTTCAGAATGTATATATATGTAGTCTTTTGCTTCAGGAATTCTCTCCTCAGAGAATTATAATAAATATACTGTACCTACAAGATCGCTCATGCACCTTGTACTGAAACCGTGACAATAGGAAAGCTTTTCGCAAGGCTGCGCGCTATGAAAAATCCCTATTCTTCCAGAAGGTTATCGACCAAGCTACAAACTCAAAAGATATCTTCTGTATGGCGAAATGGCAGAAGTCAAATGGAGATTTTCGACCCCTCCATCTGATAGACCCTCTTTCCTCAGGTATATCACTGGCCACGACAACTGAAGATAAGAGTTAGTTACTGGCTAGGCATATCCATATCAACCTGGCAGAGGTCGAGGATATAAATACATTTACCTCTTCTGTCCCAGTAATGTTTTTTGTAAAAAGAATATACTGGTTCAACTAATTTCTATTAAGGGCTCGGGGAGCTTAGCTATCTAAATACTACAGTAGTGGGTCTAATCATAAAGGACACATGTTAATCCTTATTACCAGGATTAGCCCTGTATTTCAACACTCCCCTAAAACTTGCAAATAGCTAAAAGTGTAGCTATTCAGAGGTTTGAGATCACGCTTGAAATTCCTATTGCTCGTTGATTGGCCAAAAATTTAACCCTATCCAATGCCTTTGTCATTCCGTCGGCTAATTGCCGCTCCCCTGGAACCCACCGTATTGAAATCGTACCTTTTTTTACTTCGTCGAGGATATGATGGTACGCAATATCAATGTGCTTGATTTTCGATGTGTTTGATAATCCTGAAGCAAGTTGAATCGCTGATTTGTTGTCTCCTAACAACATCGACGCGGCACTACCTGCAGAGCCCTTACCTTCAATTTCTGCGACCAGTCTTCTTAACCAGATAACCTTCTTGGCCGCCTCACTACCTCCAATATACTCAGCCTCAGTTGTTGATCTGGCTACGGAATGCATTTTTCTACTCGAGCAGTGGACTATGCCTCCATTTAGCATCAAAACACACCCAAGTATACTTTTTCTATCCCGTTGGTCAACGGCATAATCTGCGTCAGCATAGCCCATCTCGTCATTCAATTGAGCTGACCCAGAATATACTTCAACACCATGATTAAGAGTATAGTAGTCAATGGGAGGATCTCCCCTACAATCCTTATTCCCATATGTGGTACCAAATGTGACTGTGCCAGAAATGTATCTGACAATTCTTAGAAGGGCTTTTCAATGGTTCCAGCTTGCTTCTGTCGCAAACGATGCCATTCTCGTGACAGCAAATACAATATCAAAGCGTGTATTGTTAAGCCACATAAGTTTACCCAAGAGTTGAATGTATTTCTTCTTCTTCTCTCCGTTCAATTCGCGTCCCGGATTATCCTTTAAGTTATTGACAGCTCCTTTCTCCATTGGTGTAGCATAAAGTAGCGAGTCCTCATATAGGTATTCTTGTATTATTCCCCTCGCATACTGTCGGAATATTTCCTATGGATTCTTTATTTGTAGTATCTCAATAACGATAATTGCATTTATTCGTGTCTGTCTTTCTTTGTGACGGAGCGCCAGGGCCTTAGTGACCTTGAACACTCGTCACATGATACATACTTCTAAAGCTATTACTAATCATTACCTATTTGTTATTACATCTTCATAATCATCATTACCACCCAAACTCCAGTATCCTTGCTTTATACACATCCAAATAAAACTTGTGTCCTATTATTCGACACTGGCAAAACAGATAAATAAATGAAAATAAAATGAAGTTCCTTTTTATAATTGATGTTTTTGAAAATATAATCTGCAATGGGAAATATATTAAACCCTTTCCACCCATTCGTTTTCCTCGACTATAATAGTGTTAAGATCGATAAGACGTTTCAAAGCATTGCAGCAATCTGACTTTGTCATTGCATCTGCTGGATTACTATCGCCCTTGATCCAGCGTACTTGAGCTATTTCCCGTCTTTGGTAAGATTGACGGAGGCACATTACATCAACCATTAATCTCTTTTCACGGGTTGTACCCAGCTTTACTAAGCACTCATATAGAGACTTAGAATCTGTACATAGAATTAGTGGCACTTTTAAGTGTAGAATCTTATCAAGAGTTGATTTGATGGCTGCGCCATAATCAAATCCATGCACCATTCCATACAGTTCCGCTGCTAGTACGCTTCTTGTTACTCTTTTACATTTTATAGAAGACCAGTGTAGAATGTTTGCTTTATTATGACGGTCTTTGAGCACAATTACGAAGCCGATTTGAGAGGAAAAGTCATTGTTGTTGGCAAAAGAAGAATCTGTAAAGACAAGTAGTTGCAGAGAGTTTTTATCCAGTGGCACAAACTTTAGCCCTCTGTTCTGATTTTTGATTTGCCACAAAACCCTTTTATTTAGCTTCTTAATGCTATTGTTGTCGGGATCCATGGTTTGAGCAGCATAAGAAAGGTCGAAAGAGGCTTCTGGCTGGCACACACTCGCAATATATGCTCCTCGCGCTCGTTGCGAAATAAATTGATCTTTTGTCGAGACGCTAGTTCTGGACTTATTTCTAGAACCGTGAATATCAATTGGCTCACTGTGAACAGGTTTTAAATTTCTGCATTGAAGCTCCTGCGTTAAGTTAATAGAGCGCGAGCCACTATCTCTGCTGATGTGTCCGCCGTTGAAATTAATGGGCGCGGATTCAGTAAGTATTTTCCGTTCTTTCGCTGCAAATTTAGCCTTGTCGAGTTGAAGTTGTTCTTCGCCAGCGAATAATTTATCGGCTATAAATAGGGTATCATCAGTCTGTATTCCAACAACACCAAAACCTTCATCACATTCGTTTCTGTAGAGGAGACAAGGGTCGAATGTCGATTGTTTTAAGGATAATCTTTCAGTATGGTGCTGATGATAAGTGAAGAACCAATGATTTCCTGCTTCTGGCACGCCATACAACGGTTTGATAACCTTTAAAATAGTCCCCCTGCCTCCTAACTCCATTGGTGCCCGTATGTAGAAGTCACGACTTAGATTTGTTTCTGATTGGACATAGGCTTGAGTTATGTCTCTAAGATACAAGTCCACTGGAAGCATTGCTGCAAGAGAAAGAATGATTCGTTGACTGACTCTTTGGATAGTCGGAGCCTGAGTAAGAACAAAGTGTTTGTTTTCGTCTTTGTAAGCTTGTACAACCAGACGAGATTTTTCGAAGGCTTTATCTGTACCTTGATGTTTTATTTCATCAACAAACCTTGAAGAAAAAATTCTTATCCCAGGTGGGATATCGGAGGGTTTAACTTTGATGAACACCCCTCTTTCGAGTAAACCGTCTATTTCTTTTTGTCTTGATTTTTGGAAAGAAGTAGCCTGAAAAGGTTCTGTATCGTTGACAAAAGCAGATAAGCTTGGCTCGTCACAAAATCGGGCAGGTGGTCTCCGGGTTCTTTGGATACGGGCTGGCATGTCATTTGCTTCATTTACACCATGTTCTCTTTCTTTAGTTTGTTCTTGCAAACTTGAAGGATCGTCAATAGAGTTACGGAAGTAAGGTTTTACCGAGGTTGATCGAAAGCTTGTTGGACCTGAGGGTAACTGAACTTTGCATGTTTCCTTTTCTATATTTATTAATTTGAAAGGACCATGCCACTCCCCAAGATGGCCTGTATTTCCTTCTCTCCACACTAGGACATCAGAGTTAGCAGGTAAGTTATGAACCGGTTCAACGTTTGGTCCATTTCTTTCATTCAAAGCACTGTTTACTTGATTTTCTGCCCGAAATTTTCTTATCTCATTCGTAGCTTTTTGGATAGCCATTGAGCGTTGAATTACTGAAGGATTGGGAGGGTCTAACGTTGTCATTCGCGGGTATGCTCCAAAAACTAGGAGAGTTGGAACTAGGCCATTGGGTCCAGCAGTGTCATTGATGGCTTTTATTGCCATTTGGAGCATAAATTCCTTACTAATCTTGGCTCCAGCTAGTTCTTGAGAGATTATTTTATACACTCGTCGTATGAGAGAGTGGTAGCGCTCCACTATGCCAATAGACCAATGCGCCTCGACAGGTACGTTTTTGACAGAAATTGCCATTGAAGCAGCGCTTTGGTGAAACTCTTTTGCAGTGAAGTTGGTGCCAGCATCTGTGACAATATAGTCAGGAGGTCCAATGTACACATCTATCCAGCAGGCTCTTATTGCATCCCAAATATGCTTTGCGGAGATATTCTGGAGCCATCGGGCAGCCTGGAATCTGGTTTCTTCGTCGACAACATGAAGGACTGGGTTATTGTCAATATACATTATGTCGACAAAGATAGAGTGGTTGAATTGGATGTCGTCATCCTGCAGCTTGAACTTGAAGCGTCGAGGTGGTCCCTTGTGCTTTTGGCAATAGTCACAAAATTTAGTTAAGTGGTCTATATGTTCCTTTTGTATGTCGTTATGACCGGATCTTTGTAAGACAGTATAGAGGCGTTGTGCCGAAGGGTGGCCGAAACGCCGGTGTAATCTTCGTAATTCCGTATCGGTAAGGAAACAAGGGTTCATGAAAAAGGAAGAAGATATTAATGATTGTAAGAAAATTCCCCATAATAGAAAAGCATGTCCAAAACGCCGTATTACTTTAACCTTTTTACTAGGTGTTATTAACTGGTTTTGAATATTATCATAATAAACGCCTAAGTTATCCATATCTGAAAGAGCGAGTAGGAAAGGAGTGTCAGCTTTAACAATGTGGAATTCTATGACTCCTATAGGCGTATCCAATTTGATAGCTCCTATTGAGGAACTGCTTCCAATGCCGAATTGAACGTTTACGGCGCCTACTTTTGTGGTGTCAATTGTGATATTGGCAATTCTTTGGAGTGCCTGAAATTGCTTAAGTCCACCAGTGGAGTATTTTGAGGCACCCGTATCAATGATAATTCCATAAAAACAAGAGCTATTGTACCTTGAGGAGGCTAAATAATTACATGGATCATCTTCGGTGACAATTGCTGGGGTAGTTGGATCATTTCCGGTGATTGCATATTGGAAGGAGAGATCGGCGAGGTTTAACGCAGTTTCTCTTGGGTTCAGGATAGTCCCAAAGGAGGTTATAAAAGATTCATTGTAAAGTACGTCGAGTTTATCAGTCTCGGCGGGTGGAGTCGTATCTAGAACTAGCATTTCAATTTGGTTATCAAGTTCAGATTCGCTAGTGCTAAGATCTTCTGGATCGCCTTCATATTGTGCAAGTAGCTGGTCTGTACGATCATTGATTCGACTCATCATCTGTTTTTGGAAGCCTTTCTTTGCCGATTCTTGCTCTGACACAGTATGATTTCGAGACCAGCAACCAGGGCGTTTACAAACATAACATCTTTTCTGAGACGACCCGAGTGATTTATGAGACCTCCAATGAGAATTTGAGCGCGAGATTTCAGCATTTCTTTGGCTGTTTTCTTTATAGTAACGGCGGTCCGTGAACAATTGGGATGTTTGGGCGCCTTCATTTAGCTCAACAGTTGAAATAGATGATTGGAGATCGTTGAAAAGTCCCATTAGGGTACTACTTGGTTTAAAGCATGCAAGCTGGCAGGCAGGGAAGCTGCGACAGGCATTAATTAGCTTTGTATGAAGATGTTTTTCTGATCTATATTCTATATCGAAGCTAAGTTGCAAGTGACGAAGTTCGGTAAAAAGCATTTGTAAACATTCCAAGGTCGACTTCCCTTTATCTATATTTTCAGTTATGACCAAGCGGAGAGTAAGCGATTCCCATCTAGCAATCTTGGTTCTTTTGGTTTCTGGACCTTCAAAATAATCTCTAGTTGCAGTGCATAGCTCGTCGAAGTTTGATCGGTGTCCATTGGATGTTACAGAAAAATAGTGTGTTAGTGCCGAGCCACTAAGCATTATTGAATATGCCTTTGCGTATAGGAGCTCGGGTACATCGGCCTTCTCGCACAGTTCCATAAAAATATTTAACTTGTAATCAAAGCTATCGCCTTCACCCTGATATTTGAGCTCCGGCCCGTACATTTTTGCCAAGTTTGATAACTCTCTGCCATAGCCAGTGATGGGATATGCTGAAAGCTCTGAGGGTTTCTTTTGAGGGGCTTGATCTGTAGATGGATGAATAGATTGAGACCTTTTTGGTACTTCCTGAGTTGACATCCGCGGGTTTCCCAACTTGGTTTGAACGGAATAGTTTTGAGAATTTTTCATGACATTGATAATCTTAACCGAGTCAAAAGTTTCATTGGAGTTCATTATGTCTTCTCTAGTCCATTCTGTGGGGCTTTCTTCTGATAATGTATTGAATAGGGAAACTGCCATAGTTGTATGCCTGTCCCATTTGACCCAGACACCGTGAGAACGTAGGTATGTTCTGAGTGATCGCAACACTGTCCTTGAAGCAGCCTGGAAATCATCAAGGGTTTTATCGCTGAATTCATCTTGATATGCTTCCCAAAGATTATCGTCTTTGAAATTGTACGTTGAAAATTCCTTGAGAGTCTTCTTGATAAAATTATCGATTTCTTCCTGTTTGGAAAGCGAGGAAGTTTCTGGTTTCATGTTTGAAATGCCTGACATTTTCTTAGGAGTACAAACCTAACAAAAACTTGGGTTTTTCGGAATAGAAATGGTTAAAATTCTGGGTAGAGAGTAAGCGTGATGGACGCAAATCGAGGGCCTTCGTTAATAAGGGGTCGATTTCTTGAATAATAGCTTAAAATTGAGGGCCTTTCTCAGGGGTCAATTAAAATCTATATTCCTTAGCAAATACAATATGAGCTGAGGCCTTTAACAGGGACTGAACAAATTGTATCTCTCTTCATAGGTATTCTGATCTGAATTCGAAGACTGATCAGTGTCGGAATATTTCCTATGGATTCTTTATTTGTAGTATCTCAATAACGATAATTGCATTTATTCGTGTCTGTCTTTCTTTGTGACGGAGCGCCAGGGCCTTAGTGACCTTGAACACTCGTCACATGATACATACTTCTAAAGCTATTACTAATCATTACCTATTTGTTATTACATCTTCATAATCATCATTACCGCCCAAACTCCAGTATCCTTGCTTTATACACATCCAAATAAAACTTGTGTCCTATTATTCGACACATACTGTTCTTGATCAATAGAAATTGCACCATTTGGTTGACGTTTTATGCGAATTCCTAGCACGTTCTCCGCATCACCAAGATCCTTCATTTCGAATCGGCTTTTTAATTGAGCTTTCACAGTATCAATGGCTTTCTCATTAGCCCCTGTTATAAGCATATCGTCGACATGGACTCCTACCACCATGCCAGTAGCCTTTTGAATCAATATTGTCGGATCAGTTGTGGATGCTGTGAATCCTATGCCTTCGAAAAATCCTGACAATAACAAGTACCATAATTGTGCCGCCTGCTTCAAACCGTAAAGACTCTTTAACACTTTTACAAATCTTCCGAAGTAATGTCGTGCTTCTCTTGGAACCTCTAGAAATATATCTTCTGTCAAGTCTGCTGCTAGAAACGCTGCAACAACGTCCATTTGATGGATTCTCCAACCATGTTTTGCTGCAATTGCCACAATTATTTGTAACCTTTCCATACCAATTGCTGGCGAAAAAGTCTCTTCATAATCAATGCCGTGGATCTGCGAAAATCCTCTTGCTACCAATCGAGCTTTATATTTGATAATCTTACCGTCTTTGTTAGTTTTGGCATCAAATACTATCCTTGCTGATATTGCTTCTACCCCATCTGGTAATGCATCGATTGGCTTGGAAAGCGTCTTGTTTTGAATGATGTTATCAATCTCAATTTCAAAAGCCTTAAGCCATTCTTCATTGTCTGGAAGCTCCATTGCCTGTTTAAATGTAAGTTCTTTGTAAATCACCCCTTTGTGAATACCTGGCTCGTTTTTCAACATGTTGACCTGATCACGTCGTCTTCTACCATCACCTCTCGTTTGCTGCCTGCGCGCCGCGAATTCTTTAGCGATTTCATCTTGTCGTAGCCGTTTCAGTTGTGCTTTAATCTCCCTTTTTTCCGCAGCTGTTTGTTGTTGCGTTGGTTGACGTATTGAGGTTTGGGGTATGGAATCTGTACACTCTTCCTCGTTTGAGATTATTGTCGGGCTGACGAGGTCTGTAAGCTCGCTTAATATAGAATCGTCGCTATCATTGGCTGAAACCTTTTGATCTTTGGGCAAGCCCACAACCTCATCCTCAATTATGCACTCATCACCCACTACGTCATTATTTTCGCAATCTTCATCCAAATCATCGCCAGACTCATCTTCATCATCATAAGCCTCGTTATCCCCCATTTTCGATTCCTCATTTAGCTGCTCCCAAGGAATAAGATCGCCATCAATTACGCCATTGCCAGTCTGATCGAATTTTATGAAACGCGCTTCCATCACTCTTTTATCCTTTGAACTCCAAATTAGAAAGATCTTTTCCGACTCTTCCTTCAAACCAACAAAAACACCTTCCCAGGCCCTTGGATCCAATTTCTTTCTCTTTTCTCTTGGAATTTATACCCACGCTGGGCATCCAAATACCTTCCATTGCGACGCACTTGGCTTCTTCCCACTCCATTGTTCCCAAGGCGAAAGCTCCATATCCTTGACCTGCTGACAGTTGTGAACATAAACTGAGTGTTTGGCGGCAAGTTGCCAGAATCCCGGCTCCATTTTCATCCCAAATCTCATCGTATTTGCCTTTTCCATTATTGTGCGCATACTGCGCTCCGCGAACCCATCACCTTCTGGATGATATCCGACTGTTGGCTCTATTGCAACATCACGGCCATCACACCACTTCATCAGCTCCGTATTCAAGAATTCTCTTCCACGATCAAAACGAATGGCTTTAACTCTTTCGCTAATACCCCAAGGGCGTCTTTGAGATTCTATGGTGTCAATCCATTCACGAACTTTGCCCTTAGCTTGTGATTTGTTTATCAGAAAATATACCCAGATCATACCGGTATGTTGATCTGTGATTGATAGCATGTATCAATTCCCTTGTAATGAATGTTGACTGATCGGCCCCCATAGATCCACATGGAATCTTTCAAGCGGTGCAGATACCGATCTCATTTTCTCTTTTGACGGATTCCCCGTCATTTTTCCCTGTGTGCAAGCGTTGCAGAAGGGTGGGCAAAAGGAATGTTCAGGTAAATCTGTCATAATTTTTCCTAACCCTGCCTCCTGTTGCTTTCCTGGGTGGCCTAAACGGGCATGCAGCAGCTCCACTTGAGCCATGCTTGGTTTGATTTTCGAGTTGGCTTCATCCTAAGTAACCTCCAAATTAGGTGCAAATGTGACATTCTTCCTTATCAGGGTTGGAGTTGACAGTGATGCTTTATATACTTTATTTGATATGTCTCTAAGTAATGGGCGCACCCTCCACATTCTGCCTTTTCGTTTTCCTTCTAAAGCCACTTTGTTCTTCTTTATCAAACTGATACTCTTGTTAGGTGAGTCTACCGTCAAGGAAACACCTTCATCTTCGAGTTTTCCAACGGAAATCAGATTGTTTGTACATTCTGGTATGTATTCAACATTTTTCACCGTTGTCATTCTTTCTTTTCCTTCCCTATTCTGCCAATGGATCCTGACAGTTCCTGATCCTTTAGAATAAATGCTTCCTCCATTTGCGGCGGCAACGCAGGTATTCGAAGGGCTTAAGATCTCTTCTACAAAAACATCTTTACGATTTGCAATGTGAGTGGAAGCACATGTATCAAGCCACCAAATCACACGTTTCACATCACTATTTTGGACCAGAAAGCAGAGGGAAGCATTAGATTCCGAATCACTATCCATGGCCCTTGCTACTTTCGCGTTCTCCTTCCTAGGTGCTTGGGCAACCAACCAAGCTTTTCCTGCCGACGTTTTCAAACATACTGGGCATTGATTTTGGAAGTGCGGCCATCCACAAGAGAAACAACCTCCTCCAGCTAGCAGATTAGCATTCGTAGAGATTTTTGGAGTTAAGCCGAAGCCAGCAGTGTTAGAAGTGTCAGTGCCGCGGGGTTCCCTCTTGCCTCTCACTTGGTAGCCCCCTTGTCTCCTCCCTGCCCAGTTAGCTGTTGCAATATCAGAAGTCAGCTCAGTCTCCCTGGACGCCAATCGGGAGATTATGTCTTCGAATTCTAGCTCCACAGTACTTTGGTTGATTACTTGGAGCGTTGTCTCGTATTGCTCTGTGTCAACGCTCAGCTTCAAGGTATGTATCATGAGCCACTCAGGAATATTGTTCTTCGGTTTAATCTTCAAAACTTGTGCTCGCAGCTTTCTCATCAGTTCGACCTTTTCGTGGATACCCATTGATTTCCCCTCTGTGATATCTGTAAATCTTGTAACCAGACAATGATATCTTGTCTCATTTTTTCCTTCGTATTTTGATATTAAGGCGTTGTACTTATCTTGTGGATGCTTAAAAGCACCAATTATCGATCGATGGTTCTCATCAACACTCTGACTAATTTTGAGGGATACCTGCGCATGTAATAACCTTGTTGCAGATCGAGCCGCTGCATCAATCTCCCTCTCAAGGTTCTTATCAGGTACACGTTTCGTTTCGATCAGGTCGATTTGGCCGTCAACAACCAGACTGTCTTCCAAATCGTTCTTCCAGTTGTCAAAACTGTCTTCTCCAGTGAGCTTCGTACCACCATACTTCGATGACTTTGTAGACATGGTGGAATTTCGTTGTGAGTTTAATAAAGTATATCTTCGAAATTGCGCTAGCAGCGTAATCACCGGACTCTATAACCTGTAAAAAGAATAAACTGGTTCAACTGATTTCTATTAAGGGCTCGGGGAGCTTAGCTATCTAAATACTACAGTAGTGGGTCTAATCATAAAGGACACATGTTAATCCTTATTACCAGGATTAGCCCTGTATTTCAACATTTTTACCTTTTTCTGATCTACCATTCCCCAGATTACAAATGCCATCCTCGGAGCTGGTAATACCATGCCAGGTAAAAATCAGATACCATCAGCAGCTCTACGCTTAGCCTGACCTCTCATTTCAGAATTAATTGTAGATATATTCCAGGCATGTATGGACACAGTTCACCACCCTAGATGTTTTCGAACAGCAATTGTAGCAATGATTGGAAAACCGAGCAAGCTTGACATGAACTCTCCAAGATCATATCGACCTATTGCTCTCTTATCTATGCTAAGAAAAGGACTTGAGAGGTTAGTGACAAAGTGAATGTCGCGGATAGCTATTAAGTATAAATTGCTTGCTTGACATCGATTTAGGGCATTACCACTCTGTTCAAGTGTCGATCTCAGTACCTCAATGATTCCTGAAATTGAGACTGCACTATCAAAGGGGATGACCTCCACAGTAGCCACGCTTGATATTAAAGGGGCCTTCGATTCAGTTCTCCCAGGCAGGCTTATTCGACGTCTAAGGGACCAAGGTTGGCCATCACAACTATGCAATTGGGTTTCATCATTTGCTACTCAACGCAAAGTTTGTATTTGCATTGATGTGGAAATTTGGGAACCAAGACCAATAACATGTGGGCTTCCTCAAGGCTCTCCAATATCTCCGATACTATTCATACTCTATATAGCTTCTCTCTATAAGCTAAAAGGCTTGAAGAGAGCTTTTGGATATGCTTATAACCTTGCAGTTGTCATGATATCTCCAACTTTGAAAGAAAATGCCGATAAATAAAAGATTGCAATCAACCAGGCACTAGCTTGGGGTGAGACAGAGGGAATAACCTTTGATCCAGGCAAGTCTGAGCTTCAAAACTTCACCAGGAAGCAAAGAGATAAAGATCTTAGCCTCGGGGTTGAAACTAATAGCTTCACAATCTCAGAGGACACCCAGTCCCCATACCTAAGATGGTTGGGTGTGCACTTTGACAGAAAGTTTACATTTGTTGGAATAACTAAGCTAGGATAGTGTGCACACAAATATAGTCAGATTACAGGTTTGGATAGTTCTCTTATTTCTTCTATCTAGCTCAGGAACACTCCTACCAGTCAAGTTCTGCTTATCTACACTAGCTAAGTACATTTCTATTTACAAACCCCACGTGACATTCCTCTTGTTGTGGTTGTCATCATAGCTAACATTCCAAACAAATTTAAGTACTATGTGAAGATACAGGCTGCAAAGACTCTCAAAGTGGCCCGTGCCCTCAAATGTCTGGGAAACACTACCAGAGGAATCTCACCTAGAATCTTTAGGCAGGTGGCTACTGTGTGTGTCCTCCCAATTGCACATTTCGGGGCTGAGACTTGGTGACCAGATGAAACTAGAACAAAGAACAACAAAACAGTGTGCAACAGAGTAAGTGCATGTGAACGGTTAAAGCAGACAGTCAGCGCACGTAAACTATACCATAAAATAATTAATATTCTTCTATGAGAGAGATAACTACACTGGATCGCGCGAGCATAAAGTGTGCCCTGACAATCACCTTACATAAGCATTATCCAAAGACCCTGTTCTGTGCAAAAGGCCCAGCCTTTTTGCGTAGTCTTCATTATATGCAAGGCTGGGCACGCAGGTCAGCCCAGACAACCAATAGCGGGTAAACCCGTAACAGTGCACACAGAAGTACAATAGAAAAAGTACACCTAGTCTCAAGGATGAGGGTTTGACAGTGTTCCACGGGGTGCGTTTTGTGGCCTAGTGAAGATCTAGGTAGTAAGTGAGGATATTTAATGGGTCAAAGTGATGATAGGTCTTCTCTAGGAAGAGATGAATGGGCAACTAGTTGCAGTAGGTGTTACACGTGGGTCTTGCTGATGAAGAACTGGAGAATGGATAGATGGTTTTCCCGAAGAAGAGATGGGTAAACAAATGTATAGTAATGGTTAAGTAAAGAAGACGTTGGGTGAGGAGTAAAGCTCTCTCACGCTGAACTATTATATACAAGAGTAGAAGTATTTGCCAGCCGGAATTAATTGTAATTAATTCTAGCCAATATCTTCGCATTGATGGCTGTGTTCTTGTCCTTCTCTTCATGACTCTCTTGTATATCCTTACATTAATTTGTACATGACTAATTGTATAGGGGAAGCTATTATTAAATTGATTGTTATAATTAACTACCCCTTCATCTTATCACAAATTAATATTAGTATTAGAATTCTGATTGCGGATCCATGATACCTAGCCACTGCAAGGTTAATCCTTCCAGTTTATCAGACAACCCCTTCCATACCTCTTCTTAGAGAATCTGGAATATTACTTGCTGAGATAACACTTGACAATATTTCACAAAGAGCAGCTATAAGTACACATAGGCTTGACTCTTATTATCCTCTGCGCCGGTGTGGGGAAGCTTCACTTTCGCTACCCACCTTGTATCAGTTCTCCAGAACATGTAGAAGCCTACCATCCTCAGAGTATTTTGATCCATTAACAAATCCTCCTTGGATAATTGAAGAGACCAAAAAAGACTAACTAATTTGTATCAACAATCCCTTGGGACCAATTAATCAAGTGTTAGCAGGTTCCGCAACTTCTTGAGCACTCTACCTTGAAGGGACATCCAAATTTATTCAGATGGATCAAAGCTTTCAGATGGTAACTCAGGTGGTGGATACGTTATATTCCAGTTTGGAATTAGAGTCTGCTCTGAAGCATTCCCACTCGGAAAATTTTAAGATCCATATGATGCAGAAGCTCACGCTGCCCTCCATGAAATTCGTGCTGCTATTAAAATCCCATCAGCTCGCTTCGCAAATGACGCATGGATAATAATAGATAATTGTCGTGAATATTGTGAGCATGACTTTTAAATGACTATTTACGACAGATACAAGGTCTAAGACAGAACCAAGCAATCAATCAAAATATTATCAGAACCATTATTCATATCATTCTGGTATCATCAATTACACAATAATATTCCAATAGTTATGAGCCCGGATTTGCTCACTGTGCAACCGGAATTTTGTTGATTAACATGTATCAGGTTGCCTAGAAAAACCAACTCGATTTTGTTGTCTATTCTGTGGAGGGTTGTTATATTATAGACAGAATACCACAACATGGACAATTCGAGGGACTTTACGATACAGGGGCTTAAGGGTCTAAGCCAAAGTCACTCAAATTACGTTGAGTGGAGAGATGTGATTGAAGATTATCTCGAATCACAGGGCTGGGGTGATTTTATCAGCAAAGATATACCCAAAAATGCTGACAAACATGTAAGAGCAAAATCGGTAAATATCACAGCCGCTATTAAGACTGCTTCAGACAGCCAAAGGACTTACTTACTTGGGCTTAGGACACCAAAGGACATTTGAAGTAAGTTGGAAGAAATAAACAGAGGATGTAGCAAGGGAACATTGTCATTGCTCCAGTCCCAGTTTTCTTTGCCAGATTCAAAAAGAAGGGTAGATGAAGTTGCGGCATTGTTGTCACATTTGCAAGCTCAAATAGGAAGTATATCTATTGAGGACAGGCCTTCATATTTGTCGAAGAAGGATACTTTACTGAGATGCTTCTCGAAGAAATATTTGACAACAGTGGAAACAATTCAGATTGTGGCAGGAGATTTTTCATTCGAGCAGATAGTGGAAAGATTAAGACAAGTTGAATTCGAAACAAAAGATAAGCCGGATGAGATTGTACTCCGTGCAGAAGGAAGTCCATTGATTAACACAAGAAAGGAAACTAGAAAATGTTACTACTGTGGAAAACTTGGACACATAAAGCCTGATTGTAAAAAGAAGCAGCGTGATGAAAACAGCGAGGAGAAATTGAAACAAAAATATAATCAAGAAACTGCAGGTATGGCTTGGACAATATTTGACTCTACAGACATCAGTGCTAATGACTGGTGTGTCGACTCTGGTGCAACTAGTCATATGACCTATGACAAGAGCATTTTCATCAAATAAGAAAATTACAATTTGACAGTCAGAACAGCAAAAAATGAAATTAATCTCAATGTCTTTCAGGATTGCCTTCTTTATAATCTATATATGTGGAGATAACCAAATTCTAGTGTTCTATGATTCTGGTCTGGCCTTTTGGCCGAGTGGTTATGCAACTATCTCATATATAATGTAGGATGGTGCCCTTTATCCTGATTACCACCTCTTTAACCCTTGTCTCCGCCCTGCTGTCTACATGCTGCTCTGACAATGTCATTGGTCGAGGAAAGGGTTGTTACAAGATAAATGGGCAGAATACTAGCATTGAATGAGTGCCTCATATTGCTGAACTGAAGGCAAACCTACTATCTCCCAGAAAACTCACTTCAGCAGGTCTCTCAGTCATCTTGGGTTCGAGGGATGATGTCATTAAAGGGGACCAACGGATTGTTATTGAAGGCCCTAGAGTTGAAGATACCTTGATATTGAGGGCACATCAATTAAAAGATTTGGCTATGAAAGCCAACTCAAAAGCACAGGAGGAGACTCTGTTATGGCACTGTCATCCAGGAGCGGAAAAGCTTGGGTTAATATCATAAGCAGTAAGTGGGATGCCAAATATCAAGAAAGCTGACTCAATTGATTGCAACACTTGCAATCTTACCAAGTCAGTAAGGCTTCAGAGTCGGAAACCTCCAGTAAATCCAGCAACTAAATGACTTGAAAGGATCTTCATTGATACTTGGAGACCTTATAAGTATCCATATATTGGCGGTCGGCAATATATGCTAGTGATTGTTGATGAGTACTCTTGTATGTCATGGGTACATTTCATGACTCAAAAATCGGATGTTTTGGAGTTTTTACCTGAATGGAAACAAGAGGTTGAGCTTGAGTCTGGTGAAAGAATAGTGAAAGTTCGATCTGATGGAGCTTTAGAGCTCACAAAAGCTATCGCTAGTCTAGGGGTTAAACACCAGCCCACAACTTCGGATGCATCAGAATAAAATGCGAAAGTTGAGCACATGAACCAAACAATTGTTACTAAAGCTCTTTCAATGTTGGCAGGGCCAGGCCTTCCGAAAAGATTATGGGCAGAAGCTATGGCGGCAGCATGTTACCTGAGAGATCTTACACCATCTGTCAACAATAAGAAGTCGCCCCATGAATTGTGGACTAATCAGTGCCCAAATGTTCAGTATTTGAAAGTATTCAGATTTGTTGCATATATCCATGTCAACAAGAAGAAACGTGATAAACTTGACCTAAATGCAAAGAGAGGCATTTTTGTTGGATATTGTAGGACAAATAAGCAGTATTGTCACGGCACGGCATTCCGCTCCGTCATGATATACGATTACGTGGATGGAGGAGGTGAGATTAATGGCTGATGCGGGAAGAAGCACGTGCGCGGCAATTTAGTGGAAACCCGCCCGAATAGGAATAGCCTCAGGGCTTTTTGTAATTAGATTCTGTTCCTTTCTATTCTTCTCCAGCTTAGTATTTGCTCGACAGATTGAATAATCGCCATACAAGCTGTACTTTCACTTGTGCCTATTCTACGCCGTGACAAGTATCATGTTCTAGATCCAAAAACTGGAGCCATCACTGAAAGTTCCCATGTTGTTTTCAAAGAACAGCAGAAAGGAGGATCACTGATTAAAGGTACTGACAAGTCGAGTATTTGTCAGCCCTCAGTTTCAGGCTCTCTTGGGACTTGGCTACTTAACTTGGAAATGGTTGGTGTAAAATCTTGGATACTTGATAATAAAGATAGTATATTAACGGAAGACTAGGTTCTTGATTCTTGAATGGCTAGGTAATAGTACAAGACTGAAATCTGGAGAGCTTTTGACATGAAGATACCTCAGCTACTTATACTTCGACACTATCTACTACAGACTACAGTAATCTAGTTCCAGCCCGATTCCTGTCGAACTCCTAAGAGTGACCTAGAATCTGATTGAAGCTTAGTGAACTGGTAAGGGTACAAAATACTATCCCGAAACATGTAGAAACTAATTGCTAGAATAGCTTAGAATGCCATCAAAGTGACTCAACACCGTGAATCATCTCCACATCAGTCAGTCCGTGACATCTGGTTAGCAAACACTCGCAATATACCAGTCCCGTGCTCGTTGTTCCATGTATTCAAGTTTGGCTGAGGTAGACCTCGGGTCAACAAGTTGTATTCAATCACCCTGATTCTTCTTCTTAATAGTGATACCTTTGTTTTCAAGAATTATGATACCACCATAGAATTTGAGTGGATGATCTTTGGACAATGTTTCTTGGGGGTTTGCGCCAAATGGCAGCAGTTTATTCTCCTTCTCAGCAAATGCTCTGCCTGCAACAAATAAGATGTCATCAGTTTGCATTCCTAAGACACCAAATTCCTCCTTTGAAGTTGATATCATGAGGCATGGGTCATATGTTGATGGTAACATCAGAAGCTTTTCATGATTATTTTTACTGTATGTTTCATATCAGTGGATGCCAGCTTCTGCAAGACCATATAGAGGCTTGATTATTAGCAAAATTGTGTCGGGTGGATACTGAGCAGCAATTTCTTTCGGAAGTCTGGCAAGAATAATCTGTTTGAGAGGGGCTTCCAATTGGACGTAGGCCTGGATGATGTCACAAATGTAAGGGCTGGTAAGCCGATTGGTCCTTGTAGCGCATGTTGGCCAACATGAGCCTAGCCTGATATTGGTAGTGCACAATTGATCGACATCAATGCGCGGATATGTGATGCCACTCAACAGAATATCAAGGCACTGGTATCTAGTTTGTCAGGGCAGCAGTATTGGACCATACAGCTGCAACACATTGAGATGTTACAACAAGTAGGGTCAACACATGTGAAGAATCCCATTGGAACTGAGACGGAGTGACTGTGCCTCAAACACATAGACAATGTATATATATGTATAGATAGAGACTGAAGTAGTTTTCTCTTCAGAATGATAATTTACATACTATCAACCACATAGTTGCACCAGCGCCTGTTCCTTGATCCGTGACAACTAAGATATACCGCGCAGTGACTAAGTGAGGGCGCAACATCAAGCAAAACCCGCCGACTAGATCGTTGAATTGTAGGAGATTGAGTCAAAATCTCCTTTTTTCCTTCATCACTATGGCCTTGGACAACCATTCGTGTATTTTTGTAAGGCTCATCAGGCATCCCTTTTATCTCGCTGACTAATCTTGTATTAAAAATTTGTTAGCCATTCATAGATGGTTCATATGGTACAATTTGAAAGACACCTCTCTCTTGTAGATTTCTAATTTCCTTCTTTCCGGACAATTCAAAAGGAGCACCTTCATTTGGGAGTTTGCCTGTGGCACGAAGGTTGATACACAATTCCACATGACGCTTCTCCTTAGAAGACAAATGTGATTCAGACTCGACTTCGTGACCTATTTCCATCTCGAGGGAGATTTCACCCATGTCAAGGGTGTCCTCAAAGAGTCGATTATCTGTCAGGAATATAGCGTCATTCAGAAAAATCGCAGCATTATTAGGGATATTGACATGACTTTGCAAAGCATGGCGAGGTGAGATATTAGATTTTTCTTGGAGTGGGCTCTCTGTCTGACTTGAATTTCTTGAATTTTGTCGAGATTGTTTGTCTAATTGGGGTTCCAGTAATCTGTTTTTTCTCTGAAGTTGATCTGATGTTTCATAATCTGGAGTCAAATTCTCTGAGTAGTAAGGTTTGACAGTTGTGGAGCGAAACTTAGTAGGTCCAATCGAGAGCTGGACAGTGCATGTTTCATTTCCCATGAATAGGAGTTTGTATGGTCCTGTCCAATACTTGAGCTTCTCACAATATACCAATACATCTGAATTAATAGGTAGTCCTCGCAGGTGCTGGGTACGGGGCCCATTCTTCATATGCAAAGCATCAGTAACAGCTTGTTTTGCATACAAATTTTTCACCTCTTCCATCGCAGATTTTATGGCAGCTGCACGTTGGGCGACACTTGCTGAAGGTGGGTCTGTTGGTCCCATGCGTGGAAATGCACCAAAAACAAGAAGGGTAGGTACTAGACTGTCGGGTCCTGCAGTATCATTAATGGCCTTGATAGCCATTTGGAGCATCATAGCTTTGTCAATGCTTATTCCTTCCATTTCCTTTCTGACACAGAAATACGCACGACGGAGAGGGGCATGGTATCCTTCAACTCTGCAAACAGAATTATGTGCTTTGACAGGGACTTCTTTGGTGACAATTGACATTGTTAGAGCAAAGTTTCGAAATTCATCTGAAGCAAAGTTTGGTCCTGCATCGTGGATAACTACATCTGGGGGACCTATATACATATCATCCAGCATTTGCGGAAGACATTCCATGTATGTTGAGCTGACATGCTTTTCAACCATTGTGCAGCCTGAAATCGAGTTTCTTGGTCAACCACGTGGAGAATGGGTTGGCCGTCAATGTACATGACATCAATATAGACAGAATGGTTGAAATATCTATCACTTTTTAGGCTGAATTTGAACCTACCAGGAGATTTTCCATACTTCTGGCAGGAATCACAGTATTTTGTCAGTTTGTTGATGACTGAGAGCTCAACTTCATGTCCAGTACGTTCAAGAACACGGTGGAAGCGGCGGGCTGATGGATGACCAAATCTTTGGTGTAATTGGTGTAGTTCAGTCTCAGTAAAATGACATTCTTCAGTACCATATGACTGCACCAAGTATTGTACCAAGTCGAGCGATTCGCTGTTTGCACCATCGACGAGCATGAATGCATGGCCAAACTTGCGCACTACTGAAAACTTCTGTATTGAGTGCTCTGTCTGTACTAATTCATTCTCAAGGTTGTTGTAATAGACATGCAGTCGATCCATATCTGCTAGAGCAAATAGGAATGGAAGTCTTTTCGGCATGATATAGAATGTGATCATTCCTACCTGAGTTTGTACGTCTACTGTACCAAGAGAAATGACTGGCTCTCCTGTCCCGAACTTTACTGATGCTTCTCCTAACCTGCTGGTATTAAGCTTGATTCTATGGGTCTTTTGTAATGCCTGAAGTTGCTCAAGCCCACCCTTCGAAATCATAGAAGCTCCTGTATCAATAACAATTCCATGGAAACGTTCGGAAGAGTATCTATCTTTAGTACCTGCAGGATTGGATCGAGTAAGGGCACGCGCAGTTGACTGGTTGTTGAGTAAGGCCACAGCTTCTTGACCATTGATCTCACCGAATTGTGTTAGGTATTGAGTAGGTCCTGTCTCTATATAATTATTGTCATCCATGTTGAAATGGTCCATCATGGCGACGAATTGATCAGGATATTCTTCAACAATGTTACTGTCATCTTCGCCTTCAAACTCTGTCAGAAACTGCTGAGACTTCTTGTGGGTATATGGTTGCTTATTGTCTCGAAGGTATTTTTGAAACTTTTCATGATTATCATCGCGTTCTTTTTGAGAATGCTTGGTAGACCAACATCCTGTACGTTTACAAATGAAGCATTTCTTTTTCCATTGGAGCCGCTGATTGCTGTTTCGACTACCGCGAGGCCCTCCACCAAAATAACGATCTGTAAACAGAGATTCATTCTTTTCGTTGTCAGTAGTATAGGTACCAGCCAAGTGTTGGGGTACAGTTGTTGATGGTGTACTGCCTGATATCTGCATGAAGTTATGGATTGAATGGCGTAGATCAGAACAAACAGCTTCAAAGGTATCAGACGGCTTAAAGTTAGCTTGGTGACAGGCCGCTATGTTGCTACATGCTGCAATGAGTCGATCATTTCGGGTGAGATCTGTTTTGTATTCTGCAGCAAGCCCAAGCTGGTCTTTTTGCATTCGATTGATGTCACGGACTGACTGATGTGGAGATGATTCACGGTGTTGAGTCACTTTGATGGCATTCTAAGCTATTCTAGCAATTAGTTTCTACATGTTTCGGGATAGTATTTTGTACCCTTACCAGTTCACTAAGCTTCAATCAGATTCTAGGTCACTCTTAGGAGTTCGACAGGAATCGGGCTGGAACTAGATTACTGTAGTCTGTAGTAGATAGTGTCGAAGTATAAGTAGCTGAGGTATCTTCATGTCAAAAGCTCTCCAGATTTCAGTCTTGTACTATTACCTAGCCATTCAAGAATCAAGAACCTAGTCTTCCGTTAATATACTATCTTTATTATCAAGTATCCAAGATTTTACACCAACCATTTCCAAGTTAAGTAGCCAAGTGTGAGGGTCCGGAGAGAGCACAAACTAGGAGGTGACGAAGTCGAATCAAATAGATACTCAAATCAGGATTATAATATAAAGGATTCTAAACTAAGGAACAGAAGGGAAAGAAAGCATCTACAGATCTATAACTGCACACAATTTAGACCTGGCCCGTGCGTTCCATACTGGGTAACTCCTTATAATACAGACTAATCATTACGTCATTGCACCCCTACTCATTACTATGATGCAGGGCCGTCACACCAAGTCCCAAGAGAGCCTTGAAAATTGATCATTATTTCAAACCACTCGTCGATTGGTTTTTCTGGTAGCTCTTCCATTATGCCTTTGAGAGATATACTATTCCAGCGGGCGAGGATTTGGAGTCGACGCTCATTTGTCTGGAAATGATCTCGAACCTTCACAGCCATACTATAGAATGAAAGATTCAATGGAGAAACAACCTGATGGTAGTAGTCCTTGGCTTGACCCCTTAGCATGATGGAAAAAGCTGGGCCATACATGTCGCCGTAAATACCCGCTCTCATACATTGCTCATAGAAGTGTCGTAGTGCCGTGTCAAAGTCATCATTAGCTCCACCATATTTGTCCTTATCTCGATTGTACATTTTAACCAAATTTCCTAATTGTGGGCCTGACACCATAGTAGTTGGTGCAGGAGGTAGTGGCGGTCCTTGATTCAACGAGAGAAATTGATTTGTTTGTTCTGGATAATTTTGCTGTTGTGAATTACCTCCGATACCTGAGGGTTCAATAGAAATATTCTGGTGTTGGCCGTGTGTCTGATAAGGTTGCTGAGCCTGAAAGTCTTTCTTTTCCACTATATCAATTATACGATGTTGCTGATCAATTGAGCTATGGGACCTGAGAGGGTTATACTTTGAGTTGAATTTGCCATCTGAAATCTGCATAATCTTGTTTATTTCTTCTTCTGTCCATTTTTGAGGCAGCTCACCATCTTCTATTGGTGCCATGAGGGAAGTGTGATATTTAACATTTTTCGCCTGTGGGCAATAAACACCATTGAGACATAAGAAATTTCGAAGATCACGAATCGCAGTTTTACTGGCTAGCTTAAATATAGTAGGTGTCCAGTCCTCGAAAAGTTCTGTGTACTCTAACCAGAGCATTCCGTCACATAGCCCATTGTGCTTAGCTCGAGTCACAAAATGGTGGATGTAACCATTCAGTTCTACCTCTTTTAGTTCTGCAGGGTCGGTGAGTTCAACGGTAAACAGTATATCGGTATATTTATAGCCTGCGTCGGCCTCTAGGATTATTTTTCCGTGTTTATTAGCCATTGTTCTTGTAAGGAATATTTGTGACGAAAATTTTCCCTTAACTGTCTTTACACTGTGATTTTGGTAAATACGCACTGTGTGGTACTTAATATCGCGTCGCGGAACGCAGTCCAAAGGTGTAGAGCTTCTTATCGCGAGGCGCTCTTCCACACAGACGTGATCGTGTGAAAGTTGTGTTGGAAATGTAGACTTCGTGTGTATGAAGGTTTAGATTTCTAGTTTGATCATCAAGATCAATTTGCTTGATTCTATTGCATACGATTAAGCTTAGCTAGGGGACACGAGATTCAGTAGTATCTGAAATTCAGTGGCCAGGAAATGCTACCCTGCGGTAATTGAGTGGCTGGTTGTAGCTGGATCACTGGGAGTTCGGGATCACTAAAGCCTCGGGGATCTGTATTTAATGATTGTCTTATTTGTATATGTTTAACTAGGTTAACGAAACTTTATATTTTATTAATTCATATTGAGAAGAGAATTCGATATCCTCTACAACTATCAATATATTCTTATCCGAAATTGTACACTTGTTCTTCGAGATATTTCCTCCTAGAAATCCCTGACAATTTCTAACAAGTTGCTCGTTAGATTGCTGGTCTTACCCTCGAAACATTAGTTAGATTCACAAATTCCTCCATAGTCTTAGACTCAGTAGGGACTATAATAAAAAATCTAAAAAAAATCTTACCCTCGAAACTTGGAAATTGGCACAACAGCAGCAGGTACACAGTAAAAACCGTCGCCTGTCTAAAGTGTCCATTCGTCTGGCATAATCTTGCTTGTTTATGTCTCCTAGCTAAAAGGAAACACTAAATAGTGCTGGTACGTATCAGTCGGGAGGTGTATACTAGTATACGATATTGAAACAGATAATTAGCAATTACATTCGTCCTATTATTCTAGTATACTATGGTCCGTACATCTACATGATCGCTTAGCTGATTACATGATATACTCTTCTACCTGGAGTATTTCTGCCAGCAACTATCTAACACATTGATCATCCAGCCCAGACGCCCTAGTTGCAACAGTGGTAGTGCTATCACGGGGATGGTTGGTGCCACTGGTGCTTCGACTACCTTGCGTGGTCGTCCTGGCCCCCTTCTGAATCCTTCAGCCTTCTTACTGGTGACTAAAGTAAATCCCTGATCATCAGTCGTTCGGACTGTTCGTATTGGCGCCATTGTTGGTTTTTCATTCCATATTTCCGCCGCTCTTGACAACAGCTCCATCTGAGCCTTCTCCACGCTTCCCTTGTAGACCTGGTAGGTCCGACACGCTGTTTTCTGCAACGAACAGTGTTCCTTGCCGCAGTTGGCACAAGAAACTCTTTTCCTCGGACAGTCCCGAGTTTGGTGAGCGCCAGCGCACTCACCGCACCTGCCTGCCTTTGCACACGACGCCTGGGTGTGTCCCTACTAACTGCAGTTTTAACACTGCTTTGGCTGGGATCGTGGTGACCACACCTGCACGGTGTAGAGCATGGCGTTTATAACAAGGCCGTTTCGGACCACTTCTGTCTACATTGCCTCCGATGGGAGGCTAACCACTTTTGATCCTCGAGTGCGGCCATTTTTCTTAGACCGCTGGTGTTCCTTTCCGTCGTATAACCACCTTATACGACTTATGACTAAGCCTGGAATTCGTGCCTTCATAGCCGTCTCATTCTCCCTGATGATGGCAAAATTGTTGGCATCTCTGTCCCCTTAAATTCGTGTCCGCAATGGGGTACCTTTGACCACGACTGGAAAATCTTGCCGCAGAATTTTGAATTCCGTTGGTTGTCGCATGTTTAGCGCCGAGTCTCTCTGGGACGCCAACTCGACGAATACTTCGGTTTCGTTACTCCGCATTTGATGAATAGCGTATGCACCTTGAATATGCTTTTTTGCCTTTGAAAGCAGCTCTTCCGGCTGCAATTTGTCTGCTCCATCGACTCTTATTCGTACCGCTGTTTTTGACATTTGCGGTACCACGACCGACGCGTGACTCCTTGGTGGCGGCGCGCCCGAAACCACTGCTGGAGCAGCTTTTCGAGCGGGATCCGCGAGGCTTCTCTTGAAGACTTCCTCTAGCGCCATCATCCTCTCCTCGATAGGAGATTTCTTCTGGGAAATTTTCGTCTAGGCCCTTTTGTGTGCGTTGAAGGCCTTCACGGCCTCGTTCACGTCCTCCATTGAGTGTAAGTCCTCCTCATCCATCTCTCCCATCACTGTTAGTCTAACCTGTTTTAATATTTTCCCGAGAATTTCAAGGTTTTTATCCTTTGGAGCTGTCTGCGCTCCGCTGCCGTTGTTCGTTGAGGCCATTGTCGCATTTTGCGACGCGTCGAAACCGCTGGATTTACCCACACCAGCACCCACACCTGCCATGTTGAAGCACAGAAGATGAAAAGATGAAAGGAGGGTATAGAAGATGAAAAAATAAGATTCACGATGTCAAATTGGCGATACGGGCAGCGTGTAAGGTCGCGCAGCTTTGTGGCCAAAATGATGTTTTTTTGAGTAGCCTTATTTATTAAGATCGAACGGAGTACGAAGAATGTGACGATTGTTAAGAAGCTGAGTGTTGGTATGACAAAGGTCATACACTAAAAGCTCATTATTTCACTTTAAGTTATGAGAGTACTCTTATAATTAGTTCGAACTATCGTTCAGACGAAATGGATATTCATGGATACTCGTTATCTAGTTTACAATGATGCTACAGGATATTAACTGTTTTGCATCCGGATAGAGTATTATGCGAATGACGAAATCCACAACACGAAGGAAATCGTTGACATGTAAACCAAGAACCACCAACTCCAAGTAAACCAAACTAGAGATGCTATTCCAACACTGAAAATATCGGACTAAGAGTATATAAGATTATAAGATTGTAATATTATATGATTGCAAGAATGCGTGATTAAAAGGGTGAAAGATTGAGCAGCAGGAGAGTGTCGAATAATAGGACACAAGTTTTATTTGGATGTGTATAAAGCAAGGATACTGGAGTTTGGGCGGTAATGATGATTATGAAGATGTAATAACAAATAGGTAATGATTAGTAATAGCTTTAGAAGTATGTATCATGTGACGAGTGTTCAAGGTCACTAAGGCCCTGGCGCTCCGTCACAAAGAAAGATAGACACGAATAAATGCAATTATCGTTATTGAGATACTACAAATAAAGAATCCATAGGAAATATTCCGACAGAGAGTTACTTTGTGGCAGCTCCATCTTCCTTAAATCTATCTCTGGACCGTACTAGAACTCAACTGAGGCCATGGCAAGATATATTCATGACTCCAACCCTTCTGACTCTAACTGTAGAGTTTTCTAGAGAGCTATCTTTGAGGATGCCTAGCCATAAAAGTCTAGGACTGTTTTTGGACGGTCCGCCAGCTTCTCGCATAAGTAAGTCGAAAGTGATATTTATTTTCTATCCTGTAGGAAAAGTCATCCATCAGGGATTTACCAGAGTAAAAAGACTCCACCCGATGCCTCTTGCACTTTACATAAGCAATTACATTGTATTTCTTAAATTAGGCATGAAGCCTATTGGGAGCCGGATAAACTCCGCTTCCAGATGAATGTGGCAGCAGTCCGTAACAGAGACTGAGAAAAGACAATGAGATTTAAAATAAGACATTATGTGATATTTTTCCGTATGAGAACAACAGTTTAATGTTTCGAAATATTTTCCATTGATATTGTTTTATTTGTTTTATTATTTTTGTCCTAAGCTAAGGCTATGTTTTCCACATTGGGTCAAGGACCAGCGGATTCTGCAGGGTTCCCTGTAACTTTTCCTACAGCCTAACTCGTTCCAACCTCGTGAATCGCTACCAAAAGTGCGGCTGATTGTACAGAAACGAAAAACCACGAAAATCAAACTAACTCTGAAAAAGACAGTAGATTTCTCCATGTTGGACCCAAGCAATGGGCTCCTCACACATTTCGTCGTCCGTCACACCTTCCAAACGACAAATTTACTCAATCTCCGCTGAGAGCAGTAGATGAGTTAGCAGCCACCTTTTATCCAGCCGGTGTTCTGCTATTGGTTAGTAGATGCCCCAAAAGAGGCATCGTCGAGGTTGCTGTGTCCTCAAACTATTTCTTCAGCTTCCAGAGCTCCGGAATCTGTTGCCTCGGCCATCGAGACATCCTTCGCCGCGGCGATGATAGCCTTTTCGGCCTTTTTAGCTGCAGCCCTAGCTCTAGTCACCTTTGAGAACTCTCCTTGTTCCATCTGGCGGATCCACGCGAGCTGATCTTTTGACATCGGACCGGATTTTTTGGGTCTGACTTGGCAGGCCCGAGAATCTGATCGGTGGGGTCCCCCACAGTTACGACACTTTGTGAGGGCCTTGCACTCGGCTTCCGAGTACATAGTTGATCCGCAGTTCCAGCAGGCTGGAGCGCGGGAGCAACCACGGGTGGCGTGGAAGCCCAAACAGCGTTTACACTGTTCAATTTGTCGACGAGAATGGCATGCCAGTTTCGGTGCGGTGCCCCAGGTCGACACGTCCCATGAGTTCGGACATGTATTGGTCTCGCACCGGTCGTAATGGCGATCTTGTCGAAGACCCATTCAGAATCGACCGCTATGGGGCCTCGCTCTGTAACTATACTTACAGGTACGTTCGGTATCTGTAAGGCTACAAGATCTGAAGGTGCCTTGAGTTTGGCATTATCACTCGCCAGCTTCGAAGAGCCATCTAGCATCTCTTATCGTGTTTTTTCGTTGTTTGCTAGTAAAGCAAAGTCGGTCCTCACTCGATGAGACGAGGTTATTTTATTATGAAAGAAGAAGAATCTATTCTCCAATTTACTTCTCAAGTAACTTGTGGACAGTTTTCGTCACGGGTGGTTCTTTTTAAGGCGAAAGAATAGTCACTTGTCGACTTTCGCCTTGGGGGTTTCTTTCTTTTGGGCTTTGGCCGTAGGTCGCGGCACAGCCTTGGCAGTAGGGACTGCTTTTTGTCGCAGTCCGTTTCTAGCCACCGTGGCCCAGGTGCTTTTTATTGGCAGCGCTGGGACGGCGGGAATTGGTGTGCTCCTGGCGTCGGGAACCTTTGGGAATGGGTTCGCCGGGTGAGGAGGGAGGACAAGTGGCATAGAGGCCGGGCCCGTGGCCATATATTTCGCAATGGCGGCGCGTAAGTAGACTCTCATCGAGTCTACGAATTGTCTATTTGACCCGTTGGTCAAAGGGAGGAGTGTTGCTTCGACGCCAGAGATGGCGGCGGAGCAGAGGGCCAAATTTGCCGCTGTTTCTGCGGCGCGTCGTTGTTCAGCTTCGACAATTGGTCGGAGCTCGGGAGGACACTCTGCTTTCGTGGCAGCTTCTGGCTGCGATGTTAATTTTGGTGCTGATTTGGATGCAGCGTTACGACGATTTTGACGTGGTCGGAGGAGATTTTGACGATTCTCCAATCCCGTGGGGGACGGAGGATGGTTGAGGAAATTTCCTCAACAATTTCGACTGACCCGATCATGTCAGTATCGGGCTCGGTGACGGCGGGGAGGGCTTTTTCCTTCACTTTAGTAGAGACCTTCCTCATCTCCGCGCATTTCGGAGACTGGCCAAGGCCAGGTAATTGTTCGAGAGCCCTCGGGCGGACTCTCGTGTTGTCCAACTTGGCGTTGGGACGCTTTTTTCGAACTGGAGGCATGGTGAAAATTGCTACGCTCGATCACAATTCGAAGATGGATGCGACGAGAACGAGTGGGGCGCAAAATGGGAAAAAATGAATTTTCGAATTTCTCAGAAATATTTTGCTTTGATATTGTGTCATAGCTAGATAGCTTCATACGCAATTAAAATCTAATGCAAAACATAAATGTTTCAAATTAATTTTTGGGACATATTCGTAGCCAGTCTCTAATTCTCCGAGCAGTTAGTAAGAAATAAACGAGTCTGAGAAATATGGTCGATTATTGATTCATTTTTGTTTCGTAATCCAGCAATTCTTAGTGTTATTCGTAAATATACATGACCGTTGTTGGCAAGAAGGAAGTCCGTTGGGTAAATGGGATAGTAGGTTAATTGATAGTGAATTATAACAAACTGTTTTTTTTTTTTTTTTTTTTTTTGCATCAGATTTTAATTGCGTATGCAGCTATCTAGCTATGACACAATATCAGAGAAAATATATAGAAAAGATGACTCAATTTACAGTAAGAGCACTCATGCCTCGGATTTCATTTGCAAGTACCACTGCGAAGTTATGGTAGCTTTTTCTTCACCCCAAGTCAACCCTCATCCGTGAATACCCACCCAGGGGAACGTCTCAAAAACCCTGAGTTATCCAGACATGCCTTCATCATCCTCTGAATTTCCTCCGCGCGAGATGTAGTCTAAAGTGTCTCCTTCCCAAGTGGAGTAGGTGCCTAGGCTACTCAAACTATACCGGAGAACACCACCAGGAGGCGGACCACGGCACCTTCCATCGTTTGCGTGTTGTTATAGTGTCCGCTGCACTCTCGCAAGCGAAGATTTGGCGCGCACAAAGCTCAATTCGTAAAACTCCTTGCCAAAATTCAAAATTACACGCCCGTCGAGATTGTATCCATCCTCTGTGTCATCTTGTAAACTTGTCCCAATCCCTCTCACGTCCATCCCAAAGAACTGTCTCCCAGATTTGTGCGCCACGCTTTGCTTCCTCCGTCGGGTGTAAATATCGGCGTGGGCGTGTATTTGGCGGCTAGATGAGGCCAGAGAATAGTTGATGAGAAGAGTGGTCATTGGAAAGAGGATGTACTTAGTCGTACTTGTAGACTTGATGAGACTTGGGTAGGAGTCGAACTCGTTGGGAGCGAAAATTTGACGTGGCGGAGAATTTTGAATTATTGCCTCGTGGGCCAACTTAATCGGTATTGCGAAATTTGACTGAACTTGGCTCTGGGAGAATATTTCACTCCCAGGTTCGTAGGGGGCACCGCGTACAGGTGTCAGTCTTGCCCTCCTAACAAACTGTTTACACTGCGGTTAGAAAAATGAACAATTAACTCATCCCCTATCAGTGTCTTGAGGCTAGTGCAGTTTTCTTCGGAAGATACGTGTTTTATGTAGAATAGCTCAATTTGAAAGTTGAAACAATCACACTTAGTTTTCATTTGCAGATACCACTCGATGTTAACCCTTACGAGGTATTGCAACTTCAGTGCATACCCATTACAGAGAAAAGCGTGGGTGCATCATGGTTATTCGAGTCTGTTTACGTCACCATATGATTATGACATCACCGTGAGAGAGTATGGATCCGATTCAGCTTTCTTAAATATGGTGGGTGTTTGGGCTACCCGGAATTTACTTGGGATAACGGCCCGAATGATATACCATCGAACCATCTAGCCTTGTGCTACGGCCATAACATAGGTAAACAACACGCCATTCTTTACCTTAATGAAGCCCATTGCTGAGCAGTGGTCAGGACATTTTGTAGTGGATTCTATATATCACGTGATACCATGTATTTAATGCTAGATAGCACTACAATAAAACTTCATGCTTCTTCACTACACATTTCCTGATACTTGGTAGACACTTTCGCCATATTACCTCCAATTCTTAAATCCTACATAAACAAGGATGTCAGAATATTGGAAATCCACTGCATGTAATGCCTTTCCTCTTCATATAGCGGAATTAACTGAAGCTATAGCCTAAGTTTTGGTGCAAACATTGCAAAATATTTGTACGAGACACAAAGCTTGAAACTACAAATCATAATGCCAGTTTACGGCACCAAGGGAATTTAAAGCGCTTCATTCGTGATCTACACAGAAGTCAAGAAAAAGGTGAGAGAGACAAAGAAAGAGCGAAGTCAGAGGTAGCTCGCCTTAATGGCATTGTGTCCAAGGAAAGATTAGGAGGAGAGGCAGTTATATCAAGTCAAACATTCAAAAGACCTTCTCCATCAGTAACAAGTTATTCCACGGCCAATGGCTCACAGAGGAAACAACAATTGGCGCAACTAGCAGAAATGGGAATCAGCATGCCAAGTGGGTTGAAACCCGAGGTAGCAATGCCTGGTGAGTGGCAAACTGTATCACAAAGAATCATAAATCCAGGTGAAAATAAATTAGACACTTTGCCTAATGTACGCAAACGTGTTCTAAATGAAATCGAAATCGAAAATGAAGACGAGACTCTTAATTCCAACCACAATAAATGGGGCTACATATTTAAATCACATCAAGATGATAACGATGATCTTGAAGACCTAGATAATCTCTTGAGTAAAGTGAAAAATTCGAATGACAATTATGTTAAAAAAGTTGAAGTGAAAGATGAAAAAGATATAAAAACAGATTTCGATTGCTCATTCCCAACCGAACAGACATCTAAAAAGCACTTGAATATTGCTATCAAAGAGGAGCCATGTGAATCAACCGATCTTCCACCAGAAACAACTCCCCCGTGCCTGAAAATGGAGTCTGAGGTTTTGAATAAAGTTGTGTTTAAAAAAAGAAAGGCGAAAAATATTCGGCAGAAATAAATACTCTCAACCTGGTTTACACATGATAATTATAGCAAAAAGCAAAAAGCAAATCACTTGAATCTGCTCGAAAGTCCAGTATTGGGTGCCAGGAGTGTAGCAAAAATCTGATCTGTTCTTTTGGACAAAAACATCATGTTTATTCTAGCAAACTATCAGCTTACAAACTATCTTTGTTCTAATTCAGATCCCTGAATGCTTTTTATCTCAGATATCAAGCCTGTTGGATTTTGTACGATCCTCGCATGATTCGAAAATCAAGCTCGATGTCAAAGAAAATTTTGAAAATTCCACCGATTTATGATTAAAATCTATCAATACTCTCATTCTTGCGCATATGTTTAAGTTCGCAATCTGTACAACACGAGAAGTATAAAATGGAATCGTGTTGGCCGTTGCTACCTCCGGTAGCCAGCTATCACTTTGTCCAACTTATTGATTTTCACTGTTTTCCTCACTTTTGATTCTAGAAAGACTTTCTCGCAGTTTACCATCAAGCCAGCGAGACAAGACGCTAGCGCCTCCTAAAATTTGAATCTCTGCTTTAATATTCAACATGAGCATAATTTGTAACTCATTTTTCCAATTTAAGGTCAATGTTCCTGTATGAAAATGCTTCTGCATAAAATTTGTTGCAAATTTCCGATCCCTAGTGGACAAACTCATAAAGCTCTGAGAGTTTATTGGACATGGCAAAATATCACAACTCTGTATACCAAGCCATTTAATTGATGGGACGGCGATATGGGGCTCGTGTGAAAGGTTTGCCGAGTTAAACTTATAAACTGCCAATATAGCAATCCCATCGGGATCAAAATCCATCAGGGCAAAAATCGGTATGTCGGGAAATTTGACAGCGATGAGATTTAGGAATCTACGTGTTTGTATATCTGGATAACCCTTGGCCTAATTTATTCAGGAAGAACACTTTTACAGACAAAGTATACTTACTGTTATGAGAATTCCATTACCTGCCTTGGAGCTTTTCCAGTATAAGCTTGAAGCCAAGGTTTGAAACGTAGCCTGAATACCATCAGCTAGTACACATTTAAATAAATTTAATGTGATGCCTCTTTTTCAATCACAAGGATCCAAAAAACATCATGTACGATTATGTCCTCAATTCCTCTCCAGTTTGGAATCAGAATGCCCTAGATCGTTAAAATCATTAAACCTTCACTTTGTTATTAATCTTGATTTGATCTACTGACCTCTGTTGCAAAAGAGTAGTCAATGGCGGGGCAGCCGTGCTGAATTATGGTGAGAGATCCAGCCATTAAACCTTTAGCCGCTGCGACCTAGAAAAAGACTTTGATGAACATTGAGTAAAAATAATGAGTATACCACTACTGACCACGTTTAAAGCGAGTCTCTCGACCCCAAAAGTGTATGCGATCTCATCTATATAGCGGTCAACGATAGACTGCCTTTTAAACAGCTCTGGTTCTCGGTAGTAGATATCTCTAGATCTATTATCAGATGACGAATAATTGAGTATTCAATTGAAATAACATTGGATATGGTTAAGGGCTGGCAACAAAGAGATGGACTATACTCGAACCCACCGTTTGGTCATTAGGATCCCGGCAGTTAATGCTTCATGGCACAACTCAAGTATCCTGATGAGAACTGCTTTTAACGATGAGTATTACTTGATGGATGGAAATAAATATCTCACTAAATTTCCAAGCTTCTCGTGGCTTTTTGCTTGGAAAACTTATATTTCTTAGCCTTTGAGTAGACTTATCTGAAGCAGAAAAGCCATTCCGTAGGTGTGTTCGGAGTTTCAGTTGGATCACAAGCTCTTTATTGCTGCCTAGTATACAGTCTACCATTGATTCGAAAACGTACTCGATTCTTGATATCACAGTACTAGCTTGAATTTGTGTCGCAACCATCGTATACCGATTTTTGTTATCTTCACTCATATTGCATATGCGGGTATTGATGTGTAACGGGGAGTGAATAAGTGATATCCGGGATTCCTCTGTTGCGACGTTTTTATACTGAGAAGCCATTAATATAGATCGATGTCTATGAAGTGATTAACATGTGGAGCTAGATGTTTAAACTGTTCCTACGACGACTAACTTTCTGGGGAAAAATTACCTCTTACTAATGAAGTTGAAGGGAGCTTTCATTCAAGTACTAGTTAATGTTTTGTTAAGATGCTAAGGTAAAGCTTTGAATCCACTATGGATATGGGACCGGTATTCACAGGCGAGACTACGTCTTTTACAAACTCAGCTTATTTCCACCGCGTGAACAGCTACAAAAATAGTAGCAAGTCACAAAAAAATGCTACCGCGATAAGTTATCAAATAAACTTTCAAATCAGGCTTACTTTCAAAAAAACATATTGAGAGGGAGTACTCCCAACCTTAATCCCCAGATAGTCATAATAGATATTATAGTTTATAAAATTCGTTCTCTATTGAGAGTAGGAAGTGGACACACATGAGGAGATCCAAAAGAGCAGGTTTCATGCGCAAGTTGTTGAAGTTTCTCAATGCACAATGGTCCAGATAGCTTTTTGACGGGGATCCTGAGTGGTAATGATCCTATTATTCAATGTATGATGTGTGCGTACAATTGATAGAGCGTGAAGTAAGTCGAAGTAGTTTGATCCCAGATGCACCTTGTATGAGCGTCTCGATCGTGGAACGTGCGATAGTAGACTGCGAAGTTGCCGTGACCCGTTCGGACTGCAATAAGGCTTCTGGGTAAGTATTTGGAAAGACCCGGCTCCCATGGTTTACGACAGCACATGAACAAATCTATGTCCAAGTATCTATCAGAGTAGTATTATTGTTGTTCATACTATCTATCGCCAGGTAGGCACTGTATATCCTATTTTTTTATCCATTTATGTCCTATTTGAGTTTACAACTATGTAGGACAGTGTATATGCTATATAGCTATAGACTTTGGGGAAAAAATAGCTAAACTCCAAATGGGCTCTCGTCTTATAGACGTCTATTCTATCTGCACCAGCAGCTCATGGATGAACCACAATCTACTGCTGCTATTGCCAACTCTTATAATTGTACGCTACCATACTTTAAGACCTACGAATCTTTCCGTGAGCCTATAAAAAATTGCCCTTAGCTAAAAATACTGCAAACACTCCGCAGGCGCACACGACCAAAACAGAATACCATGACACATACCCGAGCCGCGCAGCCCTGAACTATTGAACAGCTTTTCAAATGCTCTTGGTCCTACTGCTGAGCCAAAAGCCTGGTTAAGATGGCCCTGTTGACCTCGTAATGTCCTAGGACACTGTGGTAGGTGTAGGGATGTTTGACCGAATTCTCTCCGCCGCAATCACAAAAAAGGGCTGCGTCTTCGAGTATAGGGTTTCATGGATAGACCGCGATTCAGCATATTTGGAGCGTGCAGCTATAGAGATTCCTAGAAGCCTTCCGGTACTTTTGCTGTCGCCCGTGTCCCAAAAGACCAGCAGCGCTCAACTGGATCATTGTGCAAGTACGTTTCTTTGCGTGCTTCGTGTCGCTCTCCAAGGAGTCCTGTCGCCCTTGCGAGCGAGGCCTCAATGCGAATGGCAGATTACTTGCAGACAATCTTTTCGCTGAAGCGGCAGCTCTTTCGTTCCCTTGTATACCCGTATGTTCCGGACCCATCTTACTCTGACTATTCCGGATGCTACCTTCGGCACGCGCGTCATCTTGGTCCAACTGTTTAATCTGGAGCTGAGAAATGTTAGATGTCCAGCGTGCAGACGTAGGGCGGCTTCTTCACTGTCAAGATAGGTAGTAACGTTGGAGGCATGTTTTGCCACAACATACGCAAAGTCAGATTTCCAGGCTTTAAGTAGCTCAGATTACTTCTGCGTAGCACACTTTAGCTGTACGTCCTAGGGGGGTTTGTACGTATGAAGCCTCAGTAGTTGGTCCGAAGTAGATACAGTGATCTGCTCCCGCCTTCTCATATTCATCCAGGGATCCGTCTATGTACATTAAAAGTTCTAGCATGCTTGCATCTTTCGGAGCAATCGACCTTTGATATTAGTCTGTTCTGTTGGAAATCTCGACTGGGTATGTATGAAAGCTTAGATTTCTAGGTAAGATGATCAAGATCAATTAAATTGATCCGTTTGCATATGATTAAGCTTAGCTGAGGGAGGGCAAGACTGAACACCTGTACGTGGTGTCCTCTACGAACGTGGGAGTGAAATATTCTCTCAGAGCGAAATTCAGACAAATTTCGCAATACCGGACAAGTTGGCCCACGAGGCCAGAATTCAAAATTCTCCGTCATGTCAAATCTTCGCTCCCAACGAGTTCGACTCCTATCCAAGTGTCATGAAGTTTACAAGTACGACTAAGTACATCCTCTTTCCAATGACTATACCTCTCATCAACTATTCTCTGGCCTCAGCTAGCCGGCAAATACACGCCCACGCCGATATTTACACCCGACGGAGGAGACAAAGCGTGGCGCACAAATCTGGAAGACAGTTTTTTGGGATGTACGTGAGAGCAATTAGGACAAGTTTACAAGATGATGCAGAGAATGGATGCAATCTCGACGGGCTTATAATTTTGAAGTTTGGCAAGGAGTTTTACGAATTGAGCTTTGTGCGCGCCAAGACTTCGCTTGCGAGAGTGCAGCGGACACTATAAAGACACGCAAACGATGGAGTGTGTAGTGGTCCGCCTCCTGGTGGTGTTCTCTGGTATACTTTGAGTAGCCTGGGCACCTAATCCTCTTGAGAAGGAGAGAAGTCAATGGATGATAAAGGCATGTCTGGATAACTCAGGGTTTTTGAGATGTTTCCCTTCGATAGGTATTCACGGATGAGGGTTGACTTGGGGTGAAGAAAAAGCCGCCATAACTTCGCGGTGGTACTCGCAAATGAAATCCGAGGCACAAGTGCTCTTCTTGTATATTGAGTCATCGTTTCTATACATTTTCTCCGATATTGTGCAATAGTTAGATAGTTGCATACGCAATTAAAATCTGATGCAATTGTCTTATCAAGGTAAATGAGGGGTGGCAGGTCACTACTATGATGGGCATGCGAGACTAGTTGGGATCTATCTCATAGATGTACAAGTGTAATGTATCCATAATTTAAAAAAATCAACCCTTCTTTATTTCATTCTATATCCATAAAGTATTACACAGAGTATACTTTACAACACATATCATTATAGTGTAATTTACCTAGCTTCTTCTAGTGGGATTTCGGGTCGGAGCACTTAAAATGGATGGTCTAGGAGGTCGTAATTTACTCGGATTTGCAATCTTTATCTTGCTTCATTGATAATGTCAACCATAATTGAATTTAATTTGATTTCCCTCAATTTGAAGGCCCATGGGCCTGTGCAAGTATCGATCCAACTCTTTGGGGTAGGTTAGAGGATGCGTTCCAGTAAAAACCTACTAAAATTCCTCATTTAATACTAAGCTCCAATCGGCCTACCTCGGGGAAGTGAGCGCCCAGTGTTACGGCCAGGGGGGACCCCGTTCCTTCCTAACCTTCTTCTCTCCTCGCATTTGCCCTATCATGGACTCAATTTCCCACGTCAAACCATATCAATCTAGCCATTCTTCTCGTAGCCTTCACCGTGCTACTCTAGCTATATCTCCGGCATCATTTATCATACTCTTGAAAGAATGGCTCGCTGACTTTCCTAGCATCTCGCTCCTTCATTTGGCCTATCTGCAGCAAGAAATCACCTCATACCTAACATTTTGTGAGGGACTCTCAAGAATGAGGGGTTGACAGTGTTCCACGAGGTGCTTTATATAGCCTAGTGAAGATCTAGGTGGTAAATGAGGATATTTAATGGGTCAAAGTGATGACAGGTCTTCTCTAGGAAGAGATGAATGGGCAACTAGTTGCAGTAGATGTTACACGTGGGTCTTGCTGATGAAGAACTGGAAAATGGATAGATGGTCTTCCCGAAGAAGAGATGGGTAAACAAATATAATGTAAAGAGTAAGTAAAGAAGACGTTGCGTGAGGAGTAAATCTCTCTCGCGCTGACATATTATATACGAGAGTAGAAGCATTTGCCAGCCGGAATTAATCGTAATCAGTTCTTGCCAATATCCTCGCATTACTGTCTGTGTTCTTGTCTGTCTCTTCATGACTCTCTTGTATATCCTTACATTAATTTTTACATTGCTAATTATATTAGTGAAAACTATTCTTAATTTGATTGTTTTAATTAACCACCCCTTCATCTCATCACGAATTAATATTAGTATTAAAATCCTAATTACAGATTCGTGAAAGGGACATCCGCATCTGCATCTTGTATTTCCTACTTTTGGAGCTTCCTTCCGTATGACTAAGCCTTGAATCAGATGAACTCGCTTGCTACTTACGTAGCAATGCTGCTCTAGGCCCTACTAAGGCTGATGTGAATTTTGTCTGATATTTCTGTAGTACATGGGAAATTCACTTGTTTTTCAACGGGGTACAGATTTGCTGTTTTTTATGTACCGAGAGCTGGGTGTACTTGAAGACCCGAACGTTTCTTCCTTATTTGATTTGTCTCTGATTATGACCATTCTTTAAAAGCTGCAATTTTCCCAGCTACTTTTTGTCATCTTTTAGACTCTGCATTCCCACATATTGGTTCCCATTCCGCTTAATCGCTTTGTCGAGCAAAAATTACCTAATCTGCCCAAAAATTATTGGAATAAATCCTCCTCTGACTGAGCGGTGTGAGTACAAGGGTTATTTGAGATGATTTATATTCTTGTGGCGCAGAAATTGTTTAGATTGTGGCTCTAACTTGTACTTTAAATATTTTAATCTATTGTATTTAGTAGCTATCTAAAAACCACTTTTAAGCTTAACCTCAATCATCTTAAAATATTTACGCCTATTCAACTGCAGGATAGTTCTAGAGATTTCGTTCTTTCAACGATAATAATTCGCTGAGGATTAATTTGGGAATCTTTTATCTAAGTTTTGAGTCTTATGGTGCTAAAGTCTATGTTTAGCATACCAGGAACGCATCATGAACAAGCTAACAAAGGCCTCGAGCTGGAACATTATGGAAGCTTTCACCTTTTCAAGGTCAAGTTACCAAGCTATGCATTGGTCGTAATTGGGTGAATATTTTGGTGCTTTCAAGGGCAAGAGCAGAAATATTTAACTGACTTTCACTCTGGAGTTGGATACCCAAATATCTGTTAGAAAAAATTGCTTTAGATTTTGTGGATATTCTGGACAGTCTTTCAACAGGAGCTTTACTGATTACCTCGTTTGCTATCAATTTAGTTGTTTCCTTTCCTTATTGACGTATACGATATATAGCCGACCAAAGAGCTCTTTAAAGCTTTTTGTGCCTTGACTAACTTATCTCAACATGAGTAAATAGAAATTGGATTTTATTTACAGTATAAGATAAGGAATCTACCGTAAAGATGATGGATGCTGTAAAATCAAGATAAATTCCGTCGAAATATTTTGTGCATGATAGATGTTAATCCTTGTGTTTTTCAAGACCTCGAAATTTGTTGTTTTAAAGTCACATTACACTGCAATGTCATACCGAAGTACGTACTGGCACAGAAAACGAAGAGAGTCATGTTTTTGATGAAGAATTCTTTAATGAGAAAATAGAATAAACGTACTAATCTCATCCGGTCTACAAGATCCGTCGTAATAAGATACCGCATGTATTTCTTAGAAATATATTAACACTTGAGTGTCAATGCTATCATTTCTAGACCTTGAAATCGACAGATGAACATCAAATATATCAATATTATACAGGAAGAGCTTTCAAGGTCTTATATTCCCACTCCTTTGAGTGAAAAATCGTAAAAGAAGCGCTTTATTTGCTACGCATAGAGAAGATTATGAGTGGAAACATTCGGAATAGCCAGTAAAGTTGCGAGAATTTTGTGAACAGCGCGGGCGCATCATGAGGTTGATTGATTATTCTATTACAGATAGATATGTTCATGGTGATCTGTTCGAATATCATTATTTCTAGTTCTGAAAAAATAAAATTTTGGAAGAAAACGCATGTTGAGAAAAGAAACAGGTGAAAATGGGCTACTCGTAAAGTGACTCGCTTTCGTACCGTCGCACGATCGACATTAGACCCTGAACTAATTGAATAAATACCAAAATTTAGCCGAAAAAAGATTTATTTTCACTGAAAAGCTCTCTGTATTCGGCGCCGTAGCTCTGCGCAAACATCCAAGTCAGCCGCAGTTAGATCTGAATCAACAAGTCTCTCCAACAACTGCGTCACGTTGCCGGCAACTTCATCGCTGCCAAATAATCTACCATTTGCACGCATGCAGTCTTCATACCACTGCTCAATGACGTAAAGAATATGCTCAGCCAGTATACGTCTCTTTTTTTCGGTAAACGGGGTTAGATTTTGATACCACATATCCTGTAACACGCCGATAATAACCTCATGGGAGAAACCGACTTCTATGAAGAGTTGCGGAAGCCATACGTGAGGACCAACAAGGAATTGACTTTCTGCACCATATTTCTCAAGCATGGGTATAAGTATATGAGGGCTGAATGTGGATTCCGATGGTCCAAGACGTCGGGACATTTCTCGTACCATCGTAATAACCGCCTCGTATGGTTGTTGGCCTGACGCTGGATCAGACATTACCTTACTGTGTGTTGTGTCAAGAAGTTGTCGCCAGGTAGCTGCTATATCAGCATCATTTCGATGGGAGGCTGCCTCATAGATAGTTAAACATATATCAAAGTATGATGCCTGATCCGCGAATTCATTGTAAAGCTAAAACATGTTAGGGAACTGTGATAGGTATAATATATGAGCAGGGCCTACCACGGTCAAATCACGGATTTTGCCATCTAGCTTTGTGAGAATACGTTGTCGATTAGCTTCGTCAGTTCTAGGATCAGCCATCAATCTCTGCAGTATCTCATCTTGAATGTTAGCCACATCAAGTAGTTCTATAATTTCATATTGCAGAACTTGACGTGCCTGTCTACCGACAAGCTGTGTCTGAGAGGTGAGGGCAGATGCATTTGCCTTCGCTCGACATAGGTATTCAATTCTTCGAGCAAGGGGAATATCAAAATCACTTTTGGCTAGTCCTGATTGAACCATTGCAGCCTCATAGAATTGATCACGACCCTGATGAAATTTCCATAGTAAGTCGGCCCTTTCGAGGCTAGCGCTGGCTGACTTGGTCAAGAATTGTACCACATAATTCGAATCGATAGATAGTAAAGTTCTCTCTTTCCCATTTGCGAGGTACCATTCGTAAAGATCGAATTGGAAGAGCTCATCATCAGAAGTATTGACAACTTGACTAGCTTCATTTCTTCGAGTGGCTGCAAGGGTTGGGTTACCGTCAATCATATCCGGCTCAGAGCTACAATACGCCTCTATATGTTCTAGAATTTGATATACCAAATTGTAGCACTGTTTTCGAAACTCAAAAAGAGAGCTGCGGGGGTCAGCTGCAGGTCTATCATCATTAACCCAAGCTAAGGCTCTGTTTCCTCGGTCAGATTCATGGGCGACGAGAAGAGATAGACTGATAGCACCAGCGAAAAATTGCACGTCTAAAAACTGACATACAGCTGATTGAAGGTTTCCAAATGTCAAAGAGCCAGCAACTTGACTAAAAAGCTTGAGACTTTCATTAAGGAGTTTGCGTCCCATGTCAGTGTTGGAACCAATCTCCGAGGACTTCTTTAGTTGTTCCTGAGCCCTAAAAATAATTACATCATCTGCGCTGCAAAAACTTCCACACCTGCGCCTAAGAGCATCAGCAACAGTATCAACATTCGATCCTTTGGCTATGTTTTGATTCACGATGGCTTTGACCAGTACTTTGGCGAGATCCCTTCCCTGATCTGATGAAAAGAGTATTTCAAATGTTAGATCACTTAACCTTTGCCTTGTATTGTCATCTAGTGCTGTCCATATATCATTTACGCCTTCTTCAAATAACACTTTTACAAACGATATACCTTCAATGATATTTAAGTTTAATTTTTGAAGGGAGTGGAGAGCTCGATGTTCGCCCTGAAGTGCGATCTCTTCTTGCTGACTCGTTACTCTTTGGAGACACTCTGGGCCAGCAAGCCCCTGAATGAAAAGCTTGTTCTTTTCAAGAAACTTTTCCAGTCTCATGAGATCTTCCTGAATTCGAGTTAGTTGTGCGATATCAATTGTCGAGCTTATCTGCTCCGCGCTTTCAGAGTCATCAGGAGTCCGTGTGATTACTGGCAACTTCCAAACAGGACGAGCTAATCTTGCCATATATATTGCAAGCCCCTCGTGCCGCGAAGATGGCTGTACGTTATCAACAGCATGGTTTGTTCCTTCTAAGGCTACATTTTCATTGAAAGAAGGCCGCCCTCCATATTCGACAAAGCATTTTCGGGCAAGCTCTAAAGTCTCTGAATTGCTAGTTCGTGCAATCCTGGTATCGCCTGGAACAAAATCACTGCCATGTCCACAAGCAACAGCAAGCGCTGTGGCCGTTGTTTCTGCTCTTCCGTAATATTGAATAAACTTTTTGATTTCTTTTTCTAATCCCTCATCTCCACTATAATTTCTGATAGCAGCTGCAAAAATATCGACTAATCTTCTTCTTCGAATGATATGAATCCCAGTATTCGTCAAGATAGCAATCTCTTGACTCACATCTTCAAACTGCACGGCTAGCTCGTTACCGAACCCAATAGGTTGTGTTGTTGGCTCATATGGTTTAGTCACTAAGCCCATATCTTCGGCGTGACTATTTAAGTCAAGCCAGCATGACTGTTCAAAATATCTGAGTGTTTGTGCTGTGAGACCACGGGCTTGTGCTGCTATTCTACCAGTGTCTGGGCTAGTTAAAAAGAGTAGATCGTGTCCATTTCTATCACGTTCAGTTATAAGGAATAAGTTGAGCCCTGGAGGAAAGCGTGAGCCAATCCGCGTATAAGATAGTGCAAGTGACGAGGTCTCTGTAACCGGTTCTAGACCATATGTTTGTGGCTGAGAGGCACCCGTAGTTTGGGATTCGCTTTGTGGAGGAAATTTTATGTGCTGGACTTGCATACTTTGAGGTGCACCTTGACCACTTACATATCCGTATCCCCGCGTTGCGCTTAGGAACAGCCTGCACCCAGTTGTTGTTGTAGCCATCATATGTAATTTTGAACCTTCTTTTGCCGAAATAGAGCTTATAGAGCATATTTTCATCGAATTTGTCAATAATATGGATTGAGATATCATGTGGCTGATGTCTCGAAGGCATTCTTGACGTTTTTTCTCAATAACCTGCTTGAGTGTTGAAGGAGTGTCCATGTGATATGTACGTATGGTAGATTCTGATGATAAAGTGTACAATAGACCTCGGGAATCATCAATAACTATCTGCACGACATACTCCTGTGATTTTGCTCCCCAAATAGTTGGCACCAGAGCTGCATATCCTGGAGATGAATGGTTAACTTTTCCACAGCGATTAGCAAACCATTTTTCTTCCTGTTGATACGTCAGTTCATAGACGCTGGGCTCGGCTTTGCCAGTAAAAAATATGCGACCGGTTTCACTGGATCCTTCGATAGTATGAATATTGATGCCTCGTATAGATAGTGACATCCGAGTCGCGTATAGAGAGACTTTCCTTGTATTCTTCGGATCCTGCTGGCTTAACCCTTTAGACTCACATTTACAGCTAACTCCTAGAAGAATTATTTCTACTGTAGTAGCAACTACAAGTAAATGAGTGACATCGACAACAAAAACACCAGCTCGAGGTACAACCAGCTTTATGGCTGTAATGCTGTTTGACTGATCTTCATATCCAACAATTTCTGGGTTAGGGTCTGTATAATCCCATAAGTACAAACAGTTATCTATTGTAACCCATGCATGATTTATTTCCGCGAACAGCCCCATCATAGTAGAAACTTCAGCGCGGTTATACTGTTCGAATATTCTATCGGGAATATCATACATTTTAGTTCTTTGGAAAGGTGACCAGGCGGCTTCTGTCTGGCCGTGTGAAATATTATAGTCAGATGAGATACCCTCTGTGATGTTTCAATCAGTTGAAATCACAAACTGAACCTGGATAAAGTACTCACGTCTCACATAGCTGTCCAGATCTGGAAAATTAGCTTCTCTCTGAAGAACTTCATTAATTGTCCGAGCAGCACGTTGAACCGGCTTCAAAGCTTCCATCTTTGCTGCTTCTAAGTTGTCTAATGCGGGAATACTTGGAGTCTCATCGTCGCCCTGTTTGGTAAAATTTGATTGGTAAAATGGAGCACCTTTTGCGTAACGGGAGGGCGCGGGTGTCGCAAAATACGCACCAGGCAGAGGCTTTTGCGGAGTAGCTGGGAACGCCATTTTCCTTGCTTCCCTTGGGATTGAGGGCTAGAGAAATAACATGAAGAGCGTCGGAATAGAGAATGAATGCAATTGCTAACCCTGAGTCGTAAATGTGTAGGAAGTTGGGGTGCACAAAATATTTCGTCGTTTGCCGCAAAGACTCAACGATTACTGAGCGTTGATTTCACCAGGAAGATTGATTAATTAGGCTCTCATGCTAGCTTAGAACCTTTTGACGTATTGCGAGCTTGAAAGAAACTGAATAAATATATTTGCTGAGTGTATTTTCATCTTAACAATAGCTTGGAGTCACTTTAGATTAGTCACATGATTCTGATTTAGAGTTTGGCGAGCAATTGAATTTCAAATTATTTTTTTCTTCCAGAATTTCCACACAGTCAATACCTAGTCCGTTCCCTTGCGGCCCATCTCTGTGCCATCCGCTAAAGGCATAGCAACTTTGCTGCCTACCAACAAAGGTTCAAGCACATCGACGCACACAAAATATGCAGTTGCGAGGCTCCCAAATTACAAAGGCATCTCCTAACCTGCCACATTCCCTCAGTAGGACTACCCAGGGCTCCATGGATCAACAGCGATAACGTTAGGTATCTAATTGGTTGCAAAGATGGTGCGAAGAAATTGACCCAGTGAATGCAAGATACAAAAATATTTCAAAAATCTGTCCTTGATACAGACTAGAATGTCACCATAATAATGTTGACCAGAAATTTGAACAGAAGGATTTCATACTCTGGCCCACTCATTCAACCTAAATACGTAGATAGTTGTGTGTCCAAGTATTTTTATGCCAATAAACGTTACCGCCAATGATTTTAATGTTTTTGTGCGGGATGACTCCTCCATGACCCTTTGCATCCAATAACTAGAGGCTTCGGCTATTCAGGTTTTGACAAAGCCCTCAGGCACCTCAGGCAGTAAGCTTTGGCGTCTTATGTACTGCTAATGATTTGAGTCCAATGAAGCAAACGACCCCTGGACGAGATGAGGAGATGCTGAAATGAGCCAAAGCTGGGACTGAATGAAAGGAAAAAGTTACAGATCGCGAAGGTGTCAAGGGCTCGGGCCCGTGGTGGCCGAGGCTGAGGAGTAATTTGCGCTTCGGCGCGTCAAAAGAGGATTGTCTGAACGGTTGGGCTTGACATGATTCAACACATGGGTGAAGTCTAAGGTGGTCCTGTCATTTAGGTGGGACGAGGTAGATGTACTTGTTGGTAGTCAACCTGATCCAGTCCGGCCCCACCTGTGCTGAAGCTCTAGTAGGAGTGCGACGGGAACCAATGTATCTAGCACGTAAATGAACAAAACAAAATCTTTTCTAGATATTTTCTCTGATATTGTTTGTTTCTATTTTTAAGTCCTAGGATATACCCGTTTTCCCCTGAGGGTCAAAGACAGGGGTTTACAGCTAAGATCATATCTATGACATGCCCAACTTGTTCCCACCACGTGAACCGCTACTCAAATTGTAGCTAGTTAAATTACATGCAGCCATATACAAAATAGAAATCACAACATAACTCCAGGCTCCAAAACTTTGAGCTCCAACTAAATATCAGCACTTGTGGTTGGGAAGTAAAACTTCTCGCCTTGTTCCCCTTCCGATCGAGTCGTGTTACATGACTAATTTATATGGACCTCGCTGAGAGCAGAGGTCCAGCCTGCAGCTGATCACCCATAACATCGGGTTTTCTGTGCAAAATTTTTGAATGCTTCGAGGCACTTGGGTCCTAGAAGTTCATGTATAAAGTCGTTGTGGGACTTTAGACCTCGTATTCGACGTGTTTCGTGAGAGTGGAGCCGACAGTGGATAAAGTGGGTTGGGCTAGTCTCTTTCCCACACGCGCACTCACTAGGTGCGTCTGGATTGTTGAATCGGCGATGATAAGCCGCGAAATTGCCGTGGCCCGTACGGGCTGCGATTAGTTCGCGTAGAAGATGCCTTGATAGGGCTAGTTCTGGGGGCTTGCGCCGTTTCATGAGCAGATCTAGCTTTCGATACCGAACAGGGCACGCTTTCTCCCACCAATCGTTGAGCAAAGCCTGTAGCCGGTTATACATGAGACGGCGAAGGTATGCCAACGAAATGGTTTCTGGTTGGTTGTCCGGACTGGGCAGCATTCGTAAGCCGAGGCGCGCAGTTGCGTCTGCTTCTTCGTTCCCTTGTATTCCAGAGTGACCGGGGATCCACTTAATCGTCACAGCAGCTGACGCTGAGAGTATGCGAAACTGATGTACCTCTTCGAGGCTGGTTGAAGAGATGCCCGTCTCAAGTGCTTTTATAGCATGTTGACTATCCAGAAAAATATTCACTCGCCGAATCGTCTCCCCTAGCTGCTGTTGCGCTTCTTTAAGTCTCAACGCCGCCTCAAGAGCCTTCAGCGCCCCTGTGATTTCTGCGTCCAAGGCCTCTCCTCCGTGTCGGATACCATTCTCCTTGAGAAGAGTTTTACCATATCTCTTCACAACAAAGCCCCAAGCTGAACGTCCGTTTCCCTCTGAAGAGCCGTCTGAATAGGCGCAAATTTCCGATGCGGGCACGTTGTCTATCCAAAGTTTGCTTGCTTCTTTTCCTTCTGACTTGGTCATGTATTTAGCAGAGTAGGATGGCGGCGGCAGAGGCATCGAAGCTTCTGCATCCGGAAGTTGTCGATAGGCTCGCTGTGCACGAGTCCTTTGTCTATCTACATGTTCAAATCTTCGAGGTTTTTTCTTGTACTTTCGAGTCCCAACGTTTGGGCACATCGCAGCACGAGATCTCAGCGGGTGCTGATCATCGAGGGTTTTTATTCGGGCTGAAAATCGTAGTCGGTTTGCCTCTAGAATAATATTTGCGGGAGGGATTCCTCCTTCCCTGTGCAGGACCACATTCGGAGTAGTCCGCAGAACCGGAAGTGCAGATCGGAGACCCATCATGTTGGCCTTATCGATCATAGTGCAAAGTCTCGCGGTAGCTGGCGTTGCTATTCCTGCTCTTGTTGGGCGTTTGAGGCCGGGCCACCAGACTTCCGCTCCAAAAGTCGCGATTGAAACAATACAACTATTTACTGCTCGTATCAGCGCTCCTGGTGCGGCCCCTCGAAAAGTAGAATTGAAGCGTCGCATAAGATGTGCGACTTTCATTGCTTTTCCGGACCACGTCATCACATGATGTTTGAAGTTAAGACGCGGATCGAGGTAAACTCCAAGCCAGCGAACTTGTTCAGCTGGTTCTATGAGAGTGCCGTTTACGTGGATGCCAACAGCTGCCTCGCGATGCCGTGGTGGAAATTGTACTACCTCTGACTTTTCTGTGTCGAATTGGACAGCATTTTTCTGAGCCCACTCCAGCAGGTGATCGACTTCTTTCTGGGCAGCTGCAGCAGACTCAGCAGTGGTGCGGCCAAATCCAAGAATGCCGATGTCGTCAGCGTAGCTAAACCTTAGATTAGGAGTACCACTCTGCATTGGCTCTGCCATGTACAGAAGAAAGAGAAGAGGCGAGATCGGCGAGCCCTGTGGGACCCCGCAAACTAGCTGTCGCTTTGTCGTGACTCCTTCCGAGTGTCGGACCTGGACCATTCGTTGTGCAAGGAACGAAGTTGTCCACTTTAGAACTGAGTCTGGCCATCCTTGTTCTTGCATTCTTCTCACTAGACGGTTATGAAGAACTGCATCGAACGCACCTTGTACGTCTAAGGTGACGAAAGTGGCCGCCCACCCTTGTGTGCGCGCCTCCTCGACATCGTGTACTACACAGGAGACTAGGTCTGTTGCTGAGCGCCTCGAGAGTGCGCCGAATTGTTGCCGACCAACTACATCACAAATCACTGCTAAGTGCGCCATCCGTTTTGCCAAAAGTCTTTCAAGTCCTTTACCAAGGCAAGAAAGAAGGGCAATTGGTCTCCATCCTTTGACAGTTGTTGGGTCCCTTTTAGGCTTCTGTACAAGTACTACTTCGGCCAATTTGAAACAAGTCGGATGCGTACCGAGCTGTATGCAAGCTCTGAAGAGCTTGACTATACAGGGTCCAATTGTCTTCCAGCAGGCCACTAGCAGCTGTACGGAGACTCCGTCTGCTCCCGGAGCCGTGTTTCCACAGCCGATGGTACAAGCTCGGACTTCTTCCTCGGAGATGTCATCCTTCCATGGTATACGGTTGTTACTCGTGGCGATGCAAGGCGGCAGGTCGTCCGATGTTTGGTGTCTTTCCAGGAGACAGTCACGGAGAACTGTGGCTCGCTCTAGTGGATCAGAGATGAGAGCTCCATTGTGATTGAGGGGTGGTGGGATGTTTGTCTGTCTAGGCCCAGCCATTCTCATCAGCTTAAAAACATCGTTCGGCGTGTTCATTCTTTCCACCTGCTGTGCTTGATGTTCTTTTTTGGCAGCTCTAATGACTGATCGGAGCTTTTTAGCATACACTGCACGTTGGAGGGGTGATTCTGCCGCTCGATATTCAGCCCGTGCTTCCTTGCACGCCGGGGTCCACCACGGGGCTGATTTACCGCCGTTTGCTCTGGGTCGAGTTCCTGTTGCATTGATGGCAGTCTTAAGCTTTAAGCAAAGTTCCTGGGCATAGTCTTCGACCTTTTCGATTGTATCTAAAACTGGTGGTAGACGGACTAATTTAGTAACAGCTCGTGCAAAGTCAGGTAGTCTTTCCTTCGTCACTCGAATCTTGCCCAAGTTTGGTCTCAATGTTGCGGACTGGACCGGGATTATTCCTCGGATAGGAAGGTGGTCGCTGGTGACACATTCATCATGGTCAACCCATGCACGGCTGCCATTAATGTTGGTCCAGACAAGGTCCAGGGTATTTCCAGCTTGATGCGTGGGTTCTCCAACAATGAGGCAGGTTAGATTGTGATCTTCTGCCCATCTTTCAATCATTTCACCTTGCCCGTAGGGGCTAGTGACTCCTGGTTGCCAGGCACAGTACACCGAATTGAAATCACCCGCAGCGACTGAGTTCGGCGGCGGGGTCCAGTTGATAAGTGGCTGTACGGCTGATGTGTCTCTGGGTGCCTTGTACACATTGAGGAAAGTGACTCCATTAACAAGCACCCAGCAATAGTCGCCCGTCAGCTTAGCACAGGGGAAGAATTGCCTCGCTGATATTGTCCTTTCATCTTTCCGGGTGTAGGTCACAGCCCTTGGCCTGACCTTTACGCCACCATGAGGTAAATGGCAAATGTATCCAGGATGCGACATTGTCTCTTCTTTCCACCGAGGTTCTTGAATTAGGACTACGTCGATATTCAGCTCGAATGCTCGGGCAAGTGCAATATTCTGTGTCGGACCTCCTCTACCTACGTTTATTGATATGAAACTTAGAGTAGGAGGGAAGCGAAAAGGGGCCCGTGGGCGCCCTTTATGAGTGATTTTTCGGGACGACCGCCTCTGTGACCTCAGTCACGTTTGGCGTCTCATCCGTCATTAGAACTTCGTAGCTGTTATTGGAGCTGTAGTTCGGCGTAGCTGTTTTGGCCATCTCAGTGGCGGCTTTGATGTCAGCCTCTGCTCGTCGAACGGCGGTTTTCGCCCGGATCACCGCGGCATATTCGCATTGGCTAGCGTACCTGATCTTTTCGAGGGCTTCCCTAGAAGCCATTCCGGACTTATTAGGGCGGGCCAGACAGTTTCGGCTGTCTGATCTGTGAGGACCCCCGCAATTGCGGCACTTGGTATGTCCTTGGCATTCCGAAGTGGAGTGCATTGTTGAGGTGCAGTTCCAGCACACTGGGGCGCGCGAGCAACTCTGGGTCCCGTGATATAGGAGACATCGCTTACATTGGCTAACAGTTTGGCGTGGCTGATGGCGAACAGCGATTCCCGAGTCGTCAAATAGTCGGAAGCCTGGTCTAGGGACGGACGCTCTTTCAAAATGAGCTACCCATGTCTGGTATGGGGCTCCCACTCTCCCTTTTCCATGAGGGCGGACCCTTACCGGAACCTTTGAAGTGACCCTAGCGATTTCTTCGGCCACCATCTCTTCGGTGACAACTACTTTACCTAGGAGTGTGTGAATTGCGACGGGAATTGTCGCAATACGAAGGGCCACTAAATCTGAGGCCTTCTCCAGGATTGCGTCTACCTGGACGAAAGACTCAGCAGAGTCCAGAAGGAGCTGTCGTACCTCCAGGTTTTTGGCTCGAAGTGCGAAGCCAGTCGGAACACGGTATACATGTTCAATATTCTGCGGGGGTAGCTCGAGCAATTTTGCTGTCGCATCTCGGACACCGGCCGGCGAGAGTGCGCGCCAAGAATGTTCTTTTCCGAGTCGAAGAAACAAACGATCATCTTTGGGGCCAGTTTTCTTAGCTTTTGTCGGAGGTCTCGTTGGTGTCGGGGTTTGTTATGGACCCGCACATCTTTCACAGGTGCTGCTGGCGTGTGGAGGCCAGTTCGGGTAACTGTTGCCCAGGTAGGTTTAACCTGGGTCACCTTGACCTGGGTCGCTTTTTGTAGCAGCTCTGGCTGCTTTTCAATCGTTTGTTTCACGATCTTTCCGCCATGATTCTGGCAGTTTGGTCGTGGGGGGAGGTTGGGAAGGACTGTTCCTGGTCCCGACATCATGAATTGAGCAATTGCAGCTCGGAGGTAGACTTTCATGGAGTCTATAAATTGAACGCTTGACCCTTTGGATAGAGGCGAGAGCGCATTCTCCACACCATTGATAGCAGCGGTGCATATTGTGAGATTAGTTGCGGTCTGGGCCGCTCGCTGTTCTTCGGCTTCAAGTATGGCTCGAAGCTCGGGAGGACAAGTCGCAGTGTTCTTGGAGTTGCTATTGCTGCAAGAAGTTTGATTATTTCCACTTGTCCTCGGAATGGTGTTCTGAGGAGCTGTGGCGGACGTGACTTCGTCGGCCTTTTTTGAGTTGGCAATAGCTGTCCGATTAATGTCCGGCACAGCAATCTTCCTCGTGTCTGTAATAACGGGGGCCTCTGGGACCTGACCGTCTTCGGGTTCACTGACATTCCATCGTGAGCTCTCAAGCCCCTCCATGATATATCGGTCAATAACCGCATCACCCATTTCAACATCGGGGTTTGTGGAGTTAGAATCTTCTTCAAAGGCTCTTATCCTTTCGGTGATTTCCGACTCCATTTTTCGCTCGTCTATCGAGCTCAATGGTATGTTCTTTTTTGCCAAGCGCTTTTTCAGCCTGGTATTCGCTCTATCAATTGTTCTTTGATGGCGAGTAGGTCGCGATGATTTGGCAGGCCCCGGAGACATATTGGAGATCCGGGGTCTTGCTACTGTGAGAATTCGAATTAGTGTAATTGTATGCGAGTCGGAGGGGAACGGTAATGGTAATGGGGTATCTTATTGATTTTCTCACGAATATTCAGGAATTCTAGCTCTGATATTGTGTCATAGCTAGATAGCTGCATACGCAATTAAAATCTGAGGCAAAAAAAAAAACAAAACTAATGATTTGTGTTAGACGTAAGATTATAAACCGACTGTCACATCTATTTTGGAATTCTTGGAGAAGACAAAGACCTAAAACCTATGCACAGTGTCTTATACTGACTTGGGAGTAATATATTCTCCCAAAGTTAGATTCAGTCAAACTCCTAATACCAAAGAAATTGGCCCTCGTGGTAATGAGTTGAGATCCTCCACCGAATCAATCTCTCTCCCCCAACAAGATAAATTCCTATCGAAGCCTCATCAAGTCTGTAAGTACGACCAAGTACATTCTCATCCCAATGACCAAACCTCTCGTCGACTTTATCTGGCCTCAGCTAACCACCAAATATACGCCCACGCGGATATTCACATCCGACGGAGGAAACAAAGCGTGGCGCACAAATCTGGGAGATAGTTCCTTTTGGATGGACTCGAGAGGGATCAGGACAATTTCACACGATGATGCGAAAGAGAGATAAAGATGAATATGCGCACCTCATGTGGTCCTGGTGTCTAGACCTAGCCTGGCTGGGGCTGCAATTTTTTTGAGACTTTTTCCTGTGCACGCAGTTTCCATTGCTGTTGTCGCCGGATCAATTGGTCTTGGTATGCAGCAGAACAATTCCAGAATAAATCAATTAATTAATGAAATCTAGATGGAAGAGGAGCTCATATTTCTCGCGGTATACATAGGGAATGGTATTGACCAGCGCCGATCATAATAATCTATGTTGCTAAGCAACCACATCCAGGCCGCAACATTGGTAGCCCCTGTAGCCGGCTTGGCCATATATTCCATCCCTGCCGCACTGGCGCAGACAGTACAAACCCAACGGATTAATCCCGTAACAGCCATATTTTTTTTGGGTAGAAGGTTCCGTGGAAAAAGTGGCCGAATTCCATGGGTAAATCCTGAGCTGAATGACTAATCATCACTAGAAATATATCACAGGTCTTTGAAGTAACGTAAGAGAATAGGAGCACTGTAAGAGGTGTAGCCTAGGTTAGAGAGCAGCCCAATGTGCTAGATAGTCATTGACTCAGGTAGCCCAATAATTGACAAAGCTATTCGGCCCGGATCCGTAGTATCCCTCAGGAGGGATGTTTCAATGCTTTTCGTTATCCTAGCATGCCCTTGTTATTCTGCACCCGCAAAGTTTGAGAAGTGGTGGACATATCGCGCTACAACATGAGCATAATATCCATAAAAAGAAAGAGGTTGCCTGGATTAATCTCATATCTCATTTACTCCTCTAAGTACGAAAGTTCTTTGGTATAAGTTCAATTAAATACAACACGAAGCCTAAGCCACGGCCGAAACAATTGTGGCGCCCTGTAGACACAAAAATTATCCAGCATACTCTCCGTTCTCACGTCATATAGCCGCTCTTTTTCCCTTAAAAGTCTGAAATTCTAGTTTATCAAATATTCCAACCACCAATATATCAGACGTGATGGGATAGAGAGTCAAGTTGGAATGGGGGCCTATAAGTCTAGAACAGCTTACGTCTTCATTTCCAAAAATAGCAAAAATCGGATCATGCTGGAACTAGACCAGCAGCCTCTTCCTTTCATTGAAATTCGCATGCAAGTGATGTAGGCTCTACTTTTAAGATAGGTTCCAGTCATGTACCATTGCACTATCTAGCCATGACCAGGTTAATAATATTGCCTGTATCCTTGCAAACGAAATCCTTGTTTCAATCACTTTATCTGCATCGAAATAACTAGCCATGAAATACGATCGATAGTTTGTGTGTATTTTGGTGCCATTGTTGAATACAGAGACACTCGAACTATAGATTTCAATGGCAAATGATATCATGAGGAATAAAGATTTGCAAAAAAAGTGGATGCTCTTCCACAAATTCCCATTAACAAAGAATTTGACAGCCTTTAATTATCCAAGCCTGCCTCGTCATTATGTATAGGAGAAATGCGAGAAGTGTTATAGAATCTTGCTGAATTCGGACCAGCAATCCCTTGTCCCAGGCAGTATAGGAGGCCAAGCCATTGAGCCTCTACTTGGGAGACCAGGCCTGATTTTCTTCACTCGAGGCCTCGTCGATCCGTCAATAAATCTCTTCACTCTAAATATTTGGGAACCGTTCGCCTTCCCTGCCATGCTCCGTCAACGCAGTGACCCTAGCTATGAATGCCGAATATGAGAGTAAGGGATGGATACTGAGGTTCCGATTAATTTACCCTTGTAGAATCTGTCATTAGATATCCCGGTCAAATATCGCACTTCCTTTATCGGTGGCAACTCGTCGCAGCCTGAGTTGGTGGTGCCCTCTATTGAAACGTAGACATATTCAAGGCCATTTTCACACTGTATATCCACAGCATATGGTATTTAAGGAGTCTTGGACACTTTTTGTAGTATTCTCGGTGATTTTGATTTTTGGGGGTTTGAAGTAACTAGGTATATGGTGAGATGAATGCTCAGAGGACCGTGACTCAGGTTGTGCCGGGGACACATCTTTCATGACATATAATTTTCAAGTTGATTCTACTGTATGATTATTGCGGATGTTTTCATCTCTGTAAACACTGAAGGTTTGATGGACAAAAAGATTCATATCCTACGCTCTAGTAGTCAAAGAGTTAGGTCAAACTTAACGATGTTCGTGAAGAAGCTGGCTAGTGGATAAGCACGGGATAACAAGTCCTCCAGATGATTATATCAAGGAATATTGGTAGATATATTACCAGTTCAAAGAGTCCATCAAGAACTATGACCTCCGAAACAGAAACATTGCTACACTCAGGGCCGAAAGGACTGTTGTCCCGTAAGGTCACAGAATGAGCAGCAACGCCAAGTGTGGAACAACATCTGCAGCCTCCACACATCATTTCTCTATCATTGAAATCTCTCAGTCCACAAATGCTACAACAGATCTATATTCGATATTGTGGTGAAACATAAACCTCATTATCGACTTAATTTCCAAATCGTCCCACGGCATCATCTCCATTTTTGTGTGATCATACCCGTGCCAATATTCAGGTCCACAATTTGCATGATACGAAATTGGGAGGATTATTCCGAATTTTATAATAGCTAATTACAAGATTGAATGACTACTCTGGCCCAAGGCCAAGCAAAGAAAAGAAGTTCGCTTTCTAAATTTATTACCAATCCATTCAAATCCACCTGGACACGCCCAATCATCTTTAAACTCACTAATTGCAATTTCTTTAATTAGATTTCATCGTTGTAGCATCCAGATCACTAAAAATTAAGTCCCATGCAAATTAGCCTGCCGGAAAATTCATGACTTGCAAATCCACACAGCATTAGATTAAGTGGTTGGATATATGACTTTCACCAATAGTGAAATCTTTATTCTACTACGATTCTTTCCAAACTAACACAGGCAGAAAAGTACACCAACTGTTTATTTCGTCATTCCCGATGCAGTTTACAGTAAGACAATCGACCACAAAATTCAGACGTTTGCACATTATTCTCTTTCTAACGATATCGGTAATTGGGCTAACTTTGCAAGCCGATATAAGTGGTTATATCTGTGATGACCTTGTTGTACCATATGATAAGGTTGTTGAGGTCGCGAAGAAGGCCTCTGAATTTGTGAAATCAGTAGATGGTCGCTACAGGTTTCCCGCATTGTTAGAGGATACTCAGCTATTTGGCGTAGAGGGTCAAAATATGTTTGTGGTGCCCTTTAGAAGGTTTGACTCTATGCGTTCTGGTGGTACGTTTGGCCATTAATACTCCTTCTTTCATCATTTTGGCTTACCATTACCCCAGGAAATAAAGGGCGGGATCGTATTGTCCTAGATGCCTCTGGCAACTTTAAAGGCGTTGTTTATGATACTAACGATGGAAATGTTCACCCAATGCCTACCTATCGAAAATGTAGGCCATTTCTAGATGACAAACACCTAGAACTTGAAAAATATATAGACGATGGATATCAAATTTCTGGGTTTGCTTGCGGCTCAAATTTTTTAGACCGTGATGTCGAGACTAATTTGTACAATGAATGTATTCGATATATCAGTTTACCTCAAAAAATTAAAGATAAATATAAGTTTCCTCGGTGTAGATATGCTTTTCAGAAAATTAATGAGCTTTGGTTTCAATATAACACTAATAAGAATTATGATAATAAACAAACAAGTACGTGTTGCTGCTTTTGCTAATCACGCCTTTCAGCTAATGAATTTTGACCAGAGGTTATTAATTCTTTCATGGCCACATTTAATAATCGATGTGAATTTTTGAACATAAAACGGATATCCAGAGTTATTACGCATGAGGAACCATGTTCCTATACATGGACTGCGATACCATCAGCGGAGGCCACTATGACTGACTCGTTATTTGATGTTCAAAGCAAAAATTATAAAATTAGTGATGAATTTTATGCGTGCAAAAGTTACATATTCAGGATAACAAGCATCCAAAACCATATGTTCCATATTTTCAGTTTACTGCTCAGCAATGAGCCCTCAAGTATAGAACATATGATGCACAGGCAAGGTGAATTGCTACTGTGGCCCATGACACTGCCTGAGAGGCACGAACCAAGTAAATCGCTCCTGCAAACTCTTTTAATTGTACTAACTTTGTAGGAATAAATCATCCACTCACATTCTCGATTGGATTTGACAGGAGCAATCAATTTTCTGGAATCTATTTTGTTACAGGCAGTGAATGGACTTGGAAGAAGGCAAAACCGTGTCCAAACTTCAATCTTTTAGAATCTCGTCTCAAGGCACGAGGGTCTGGATGAAAAATTTGGTGGAATAGGATCGAGTCCCAAGATTTTGCTCCACTTGAACAAAGTGAGAGTTAGCCTCATGTTAGCGATTTCAGTATAATTTCATTTTTCATGTTTTACAAATCAAAATCGCCTTTTTTTAATCTATTTACATCTTATTTAAGTCTAAAATTATTGTAGGACGTGCGGTCCATTGGGTCTACATCTTCTAATACGTGCTACATACAAGGTTATCCAGTATTTATTAATCTAGTAATCTGCGTGTGAAAAGTTCGGGTACACTAGACTCTTGTCTCATCGAAATCACCTAATTTGAAGCACGGACAAAAGTTTTTGTCTCTGGTTGGCTTTACTATATCACGTTAGTAATTTGCCATCCAGCATATTTGAATCCCCTCCGACCCAGGTTATGACACGTACATTGCAACTATTATCTTTTACTACGAAAAAAAATGGATCAGAGATTTAGACGTTAATGAGTTGGGAGACTCTGAAAGACAATGAACTTATATCCACTTAAGCATTCCTTGGAAACCGAGATATTCCTAGTTAAATTAGATGGAGTGCGTTCAAAACGCAAGACTATGATCTATTGTGAAGTATAGCACAGCGAAGACAAAGACGAAATTCTTTACCTTTTAGTTGTTTAATATGTTTGCAGTTGTCTAACTATCTCACATGATTACCGTCTTATTTACTTGGGATGACTCTTTCACTTCACAGTAACCTAGACTCGGGAATCTGGAATGCAGCAAATATCGTTACAGATGATAAGTCGGGGAGGATAAGAATGGACCAAAGAGGAACACCTTCCAGTCTCCACAAACACCTGAGCAGGGCCCAGAGCAGCATAGCCCCGCAGATAAGAAGCGAACACATTGGGTTCAATTCCTATCTACACAGAAGAAATGTTCCAGGAGTAGATAACCCACGATGCCAATGTGGATATCAGTCCGAGAATGTGAAGCATATGGTCATGGCCTGCACCAGCTGGGCCAAAGGAAGAGGAGAAATACTAAGAAAGGCAGAGAACCGGTCATTCGAGGCCATGATGAATAATCCCAAAGATTTAGCAAGAATAACTAGATGGATCCAGCAGGAAGGATGGCTAGAACAGTTTCGACTGACGCTTGAAGTCGAGGCTACGATGAGGGAGAGAGAAAAGGGATGAAGGTTGACAGACTTCTCCCAGTAGTAAGGAAAGGAATGATATCCACACTGGACATGACAGTGATAGTGCACTTCCTAAAGGTAACACAACTTTAAAGTGTATATTAATTGAAAGTTGAGGGGGTTTTTACCATAAAGGTTTCCTCCTATATAAATATTAGAGTTCGTAGACACCTGCATGGGCCCATAGGGCGCCAAATCGGGCTAAATGGAATCAAATTCAAAATAATAATAATAATGATAATAATAATAATAATAATAATAATAATAATAATAATAATAATAATAATAATAATAATAATAATAATAATAATAATAATAATAATAATAATAATAATAATAATAATAATAATAATAATAATGAGATGCCGACAATTTCGCCATCATCAGGGAGATAGAGACGGCCATGAAGGCTAGAATTCCAGGCTTAGTCATAAGTCGTATACGGTGGTTATACGACGGAAAGGAACACCAGCGATCGAAGAAAAACGGTCGCAATCGAGGATCAATTGTGGTCAGCCTCCCATCGGAGGCAATGCAAACGGAAGTGGTCCGAAACGGCCTTGTGATGAACGCCATGCTCTTCACGGCGCAGGTGTGGTCACCACGGTCCCAGCCAAAGCAGTGTTACAACTGCAGTCAGTGGGGACACACCCAGGCGTCGTGTGGAAAGGCAGGCAGGTGCGGTGAGTGCGCTGGCGCTCACCAAACTCGGGACTGTCCGAGGAAAAGGGTTTCTTGTGCCAACTGCGGCAAGGAACACCGTTCGTGGCAGAAAGCAGCGTGTCGGACCTACCAGGTCTACAAGGGAAGTGTGGAGAAGGCTCGGATGGAGCTGTTGTCAAGAACGGCAGAAATATGGAATGAAAAACCAATAATGGCGCCAACACGAACAGTCGCACCAACTGATGATCATGGATTCACTTTGGTCACCAATAAGAAGGCTGAAGGACTAAAAAGAGGGCCAGGACGACCACGTAAGGTAGTCGAAGCCCCAGTGGCACCAATCATCGCCTCGACAGCAGCACCACCATCGGGGCCAACTCTTCGAGCACTTCGAAGACCACCGCCGAGTGAGGAGGTGCCTTCTCTTTTCAATTTCTCATAACGTTAGTCTGATTGAAGGGGGAGTTAACGAATTCTGAGGAAAGTTTATAAAATTACGGTTGAAAGGAACGTCCTCAGCATTAAGCCGGGTCGGTTCAGAGTGGCGGGACATCGGGTTTTGTTTGTTGAAAGCTTTTTCCCTAACTAACATGGCTTACCGTCTTCATGGTTCTGTATATAGATACCGCATAGGACGTTAAACTAGATCAATGAATGAATAATAATAATAATAATAATAATAATAATAATAATAATAATAAGAAAAACATCATCACTTTGAAAAATCTGCCCACATCGATTTTTATCCCTTAAAGTTGCAGCCATACCCTAACAGTGATGGAGAGTAATCCTATCAAGGATTCTCACAGTAGAAAGTCTCATACGGCCCCGAAAGCCGGACACGACGCGTCGATTACAGCCCAAGATACTGATACAGCCTTAAAGAGGTTCAAGAAAGCAGTTGAAGGAGATGAGCTCTCAACCAGAGCATACAAGAAGATTATTAATGAAGCAATACGCGTAATTGAAGGACTTCGCGACGCGACCACTCACACAGCCCCAAAGGCTAACAATGAAAACACAGAGATAGCTAAGATCTTACAGGAAATAAAGTCAATTAAAGCATCAATCGCGCAGCCCCAAGGCTCGATCCAAGGACGAGAACAATCGTGGGCAAAGATAGCAAGCAGGCCTGAAGTTGCAGGTACCACGATAAGAATATTAGATGAAAATGAGAAGAGAGAAGTCGCAAAGCTCTCCAGCGAAGAGTTAGTAAAGAAGATCGGTAGCAACGAAATTGTCGGAGCTAGACAGATGTCAAATGGACAGGTGAAGGTGTACTACGCGGGCCAAGAAGCCAAAGAAATGATGGAGAGGAGAAAAGAGTGGACGACGAAGCTGGCAGCTACAGCACAAATAGCCCATCCTTCATATCAAACACTAGTACACGATATGCCTCGGTCATTCGACCCGGGAATTCGGAACACCTTAGAGAACTAGAAAAATCAAACGCAGTATATATACAAGGCATACGGGTACAGAGGGCCACATGGCTGAAAAAATATTCGCAGCCAGAGAAAGCTGCAGGCTCTCTTATCGTCTGGTTCGAACAGGCAGAAACAGCAGATAAGGCAATTGCGAAAGGGCTAATGTGGAAGTATGAACTGAAAGCAACAGAGATCTTTCGTTCAGGATTCCGTGCCATGCAGTGCTTTAACTGTCAGAGATACGGCCATATTGCAAAGGTCTGCATCGCCGCCTCCAAATGCGGCCAGTGTGCCGGCGCCCACAATACTAGAGAATGCTCCGGTAAACCAGAGATAAGATGTGGCAACTGTGCAAGGCACCACCACTCATGGGACTCTAATTGTCCAGTTAGAATCTCAGCCAAAGCTAAAGCGGTCCTCAACAGGACACAAGACCCAGGTAGATTCACTGCACATGAGAAACAGCCAGAAAGTCAAGATATAGGCTGGCAGTTTGTAGGAAGCAGAAAAAGAAGAGCTGGAGGACTAAGGACACAAGTCGTCGGAGCCGATGGGGAAGTCATCGAACGCCGAGGGCCAGGAAGGCCACGAAAAGTCATCGCCCAAGTAAACCTGACCGCTACAGCAGCAAACGCTTCAAGCCTCAGGAGTATGTCGCCTTCGACAATTCAAGAGAATCCCCGGCCTGTGACACGGGAAAATGTAGTAGAGATTAGCGAAGCACCGCAGTGCACAATGACCCAATGAAGGGCACAAATACGCTAAATATAATACAGTATAACGTCAACAGAAGCAAAAATATAGTACAACATCACTTTCTCCAAGCGTTAGATCCAACGAAGCACAATGTGGTGGCATTACAAGAACCATGGCGTCACCCAACAGAAAATACCACAGTCAAACATCCAGCTTACCACCTAGTGTTTCCAAGAGGAAACAAATGCAGATCATGCATATACGTAAGCAAACACCTCGCAGTTAGCAAGTGGAGGATGGAAAAGAGTCCCGAGGAAGCCGAGGGAGATATAAGTACCATCAGTATCCAAACCAACGGAGGTCTGGTGTACATTACTAATATATACAACCCTCCTCCCCTCTCTCATAGCAGCAAAAATCTAGGAACCCTAAAGCATCTCCCAGAAATTCTGTCGAAGAACGGTCAACATATCCTCGTAGGAGACTTCAACCTACACCATCCTAGATGGGGAGGTCAAACGGTACTCAGCCACCATAAACTTGCAGACGACTTAATCGAAATGCTAGGAAGTAAAGATATGGAGCTAGTGCTTCCCGAGGGGACAATAACTTGGAGCAAAAGGGGAAGCGAAAGTACTCTCGATCTTGTCTTCCTATCTAAAGAGCTAGAAGACACAGTTACATGCTGCCAACCTGCCGTCGAGCTGGAGGCGTCCTCTGACCACATTCCGATCCATACGCAGCTGTCAATTCAGTCGAGCCTTAAAGAAGCGATGGTTCCGTGTCGTCAATGGAAAAAAGCAAACTGGGATGAAGTCAACAAGAAACTCAATGCCGAACTACTAACACTGATAGGAAAACATAGTGACCTTAACTCTCGCCAATCCATCGATCATAGGGTGACTTTGGTCACCTCAATTATCCAGAAGGTAATAAGGGACACTATACCCAACGCCAACCCATCAAGATATGCCAAGCCGTACTGGACCAACCAATGCTCCGAGGCAGTAAAGGAAACTCGAAAGGCAAGGAGAAAGTGGAAAAAATTGGGCACCGAAGAAAGCTGGATAGAATACCAGAAGTCCACTAGTAGGAAAAAGGCCCAAATAAAAAGAGCGAAGACCATAGGATGGAGAGCAGCGGTGGTAGAGGCGACGAGAGACCCTGGAAAAATCTGGAAACTTGCCAAATGGGCGAGAAAAGATCCCGAGGAGAAACAGAGGCTACCTCAGATAGTGGATATCAAAGATACTGACGGAAGAGTTCATACTGAAGCTCCGGAAATAGCCCGAGTCATGGCAGAACATTTCTTCCCCAAACCCGTGGTAGCAAACACATCGGAAATCGCAGCAACCATCTACCCCAAAGAGCTGGAAAATATCTCCGACACCATTACCAGTGCCGAAGTAGAAGAAATCCTAGGAAAACTGCCTAGCGATAAGGCTCCTGGTCCAGACGGGATTCCAAATCGACTCCTCAAGGAATGTAGGGCAACTCTGAGTAAATATCTCGCGGAGCTATTCAATGCTTGTCTTTCTATCGGATATCATCCAAAGGGATTCAAAGAATCGAAGACGATTATCCTTCGAAAACCACAGAAGCCTAGATACGACTCACCGAAGTCATATCGACCGATAGCGCTTCTCAACACAATGGGTAAGCTTCTCGAAAAATTGGTAGCAAACCGGATCTCAAAGGCGGCCGAAGATTTTAACCTCCTCCCAGATGAGCAGATGGGAGCTCGACCCAAAAGATCTACGATATCAGCAGTTGAACTTATCACGGAGCAGATACACACTATTTGGGGAAGAAATAAAAGCCAGGTCGCTTCCCTTCTCAGCCTTGATATATCAGGAGCCTTTGACAATGTCTCTCACGAAAGGCTAATTCACAATCTGAGAGTGAAAGGTATTCCAGGGTGGATCAGTAGATTTGTACAATCATTCCTAGAAGAGAGAACCACCTCGGTAGTCCTCGGTACATACAGAGGAAATCAGATCCCCACCAGCACAGGAATACCTCAAGGGTCTTCTCTATCACCGATTCTTTTTCTGTTCTTTGTTAGCACACTCCTGCCAATACTACAAACTCCGTCTTCTTCTGCTGTGGGGTTTGTAGACGATACTAACATACTAACATGGTCAAGTACCACCGAAGAGAACTGCAGAAAGTTAGAAGAACAGCACGGGATATGCGAGGCGTGGGCAGAAAAGAACGGTGTGAAGTTTGCGCCAGAGAAGTACCAGCTCATGCACTTCACAAGAGCAAGGAAGCGACACAATTTAGAAGCAACTGTCAACATACGAGGACATCTGACGTCTCCACAGTCCTCCCTCAGAGTCCTCGGAATTTACTTCGACCCCAAGCTTCAATGGGGCTCCCACATAAAGCATATTGTACAAAAGTCACACACCCAAGTACAGGCGATAAGTAGATTAACGCAATCAACTTGGGGTGCAACATTCAAGAAATCAAAGCTTTTGTACAACGCAATTGTGAGACCAGCCCTGACTTACGGGTGTCCAATATGGGCTGCGGCTGGGCCAACAGGCAGAATACCAGAAAGGATAGTCAAACCATTGCGAAGTATCCAACGAAAATGCTTGAAGCTAGTCACAGGGGCATATAATTCCACCAGCAGTAGGGCTCTAGACCACGAATGCTCAATCCTTCCACTTGACATCTACCTCAAACAAATGAGAGTTCAACATATCGGACTTTCGGAAAGACAACCCATCAAGCAGACGATTCTATCTGCATGTAGCAAAATATCACAGGCTTATAGCCTGAGCGAAAATAGCCACGCAAAAAATCGAAGCCGAGACACTAGCGAGTGGAATAAAATCTGCGGGAACGAAAAAGTGAGGCGTAGACAAAAAGAAGCGGGCAAGATAGGAGCGTTCCAGGACTGGGAAACCGCATGGAATACTTTTAAGGAAGAACGACTATCTTCTCACCAGGCGTCAGCAGACCCAGAACATTGGACAGCTGCAAGTATAAGCACCGGCAAGAAAACAGGTAGAAAAAGAATCACCTACAGAAACACACCCTCTAACATCCACCGAAACCTGAGCAGGGCCCAAAGTAGTATTGCAATACAAATAAGAAGTGAGCATATCGGCCTCAACTCTTATCTTTATAGAAGAAAGGTCCCTGGAGTGGCAAATCCAAAGTGCCAGTGTGGATATCCGTCACAAAACGTGAAACATATGGTCATGGCTTGTCCTCAGTGGGCTAAGGGAAGAGGAGAGGTGCTGCAACGGGCAAAAGATAGGTCTTTCGAAGCTATGATGAACAGCCCGGAAGACATGAAGAGAATTACAGATTGGATACTTAAAAACGGCTGGCTTGAACAGTTCCGGCTTGCAGAAGAAGTTGAGACAGCAGTCAGCGAAAGGATTGAGCGATCGGGAAAAGGATAGGACGATATTCACACTGGACGCACAGTGTAAGCGCACTTCCTGTAGGAAACATCGGAAATCATATAGACACGAGACAGACAGTTGTGGGGGTTTTTACCAAATATGGTTTCCTCCTGTGTAAATATTATAGCTAGATATTCCTGCATGGGCCCATAGGGTACCTGAACGGGCTAAATGAAATCAAATCAAATCAATAATAATAATAATAATAATAATAATAATAAATAATATAGAAAAAAACATCATTTTCACGAAAAGCGGCACCACGTTCCACGAACGCTATTTCATCGTAATAATTATTGTTTTCATCTAATTGACCCATCTAACCTGATTCCTCGAATTTTTTTCGTTGCGCTTCGGCATGGCGAGTTGGGGGACAGGAAAGGTGGATTTCACGGCTGGAAAAATTTTCACGGCACCACCACCACCACCAACGGATAGCGGAACAGCCGCAATAATGCTTGTAGAATCTCTCGCGACTTCTACTGGCATGAAATTGGAAAAACTAAAAACCGTGGCTTATTATTTAAACAGGGTCCGAGATAGACTGCGATTGCAGGAACTGATAAATCTGCGACGCCAATGGTCGAGATAGATGAGGTACTTGATGCCTTCGTAGCCCACGCCAAGATGTTCCGATCGAAGCTGACGGCTAACCCAATGGAAGATCGAATGTTGGCCTTAGAGAAGGTCGTAAAGGAGAGTCTCGATAAGCCGGTCTGCAAGACTGCACCGCAACCAGCACAAGCAATGGGAGGTCGACCCACGTACGCCTCGATCGTCGCGCCGCCAGCAACCAAAGCGGCAGTACGGATTAGAGTAGAAGGGGCCAATAAGATGCAGCCGACAGAGCTGCTTAATAAAGCAAAATTACATATAAATGGAGCATACGCCGTGAGGCAATTGAGGAGCAACGATACTGAGGTGTTCGTGCAGTCGGTCTCCCAGAGAGACGCTGCCTTGAGGATGGCGCAGCCCAAAGAGTTCTGCGTCCTAAAGCAGGATTACCCTGTTGAAATCTTGGGAGTCCCACTGGGGACAATTATACACGGAGGAAAGAATGCCAACAACAGCGTGGCAATATTTAAAATGACGACGGAGACAAAAGCACGGATTCCAGGAATACAGATCAACAGAGTGAGGTGGCTCTATGACGGGAAGGAACACACCTGGGCGAAGGAAAATGGCCATACTCGAGGGTCAGTCATTGCGAGCTTACCGACCGAGGCTCTACAACGCGAAGTGATTCGAAATGGCATTGTAATGGACTCAATGCTATACACGGCCCAGCTCTGGTCACCCCGGCACAAGTCAAGCAGTGCTTCAACTGCAGCCAATGGGGCATACCCAAGCTTCCTGCAACAAGGCAAGGAAATGTGGAGGGTGCGCGGCACCCATCAGACCAGGGACTGTCCGAAGAAGTCGGTACTTTGCTGCAACTGTGGCAAGGCCCACTTATCGTGGCAGAAGGGGGCGTGTCCAAGCTTCGCGGCATACAAGGCCAATGTTCAGCGGGCACGGTATGGACTCATGGAGAGAACGGCCGAACTAAGAAGGGAGAGCGAAACACCAACGGAGTTACCTCAATCAAATACTGTTAACATACCAGACGACCATGGGTTCACGCTAGTGACCAACCAAAAGCCAGAAGGCTTAAGAGAGGCCGGCGCCCGCGAAAACAAGTTCGGTCCAGCCCAACACACATCTATTTGCGCCATCGGGGTCGAAATCAAGACCACAGCATCACTTTCGGCACGCGAGGGCAAGGAAAGGATGGCGAGGTATACTTTAGCTAGTTCCTGTTTCGGACTCAAGGCCATTTGCACTTACTGTAGGTAACGAAGGACTACAGATAAAAAATATTAAAGGGGAGGGGGTTTTTATCGTAATGGTTTCCCCCTCATGTAAATACATAGATAGTTTATAGCCACCTGCATGGGCCCATAGGCGCCAAATCGGGATAAATGAAATCAAATTCAAAATAATAATAATAATAATAATATAATAATATAATAATAATAATAATAATAATAATAATAATATAATAATAATAATAATNGGTTCAATTCCTATCTACACAGAAGAAATGTTCCAGGAGTAGATAACCCACGATGCCAATGTGGATATCAGTCCGAGAATGTGAAGCATATGGTCATGGCCTGCACCAGCTGGGCCAAAGGAAGAGGAGAAATACTAAGAAAGGCAGAGAACCGGTCATTCGAGCCATGATGAATAATCCCAAAGATTTAGCAAGAATAACTAGATGGATCCAGCAGGAAGGATGGCTAGAACAGTTTCGACTGACGCTTGAAGTCGAGGCTACGATGAGGGAGAGAGAAAAGGGATGAAGGTTGACAGACTTCTCCCAGTAGTAAGGAAAGGAATGATATCCACACTGGACATGACAGTGATAGTGCACTTCCTAAAGGTAACACAACTTTAAAGTGTATATTAATTGAAAGTTGAGGGGGTTTTTACCATAAAGGTTTCCTCCTATATAAATATTAGAGTTCGTAGACACCTGCATGGGCCCATAGGGCGCCAAATCGGGCTAAATGGAATCAAATTCAAAATAATAATAATAATGATAATAATAATAATAATAATAATAATAATAATAATAATAATAATAATAATAATAATAATAATAATAATAATAATAATAATAATAATAATAATAATAATAATAATAATAATAATAATAATAATGAGATGCCGACAATTTCGCCATCATCAGGGAGATAGAGACGGCCATGAAGGCTAGAATTCCAGGCTTAGTCATAAGTCGTATACGGTGGTTATACGACGGAAAGGAACACCAGCGATCGAAGAAAAACGGTCGCAATCGAGGATCAATTGTGGTCAGCCTCCCATCGGAGGCAATGCAAACGGAAGTGGTCCGAAACGGCCTTGTGATGAACGCCATGCTCTTCACGGCGCAGGTGTGGTCACCACGGTCCCAGCCAAAGCAGTGTTACAACTGCAGTCAGTGGGGACACACCCAGGCGTCGTGTGGAAAGGCAGGCAGGTGCGGTGAGTGCGCTGGCGCTCACCAAACTCGGGACTGTCCGAGGAAAAGGGTTTCTTGTGCCAACTGCGGCAAGGAACACCGTTCGTGGCAGAAAGCAGCGTGTCGGACCTACCAGGTCTACAAGGGAAGTGTGGAGAAGGCTCGGATGGAGCTGTTGTCAAGAACGGCAGAAATATGGAATGAAAAACCAATAATGGCGCCAACACGAACAGTCGCACCAACTGATGATCATGGATTCACTTTGGTCACCAATAAGAAGGCTGAAGGACTAAAAAGAGGGCCAGGACGACCACGTAAGGTAGTCGAAGCCCCAGTGGCACCAATCATCGCCTCGACAGCAGCACCACCATCGGGGCCAACTCTTCGAGCACTTCGAAGACCACCGCCGAGTGAGGAGGTGCCTTCTCTTTTCAATTTCTCATAACGTTAGTCTGATTGAAGGGGAGTTAACGAATTCTGAGGAAAGTTTATAAAATTACGGTTGAAAGGAACGTCCTCAGCATTAAGCCGGGTCGGTTCAGAGTGGCGGGACATCGGGTTTTGTTTGTTGAAAGCTTTTTCCCTAACTAACATGGCTTACCGTCTTCATGGTTCTGTATATAGATACCGCATAGGACGTTAAACTAGATCAATGAATGAATAATAATAATAATAATAATAATAATAATAATAATAATAATAAGAAAAACATCATCACTTTGAAAAATCTGCCCACATCGATTTTTATCCCTTAAAGTTGCAGCCATACCCTAACAGTGATGGAGAGTAATCCTATCAAGGATTCTCACAGTAGAAAGTCTCATACGGCCCCGAAAGCCGGACACGACGCGTCGATTACAGCCCAAGATACTGATACAGCCTTAAAGAGGTTCAAGAAAGCAGTTGAAGGAGATGAGCTCTCAACCAGAGCATACAAGAAGATTATTAATGAAGCAATACGCGTAATTGAAGGACTTCGCGACGCGACCACTCACACAGCCCCAAAGGCTAACAATGAAAACACAGAGATAGCTAAGATCTTACAGGAAATAAAGTCAATTAAAGCATCAATCGCGCAGCCCCAAGGCTCGATCCAAGGACGAGAACAATCGTGGGCAAAGATAGCAAGCAGGCCTGAAGTTGCAGGTACCACGATAAGAATATTAGATGAAAATGAGAAGAGAGAAGTCGCAAAGCTCTCCAGCGAAGAGTTAGTAAAGAAGATCGGTAGCAACGAAATTGTCGGAGCTAGACAGATGTCAAATGGACAGGTGAAGGTGTACTACGCGGGCCAAGAAGCCAAAGAAATGATGGAGAGGAGAAAAGAGTGGACGACGAAGCTGGCAGCTACAGCACAAATAGCCCATCCTTCATATCAAACACTAGTACACGATATGCCTCGGTCATTCGACCCGGGGAATTCGGAACACCTTAGAGAACTAGAAAAATCAAACGCAGTATATATACAAGGCATACGGGTACAGAGGGCCACATGGCTGAAAAAATATTCGCAGCCAGAGAAAGCTGCAGGCTCTCTTATCGTCTGGTTCGAACAGGCAGAAACAGCAGATAAGGCAATTGCGAAAGGGCTAATGTGGAAGTATGAACTGAAAGCAACAGAGATCTTTCGTTCAGGATTCCGTGCCATGCAGTGCTTTAACTGTCAGAGATACGGCCATATTGCAAAGGTCTGCATCGCCGCCTCCAAATGCGGCCAGTGTGCCGGCGCCCACAATACTAGAGAATGCTCCGGTAAACCAGAGATAAGATGTGGCAACTGTGCAAGGCACCACCACTCATGGGACTCTAATTGTCCAGTTAGAATCTCAGCCAAAGCTAAAGCGGTCCTCAACAGGACACAAGACCCAGGTAGATTCACTGCACATGAGAAACAGCCAGAAAGTCAAGATATAGGCTGGCAGTTTGTAGGAAGCAGAAAAAGAAGAGCTGGAGGACTAGGGACACAAGTCGTCGGAGCCGATGGGGAAGTCATCGAACGCCGAGGGCCAGGAAGGCCACGAAAAGTCATCGCCCAAGTAAACCTGACCGCTACAGCAGCAAACGCTTCAAGCCTCAGGAGTATGTCGCCTTCGACAATTCAAGAGAATCCCCGGCCTGTGACACGGGAAAATGTAGTAGAGATTAGCGAAGCACCGCAGTGCACAATGACCCAATGAAGGGCACAAATACGCTAAATATAATACAGTATAACGTCAACAGAAGCAAAAATATAGTACAACATCACTTTCTCCAAGCGTTAGATCCAACGAAGCACCATGTGGTGGCATTACAAGAACCATGGCGTCACCCAACAGAAAATACCACAGTCAAACATCCAGCTTACCACCTAGTGTTTCCAAGAGGAAACAAATGCAGATCATGCATATACGTAAGCAAACACCTCGCAGTTAGCAAGTGGAGGATGGAAAAGAGTCCCGAGGAAGCCGAGGGAGATATAAGTACCATCAGTATCCAAACCAACGGAGGTCTGGTGTACATTACTAATATATACAACCCTCCTCCCCTCTCTCATAGCAGCAAAAATCTAGGAACCCTAAAGCATCTCCCAGAAATTCTGTCGAAGAACGGTCAACATATCCTCGTAGGAGACTTCAACCTACACCATCCTAGATGGGGAGGTCAAACGGTACTCAGCCACCATAAACTTGCAGACGACTTAATCGAAATGCTAGGAAGTAAAGATATGGAGCTAGTGCTTCCCGAGGGGACAATAACTTGGAGCAAAAGGGGAAGCGAAAGTACTCTCGATCTTGTCTTCCTATCTAAAGAGCTAGAAGACACAGTTACATGCTGCCAACCTGCCGTCGAGCTGGAGGCGTCCTCTGACCACATTCCGATCCATACGCAGCTGTCAATTCAGTCGAGCCTTAAAGAAGCGATGGTTCCGTGTCGTCAATGGAAAAAAGCAAACTGGGATGAAGTCAACAAGAAACTCAATGCCGAACTACTAACACTGATAGGAAAACATAGTGACCTTAACTCTCGCCAATCCATCGATCATAGGGTGACTTTGGTCACCTCAATTATCCAGAAGGTAATAAGGGACACTATACCCAACGCCAACCCATCAAGATATGCCAAGCCGTACTGGACCAACCAATGCTCCGAGGCAGTAAAGGAAACTCGAAAGGCAAGGAGAAAGTGGAAAAAATTGGGCACCGAAGAAAGCTGGATAGAATACCAGAAGTCCACTAGTAGGAAAAAGGCCCAAATAAAAAGAGCGAAGACCATAGGATGGAGAGCAGCGGTGGTAGAGGCGACGAGAGACCCTGGAAAAATCTGGAAACTTGCCAAATGGGCGAGAAAAGATCCCGAGGAGAAACAGAGGCTACCTCAGATAGTGGATATCAAAGATACTGACGGAAGAGTTCATACTGAAGCTCCGGAAATAGCCCGAGTCATGGCAGAACATTTCTTCCCCAAACCCGTGGTAGCAAACACATCGGAAATCGCAGCAACCATCTACCCCAAAGAGCTGGAAAATATCTCCGACACCATTACCAGTGCCGAAGTAGAAGAAATCCTAGGAAAACTGCCTAGCGATAAGGCTCCTGGTCCAGACGGGATTCCAAATCGACTCCTCAAGGAATGTAGGGCAACTCTGAGTAAATATCTCGCGGAGCTATTCAATGCTTGTCTTTCTATCGGATATCATCCAAAGGGATTCAAAGAATCGAAGACGATTATCCTTCGAAAACCACAGAAGCCTAGATACGACTCACCGAAGTCATATCGACCGATAGCGCTTCTCAACACAATGGGTAAGCTTCTCGAAAAATTGGTAGCAAACCGGATCTCAAAGGCGGCCGAAGATTTTAACCTCCTCCCAGATGAGCAGATGGGAGCTCGACCCAAAAGATCTACGATATCAGCAGTTGAACTTATCACGGAGCAGATACACACTATTTGGGGAAGAAATAAAAGCCAGGTCGCTTCCCTTCTCAGCCTTGATATATCAGGAGCCTTTGACAATGTCTCTCACGAAAGGCTAATTCACAATCTGAGAGTGAAAGGTATTCCAGGGTGGATCAGTAGATTTGTACAATCATTCCTAGAAGAGAGAACCACCTCGGTAGTCCTCGGTACATACAGAGGAAATCAGATCCCCACCAGCACAGGAATACCTCAAGGGTCTTCTCTATCACCGATTCTTTTTCTGTTCTTTGTTAGCACACTCCTGCCAATACTACAAACTCCGTCTTCTTCTGCTGTGGGGTTTGTAGACGATACTAACATACTAACATGGTCAAGTACCACCGAAGAGAACTGCAGAAAGTTAGAAGAACAGCACGGGATATGCGAGGCGTGGGCAGAAAAGAACGGTGTGAAGTTTGCGCCAGAGAAGTACCAGCTCATGCACTTCACAAGAGCAAGGAAGCGACACAATTTAGAAGCAACTGTCAACATACGAGGACATCTGACGTCTCCACAGTCCTCCCTCAGAGTCCTCGGAATTTACTTCGACCCCAAGCTTCAATGGGGCTCCCACATAAAGCATATTGTACAAAAGTCACACACCCAAGTACAGGCGATAAGTAGATTAACGCAATCAACTTGGGGTGCAACATTCAAGAAATCAAAGCTTTTGTACAACGCAATTGTGAGACCAGCCCTGACTTACGGGTGTCCAATATGGGCTGCGGCTGGGCCAACAGGCAGAATACCAGAAAGGATAGTCAAACCATTGCGAAGTATCCAACGAAAATGCTTGAAGCTAGTCACAGGGGCATATAATTCCACCAGCAGTAGGGCTCTAGACCACGAATGCTCAATCCTTCCACTTGACATCTACCTCAAACAAATGAGAGTTCAACATATCGGACTTTCGGAAAGACAACCCATCAAGCAGACGATTCTATCTGCATGTAGCAAAATATCACAGGCTTATAGCCTGAGCGAAAATAGCCACGCAAAAAATCGAAGCCGAGACACTAGCGAGTGGAATAAAATCTGCGGGAACGAAAAAGTGAGGCGTAGACAAAAAGAAGCGGGCAAGATAGGAGCGTTCCAGGACTGGGAAACCGCATGGAATACTTTTAAGGAAGAACGACTATCTTCTCACCAGGCGTCAGCAGACCCAGAACATTGGACAGCTGCAAGTATAAGCACCGGCAAGAAAACAGGTAGAAAAAGAATCACCTACAGAAACACACCCTCTAACATCCACCGAAACCTGAGCAGGGCCCAAAGTAGTATTGCAATACAAATAAGAAGTGAGCATATCGGCCTCAACTCTTATCTTTATAGAAGAAAGGTCCCTGGAGTGGCAAATCCAAAGTGCCAGTGTGGATATCCGTCACAAAACGTGAAACATATGGTCATGGCTTGTCCTCAGTGGGCTAAGGGAAGAGGAGAGGTGCTGCAACGGGCAAAAGATAGGTCTTTCGAAGCTATGATGAACAGCCCGGAAGACATGAAGAGAATTACAGATTGGATACTTAAAAACGGCTGGCTTGAACAGTTCCGGCTTGCAGAAGAAGTTGAGACAGCAGTCAGCGAAAGGATTGAGCGATCGGGAAAAGGATAGGACGATATTCACACTGGACGCACAGTGTAAGCGCACTTCCTGTAGGAAACATCGGAAATCATATAGACACGAGACAGACAGTTGTGGGGGGTTTTTACCAAATATGGTTTCCTCCTGTGTAAATACTATAGCTAGATATTCCTGCATGGGCCCATAGGGTACCTGAACGGGCTAAATGAAATCAAATCAAATCAATAATAATAATAATAATAATAATAATAATAAATAATATAGAAAAAAACATCATTTTTCACGAAAAGCGGCACCACGTTCCACGAACGCTATTTCATCGTAATAATTATTGTTTTCATCTTAATTGACCCATCTAACCTGATTCCTCGAATTTTTTTCGTTGCGCTTCGGCATGGCGAGTTGGGGGACAGGAAAGGTGGATTTCACGGCTGGAAAAATTTTCACGGCACCACCACCACCACCAACGGATAGCGGAACAGCCGCAATAATGCTTGTAGAATCTCTCGCGACTTCTACTGGCATGAAATTGGAAAAACTAAAAACCGTGGCTTATTATTTAAACAGGGTCCGAGATAGACTGGCGATTGCAGGAACTGATAAATCTGCGACGCCAATGGTCGAGATAGATGAGGTACTTGATGCCTTCGTAGCCCACGCCAAGATGTTCCGATCGAAGCTGACGGCTAACCCAATGGAAGATCGAATGTTGGCCTTAGAGAAGGTCGTAAAGGAGAGTCTCGATAAGCCGGTCTGCAAGACTGCACCGCAACCAGCACAAGCAATGGGAGGTCGACCCACGTACGCCTCGATCGTCGCGCCGCCAGCAACCAAAGCGGCAGTACGGATTAGAGTAGAAGGGGCCAATAAGATGCAGCCGACAGAGCTGCTTAATAAAGCAAAATTACATATAAATGGAGCATACGCCGTGAGGCAATTGAGGAGCAACGATACTGAGGTGTTCGTGCAGTCGGTCTCCCAGAGAGACGCTGCCTTGAGGATGGCGCAGCCCAAAGAGTTCTGCGTCCTAAAGCAGGATTACCCTGTTGAAATCTTGGGAGTCCCACTGGGGACAATTATACACGGAGGAAAGAATGCCAACAACAGCGTGGCAATATTTAAAATGACGACGGAGACAAAAGCACGGATTCCAGGAATACAGATCAACAGAGTGAGGTGGCTCTATGACGGGAAGGAACACACCTGGGCGAAGGAAAATGGCCATACTCGAGGGTCAGTCATTGCGAGCTTACCGACCGAGGCTCTACAACGCGAAGTGATTCGAAATGGCATTGTAATGGACTCAATGCTATACACGGCCCAGCTCTGGTCACCCCGGGCACAAGTCAAGCAGTGCTTCAACTGCAGCCAATGGGGGCATACCCAAGCTTCCTGCAACAAGGCAAGGAAATGTGGAGGGTGCGCGGGCACCCATCAGACCAGGGACTGTCCGAAGAAGTCGGTACTTTGCTGCAACTGTGGCAAGGCCCACTTATCGTGGCAGAAGGGGGCGTGTCCAAGCTTCGCGGCATACAAGGCCAATGTTCAGCGGGCACGGTATGGACTCATGGAGAGAACGGCCGAACTAAGAAGGGAGAGCGAAACACCAACGGAGTTACCTCAATCAAATACTGTTAACATACCAGACGACCATGGGTTCACGCTAGTGACCAACCAAAAGCCAGAAGGCTTCAAGAGAGGGCCGGGACGCCCGCGAAAACAAGTTCAGGTCCCAGCCCCAACACAACATCTATTTGCGCCATCGGGGTCGAAATCAAGACCACAGCCATCACTTTTCGGCACGCGAGGGCAGGGAAAGGATGGCGAGGTATACTTTAGCTAGTTCTGTTTCGGACTAATGGCCATTTGCACTTACTGTAGGTAACGAAGGACTACAGATATAAAAATATTAAAGGGGGAGGGGGTTTTTATCGTAATGGTTTCCCCCTCATGTAAATACATAGATAGTTTCATAGCCACCTGCATGGGCCCATAGGGCGCCAAATCGGGATAAATGAAATCAAATTCAAAAATAATAATAATAATAATAATAATAATAATAATAATAATAATAATAATAATAATAATAATAATAATAATAATAATAATAATAATAATAATAATAATAATAATATAAACATCATTTTTGCCAGAAATCTGCGCAGCATTCCACGCTGCCTGTATCGCCAATTTGACATCGTGAATCTTATTTTTTCATCTCCATTACCCTCCTTTCATCATTTCATCTTCTGTGCTCCAACATGGCAGGTGTTGGTGCTGGTGTGGGTAAATCCAGCGGTTTCGACGCATCGCAAAATGCGACAATGGCCTCAACAAACAATGGCAGCGGAGCGCAGACAGCTCCAAAGGATAAGAACCTTGAAATCCTAGGGAAACTTCTAAAACAGGTTAGATTAATCGTGATGGGAGAGATGGATGAGGAGGACCTACCATCGATGGAAGACGTGAACGAGGCCGTGAAGGCCTTTAACGCACACAAAAGGGCCTGGACGGAAATGTCCCAGAAGAAGTCTCCTATCGAGGAGAGGATGATGGCGCTAGAGGAGGTCGTCAAGAAAAGCCTCGCGGATCCCGCTCGTGTTTCTGCTCCTGCAGTGACCTCGGGCGCGCCGCCACCAAGGAGCTACGCGTCGGTCGTGGCTCCGCAAATGACAAAAACAGCGGTTCGAATAAGAATTGATGGAGCAGAAAAATTGCAGCCGGAAGAGCTGCTTTCAAAGGCAAAAGAGCACATTCAAGGTGCATACGCGATCCGTCAAATGCGGAGCAACGATACCGAGGTGTATGTCCAGTCGGCGTCCCAGAGAGACGCGGCGCTAAATATGCGAGAACCAACGGATTTCAAAATTTTACGGCAAGATTTTCCAGTCGTAGTCAACGGTGTCCCATTGCGGACACGAATCGAAGGGGGCAGAGATGCCGACAATTTCGCCATCATCAGGGAGATAGAGACGGCCATGAAGGCACGAATTCCAGGCTTAGTCATAAGTCGTATACGGTGGTTATACGACGGAAAGGAACACCAGCGATCGAAGAAAAACGGTCGAAATCGAGGATCAATTGTGGTCAGCCTCCCATCGGAGGCAATGCAAACGGAAGTGGTCCGAAACGGCCTTGTGATGAACGCCATGCTCTTCACGGCGCAGGTGTGGTCACCACGGTCCCAGCCAAAGCAGTGTTACAACTGCAGTCAGTGGGGACACACCCAGGCGTCGTGTGGAAAGGCAGCTAGGTGCGGTGAGTGCGCTGGCGCTCACCAAACTCGGGACTGTCCGAGGAAAAGGGTTTCTTGTGCCAACTGCGGCAAGGAACACCGTTCGTGGCAGAAAGCAGCGTGTCGGACCTACCAGGTCTACAAGGGAAGTGTGGAGAAGGCTCGGATGGAGCTGTTGTCAAGAACGGCGGAAATATGGAATGAAAAACCAATAATGGCGCCAATGCGAACAGTCGGAACGACTGATGATCAGGGATTCACTTTGGTCACCAGTAAGAAGGCTGAAGGACTAAAAAGAGGGCCAGGACGACCACGTAAGGTAGTCGAAGCCCCAGTGGCACCAATCATCGCCTCGACAGCAGCACCACCATCGGGGCCAACTCTTCGAGCACTTCGAAGACCAACGCCGAGTGAGGAGGTGCCTTCTCTTTTCAATTTCTCATAACGTTAGTCTGATTGAAGGGGGAGTTAACGAATTCTGAGGAAAGTTTATAAAATTATGGTTGAAAGGAACGTCCTCAGCATTAAGCCGGGTCGGTTCAGAGTGGCGGGACATCGGGTTTTGTTTGTTGAAAGCTTTTTCCCTTCCTAACATGGCTTACCGTCTTCATGGTTCTGTATATAGATACCGCATAGGACGTTAAACTAGATCAATGAATGAATAATAATAATAATAATAATAATAATAATAATAATAATAATAATAATAATAATAATAATAATAATAATAATAATAATAATAATAATAATAATAATAATAATAATAATAATAAGAAAACATCATCATTTGGTCAAAAGCGGCACCACGTTCCACGAACGTTATTTCATCGTAATTATTATTGCATTTATCTTAATCAATCCCTCTTATCCGATTCCCCGAATTTTTTTCGCTGCGCTTCGGCATGGCGGGTTGGGGAGCCAGAAAGGTGGAATTCACGGCTGGAAAAATTTTCACGGCACCACCAAAACCCCCAACGGACAGCGGAACAGCCGCAATTATGGCTGTAGATTCTCTCGCGACATCTACAGGTGTTAACATGGATAACCTTAAATCAATAGGGTATTATTTAAACAAGGTTCGCGACAGACTGGTCATAGCAGGTACTAACCCAACAGCGACACCGATGGCGGAGGTAGATGGGGCTATTGACGCCCTCAAGTCGCACGCATTGTCACTACAATCGACAATGAAAGCGACACCAATGGAAGAAAGGATGCTGGCCTTAGAGAAGGCAGTAACGAAGAGTCTCGAGGAGCCAGTGCGCAAGATGGCTCCTCCGTCGACACAAGGAATGGGAGGGCGACCAACGTACGCCTCGGTCGTTGCACCTCCCGCAACTAAAGCGGCAGTAAGAATACGAGTTCAAGGGGCAGAAAAAATGCAGCCGGCAGAGCTGCTTAATAAAGCAAAAATACACATCGAGGGAGCATATGCCGTAAGGCAGTTGCGGAGTAACGATACTGAGGTGTTCGTGCAGTCGATCTCACAGCGAGACGCTGCCCTGAATATGGCTCAGCCAAAGGAGTTCTGCGTTTTGAAGCAGGATTATCCTGTTGAAATTTTGGGAGTCCCATTGGGGACAATGATACATGGAGGAAAAAATGCCGACAACGGCAGAATGATATACCAAATCACTACGGAGACAAATGTTCGGATTCCTGGAATCCAAATTAACAGGTTAAGATGGCTCTACGACGGGAAGGAGCACCAATGGATGAATAAGAACGGCCATACTCGAGGGTCGGTGATCGCTAGCCTGCCGACAGAGGCTCTTCAACGCGAGGTGATTCGAAACGGCATTGTACTCAATTCAATGCTGTACACGGCCCAGCTCTGGTCACCCCGGGCTCAAGTTAAGCAGTGCTTTAACTGCAGTCAATGGGGGCATACTCAAGCCTCGTGCAATAGGGCGAAAAGATGTGGTGAGTGCGCGGGCACTCACCAGACTAGAGACTGCCCGAGGAAGTCGGTGCTTTGCTGCAACTGCGGAAAAGCCCATAAATCGTGGCAGAAGGGGGCGTGTCCAAACTTCGCGTCCTACAAGGCAGTGTCCAGAGGGCACGGTATGGACTTTTGGAAAGAACGGCAGATCTAAGAAGGGAGGAAATAACAGCAGCGGCCACTATAATATCACCAGCGGGAAAACAAGTAGACAACCAAGGGTTTACACTGGTGTCCAACCAGAAGGCAGAGGTCGGAAAGAGAGGGCCAGGGCGCCCGCGGAAAAATCCCGTGGCCACAGCCCCACCTACACAACAATTTGCGCCATCGGGGTCGAACTCAAGACCACAGTCATCACTTTTCGGCACGCGAGGGCTGGGAAAGGATGGCGAGGTCACCTATAACTTTAGCTAGTCCTGTCTCGGACTAACGGCATATTGCGCTTCCTGTAGGTTAACGAAGTACTACAGTAATAAATTGAAGGAGAAGGGGGTTTTTATCGGAAGGTTTCCCCCTCATGTAAAATATCTATAAGTAGAGTTTATAGCCACCTGCATGGGCCCACAGGGCGCCAAATCAGGTTAATGAAATCAAATTCAAATTCAAAAATAATAATAATAATAATAATAATAATAATAATAATAATAATAATAATAATAATAATAATAATAATAATAATAATAATAATAATAATAATCAAGAAAAACATCATTTTCACGAAAAGCGGCACCACGTTCCACGAACGCTATTTCATCGTAATAATTATTGTTTTCATCTTAATTGACCCATCTAACCTGATTCCTCGAATTTTTTTCGTTGCGCTTCGGCATGGCGAGTTGGGGGACAGGAAAGGTGGATTTCACGGCTGGAAAAATTTTCACGGCACCACCACCACCACCAACGGATAGCGGAACAGCCGCAATAATGCTTGTAGAATCTCTCGCGACTTCTACTGGCATGAAATTGGAAAAACTAAAAACCGTGGCTTATTATTTAAACAGGGTCCGAGATAGACTGGCGATTGCAGGAACTGATAAATCTGCGACGCCAATGGTCGAGATAGATGAGGTACTTGATGCCTTCGTAGCCCACGCCAAGATGTTCCGATCGAAGCTGACGGCTAACCCAATGGAAGATCGAATGTTGGCCTTAGAGAAGGTCGTAAAGGAGAGTCTCGATAAGCCGGTCTGCAAGACTGCACCGCAACCAGCACAAGCAATGGGAGGTCGACCCACGTACGCCTCGATCGTCGCGCCGCCAGCAACCAAAGCGGCAGTACGGATTCGAGTAGAAGGGGCCAATAAGATGCAGCCGACAGAGCTGCTTAATAAAGCAAAATTACATATAAATGGAGCATACGCCGTGAGGCAATTAAGGAGCAACGATACTGAGGTGTTCGTGCAGTCGGTCTCCCAGAGAGACGCTGCCTTGAGGATGGCGCAGCCCAAAGAGTTCTGCGTCCTAAAGCAGGATTACCCTGTTGAAATCTTGGGAGTCCCACTGGGGACAATTATACACGGAGGAAAGAATGCCAACAACAGCGTGGCAATATTTAAAATGACGACGGAGACAAAAGCACGGATTCCAGGGATACAAATCAACAGAGTGAGGTGGCTCTATGACGGGAAGGAACACACCTGGGCGAAGGAAAATGGCCATATTCGAGGGTCAGTTATTGCAAGCTTACCGACCGAGGCTCTACAACGTGAAGTGATCCGAAATGGCATTGTAATGGACTCAATGCTCTACACGGCCCAGCTCTGGTCACCCCGGGCACAAGTCAAGCAGTGCTTCAACTGCAGCCAATGGGGGCATACCCAAGCTTCCTGCAATAAGGCAAGGAAATGTGGAGGGTGCGCGGGCACCCATCAGACCAGGGACTGTCCGAAGAAGTCGGTACTTTGCTGCAACTGTGGCAAGGCTCACTTATCGTGGCAGAAGGGGGCGTGTCCAAGTTCGCGCATACAAGGCCAATGTTCAGCGGGCACGGTATGGACTCATGGAGAGAACGGCCGAACTAAGAAGGGAGAGAGAAATACTAACGGATGTACCTCAATCAAATACTGTTAACATACCAGACGACCAGGGGTTCACGCTAGTGTCCAACCAAAAGCCAGAGGGCTTCAAGAGAGGGCCGGGACGCCCGCGTAAACAAGTTCAGGTCCCAGCCCCACCACAACATCTATTTGCGCCATCGGGGTCGAAATCAAGACCACAGCCATCACTTTTCGCCACGCGAGGGCAGGGAAAGGATGGCGAGGTATACTTTAGCTAGTTCTGTTTCGGACTAATGGCCAATTGCACTTCCTGTAGGTAACGAAGGACTACAGATATAAAATTTTAATAGGGGGAGGGGGTTTTTATCGTAATGGTTTCCCCCTCATGTAAATATATAGATTAGGTTTATAGTCACCTGCATGGGCCCATAGGGCGCCAAATCAGGACAATGAAATCAAATTCAAAAATAATAATAATAATAATAATAATAATAATAATAATAATAATAATAATAATAATAATAATAATAATAATAATAATAAGAAAAAACATCATCATTTGGTCAAAAGCGGCACCACGTTCCACGAACGTTATTTCATCGTAATTATTATTGCATTTATCTTAATCGATCCCTCTTATCCGATTCCCCGAATTTTTTTCGCTGCGCTTCGGCATGGCGGGTTGGGGAGCCAGAAAGGTGGAATTCACGGCTGGAAAAATTTTCACGGCACCACCAAAACCCCCAACGGACAGCGGAACAGCCGCAATTATGGCTGTAGATTCTCTCGCGACATCTACAGGTGTTAACATGGATAACCTTAAATCAATAGGGTATTATTTAAACAAGGTTCGCGACAGACTGGTCATAGCAGGTACTAACCCAACAGCGACACCGATGGCGGAGGTAGATGGGGCTATTGACGCCCTCAAGTCGCACGCATTGTCACTACAATCGACAATGAAAGCGACACCAATGGAAGAAAGGATGCTGGCCTTAGAGAAGGCAGTAACGAAGAGTCTCGAGGAGCCAGTGCGCAAGATGGCTCCTCCGTCGACACAAGGAATGGGAGGGCGACCAACGTACGCCTCGGTCGTTGCACCTCCCGCAACTAAAGCGGCAGTAAGAATACGAGTTCAAGGGGCAGAAAAAATGCAGCCGGCAGAGCTGCTTAATAAAGCAAAAATACACATCGAGGGAGCATATGCCGTAAGGCAGTTGCGGAGTAACGATACTGAGGTGTTCGTGCAGTCGATCTCACAGCGAGACGCTGCCCTGAATATGGCTCAGCCAAAGGAGTTCTGCGTTTTGAAGCAGGATTATCCTGTTGAAATTTTGGGAGTCCCATTGGGGACAATGATACATGGAGGAAAAAATGCCGACAACGGCAGAATGATATACCAAATCACTACGGAGACAAATGTTCGGATTCCTGGAATACAAATTAACAGGTTAAGATGGCTCTACGACGGGAAGGAGCACCAATGGATGAATAAGAACGGCCATACTCGAGGGTCGGTGATCGCTAGCCTGCCGACAGAGGCTCTTCAACGCGAGGTGATTCGAAACGGCATTGTACTCAATTCAATGCTGTACACGGCCCAGCTCTGGTCACCCCGGGCTCAAGTTAAGCAGTGCTTCAACTGCAGTCAATGGGGGCATACTCAAGCCTCGTGCAATAGGGCGAAAAGATGTGGTGAGTGCGCGGGCACTCACCAGACTAGAGACTGCCCGAGGAAGTCGGTGCTTTGCTGCAACTGCGGTAAAGCCCATAAATCGTGGCAGAAGGGGGCGTGTCCCAACTTCGCGTCCTACAAGGTTAGTGTCCAGAGGGCACGGTATGGACTTTTGGAAAGAACGGCAGATCTAAGAAGGGAGGAAATAACAGCAGCGGCCACTATAATATCACCAGCGGGAAAACAAGTAGACAACCAAGGGTTTACACTGGTGTCCAACCAGAAGGCAGAGGTCGGAAAGAGAGGGCCAGGGCGCCCGCGGAAAAATCCCGTGGCCACAGCCCCACCTACACAACAATTTGCGCCATCGGGGTCGAACTCAAGACCACAGTCATCACTTTTCGGCACGCGAGGGCTGGGAAAGGATGGCGAGGTCACCTATAACTTTAGCTAGTCCTGTCTCGGACTAACGGCATATTGCGCTTCCTGTAGGTTAACGAAGTACTACAGTAATAAATTGAAGGAGAAGGGGGTTTTTATCGGAAGGTTTCCCCCTCATGTAAAATATCTATAAGTAGAGTTTATAGCCACCTGCATGGGCCCATAGGGCGCCAAATCAGGTTAATGAAATCAAATTCAAAAATAATAATAATAATAATAATAATAATAATAATAATAATAATAATAATAATAATAATAATATAATAATAATAATAATAATAATAATAATAATAATAATAATAATAATAATAATAATAATAATAATAGACGGCCATGAAGGCACGAATTCCAGGCTTGGTCATAAGTCGTATACGGTGGTTATACGACGGAAAGGAACACCAGCGATCGAAGAAAAACGGTCGAAATCGAGGATCAATTGTGGTCAGCCTCCCATCGGAGGCAATGCAAACGGAAGTGGTCCGAAACGGCCTTGTGATGAACGCCATGCTCTTCACGGCGCAGGTGTGGTCACCACGGTCCCAGCCAAAGCAGTGTTACAACTGCAGTCAGTGGGGACACACCCAGGCGTCGTGTGGAAAGGCAGGCAGGTGCGGTGAGTGCGCTGGCGCTCACCAAACTCGGGACTGTCCGAGGAAAAGGGTTTCTTGTGCCAACTGCGGCAAAGAACACCGTTCGTGGCAGAAAGCAGCGTGTCGGACCTACCAGGTCTACAAGGGAAGTGTGGAGAAGGCTCGGATGGAGCTGTTGTCAAGAACGGCGGAAATATGGAATGAAAAACCAATAATGGCGCCAATGCGAACAGTCGGAACGACTGATGATCAGGGATTCACTTTGGTCACCAGTAAGAAGGCTGAAGGACTAAAAAGAGGGCCAGGACGACCACGTAAGGTAGTCGAAGCCCCAGTGGCACCAATCATCGCCTCGACAGCAGCACCACCATCGGGGCCAACTCTTCGAGCACTTCGAAGACCAACGCCGAGTGAGGAGGTGCCTTCTCTTTTCAATTTCTCATAACGTTAGTCTGATTGAAGGGGGAGTTAACGAATTCTGAGGAAAGTTTATAAAATTACGGTTGAAAGGAACGTCCTCAGCATTAAGCCGGGTCGGTTCAGAGTGGCGGGACATCGGGTTTTGTTTGTTGAAAGCTTTTTCCCTAACTAAAGCGGCTTACCGTCTTCATGGTTCTGTATATAGATACCGCATAGGACGTTAAACTAGATCAATGAATGAATAATAATAATAATAATAATAATAATAATAATAATAATAATAATAATAATAATAATAATAATAAATAATAATAATAATAATAATAATATGGAATAATAACATTAATAATAACAAACCTACAGACGACCAAGGGTTCACACTGGTGTCCCACCAAAAGCCGGAGGTATTAAAGAGAGGGCCAGGACGCCCGCGAAAACAGGTCCTGGTCAAACCTCCACCGCAACTATTCGGACCATCGGGGTCAAATTCAAGTCGTCTCTTTTCAGCACGCGAGGGCAGGGAAAGGATGGCGAGGTCCAATATAACTTTAGCTAGTTCTGTCTCGGACTGAAGGCCAATTGTACTTCTTGAAGGTAATAAAAACTTAAAGTGTAAATAATTAGAAAAGTTGAGGGGGGTTTTACCATAAAGGTTTCCTCCTATATAAATTAAATAGTTTGGTAGACACCTGCATGGGTCGATAGGGCGCCATATCAGGACAATGAAATCAAATTCAAATGATAATAATAATAATAATAATAATGACCCCCATCCTGCCGAAAGTTGGAGGAAAAACACCAAGTATGTGAACAGTGGGCAAGAAGACATGGGGTCAGATTCGCGCCTGAAAAGTATCAGCTGATGCACTTCTCCCGAGCCAGAAAACGACACAACCTCAAAGCGACAATTGAAATCCAAGGCCATACCTCAGTCCCACAGCCTTCCCTTCGAGTTCTCGGAATCTACTTTGATCCCAAGCTGCGCTGGGGAGCTCACATCAAGAGCCTTCAACTGAGGGCTGAGATGCAGGTTCAGGGTCTCAGTAGGCTAGCTCAATCAACGTGGGGAGCCACATTTCACAAGTCAAAGATACTCTACAGCACGATTGTGAGGCCGGCTCTAACATACGGGTCACCGGTTTGGGCTGAGGTCGGGCCGGGTGGAAAAATACCAGAAAGGATAGTAAGACCTCTAAGAAGTATACAGAGGAATTGTCTGAAAATTGTCACCGGGGCTTACAAGTCCACGAGCACGAGAGTGCTGGAACACGAAACAGCCACCCTTCCGATCGAAATATTCTTGAAGCAACAAAGGCTTCAATATTTAGGTCGCACAAAGGACTTACCTGTCCAGAAGACAATACAGTCCGCCTGTAATAAAATCAAGCTGCCCAGAAAAGGGAGAGAAGATGTACGAACAGTTAACAGGAGGATAGATCTTGCCAACTGGACGGGAATGTGCGGTGAACAACAATCCAAGAAGACACATACAGGGATAGTGAAAATTAGGGCATACCAAGAGTGGGCGAAATCCTGGGCCAAGCAGACACAAACTCAAAAGCCTCGGCGGTTAGCAACTGCAGATCCCGAAACTTGGAGAGCAGCCACGTGTTACCAAAGTAGAGAGTCTGGACGGCAAAAACTGAGTTTTCAAGGCTCACCATTCTTCCTTCACCGTAACCTGACAAGGGCCCAAAGCAGTTTGGCAATGCAAATACGAAGTGAGCACATGGGGCTTAACTCGTATTTGCACAGAAGAAACGTACCCGGAGTATTAAGCCCAGGTTGTCCATGCGGCTACCAATCACAGAACCCAAAGCACATGATTATGTCCTGCCCCCAATGGTCAAATGGTAGAGCTGAGATCTGGAGACAAGCCAAAGATCGATCCTATGAAGCGATGTTAAATAATCCTGGAGACATAAAAAGGATAACACAGTGGATCCTAAACCATGGTTGGATAGAGCAATTCCAGATGACAAAAGCGGTCGAAATACTGCTGAGGGAAAGGAAAAGGTCAAACAATGCTGGGAGAGGATAGAGATGATCTGGTTAGTTTACATGGATGGCACTATAGTGTAACTGCGCTTCCTGAAGAAAATATGTGAGGACTATAGACAACAAATAGAAAGGTGTGGGAGGTTTTCACCATAAAGGTTTCCTCCCGGGTAAATATTATAGACTGTAGACACCTGCATGGGCCCATAGGGCGCCAAATCAGGATAATGAAATCAAATTCAAATTCAAATGACCCCCATCGATTTTAATCCCGTGAAGTTGTAGCCTAGTTCTATCAGTAATGGAGAGTAATCCTAAGAAGGATTCTCACAGTAGAAAGTCTCATACGGCCCCGAAAGCCGGAATCGACGCGTCGAAAACGCCCCAAGACACTGACACAGCCTTAAAGAGGTTCAAGAATGCAGTTGAAGGAGAAGAGCTCTCAAGCAGAGCATACAAGAAACTAATATCGGACGCGATTCTAATAATCGAGGGCCACAATAACGCGAAAGTTCACTCCCAAATCACTAATAGCAACGAAAACTCATCTATAGCTAAGATATTGCAGGAAATTCAAACAATTAAAGCGTCTATTTCACAGACTCAAGCCCCAGCCGTTATACAACACTCATGGGCACAAATTGCTGGCAAACCTGAAGTCGCGAGCACCACAATAAGGATACATAATGATGAAGAAAAGAAGGAGATATCCAAGCTCTCGAGCGAAGAGCTCGTAAAGAAGATAGGCATAAATGAGGTTATCGCAGCGAGACAGATGTCTAATGGACAAGTTAAGGTGTACTTCGCAGGTCAAGAATCAAAGGAGAAGATTGAAAGACAGAAGGAATGGACCACTAAGCTTGCAGCTACAGCACAAGTAGCCAGCCCTATGTACCAAGTCTTGGTACACGATATGCCGCTCTCATTTGAGCCACATAATATCGAACATCTGAAGTTGCTTCAGCAAGCAAATGCCATGTATCTCCATGGTATAAAGTTACAAAGAGCCACATGGCTTAAAAAATTATCACAAGGAGGAAAGCCATCTGGATCTATGATCCTGTGGTTTGAAGAGGCTGAAGCTGCAGATAAAGCGATCGCAAAAGGGATAATGTGGCGCTATGAGATTAAATCAACAGAGATTTTCAGATCCGGTTTCCGTACAATGCAATGTTTCAACTGCCAGAGGTATGGACACATTGCTAAGGTTTGCACCGCTGAAGCCAAGTGTGGCCAGTGTGCCAAGGCCCATAACACCAGAGAATGTGGCGCAAGACAAGAGACAAGGTGCTGCAATTGCAGCAGAAATCACGAGTCATGGCACCCGAGCTGCCCAGTTAGGATCGCTGCCAAAGCTAAAGCAGTATTGAATCGTAACCAAGATCCAGGAAGATATCAATGCCCAGAAATCTTGGAAAAAGACCAAGAGAGCGAATGGCAAACTGTAGGGTCTAGAAAAAGAAGAGCTGGTATGCTAGGTACACAGGTGATCGGCGAAGATGGCGAAGTAATCGCCCGCCGAGGCCCTGGAAGACCACGAAAGACTCCTGCAGCTGCGAATAACGTAGCAACATGGGTCACGATGCCAATAACCTTCGGTACGACGACCCCGTCGACTGTAATCCAATCCCGGACTGTGACACGGGAAAATCAGGCAGAAAGAAGCGATGCACCGCTGTGCAATATGACCCAATGAAAGGCACAAATACGTGGAATATCATACAGTATAATGTAAATAGAAGCAAAGATAAAGTACAGCATCACTTCCTCCAAGAGCTGAACCCCGAGGAGCACCATGTAGTAGCAGTCCAAGAGCCTTGGCGAAACCCATCGAATAACCTAACCCTCAAGCACCCAGGATATCACTTGGTATCATCAGACAGACCGAACAGCCGAACTTGCATATACGTCAGCAAGCGGCTAGCCACAGATAAATGGAGAGTCGAAAATGTCCCCGAAGAAGTCGGTGGAGACATAACTTCGATCAGCCTCCAGACCGAACAGGGAAAAGTGAGGGTTCATAATATTTATAATCCCCCACCTAAATCCCATAGCAGCACAGAGCTGGGGACACTTCAATGGATCCCTCAAATTCTAATGCAGGATGACCTCCACATATTGGTTGGAGACTTCAATCTCCACCACCCAAAATGGGGAGGCCAGGCAGCCATGTCACACCACAAAGGCTCAGAAATTCTTATCGAAATGCTTCAAGGGTGTAACATGGAACTTATACTGCCCGAAGGAACCGTCACTTGGAAGAGTAGAGGGAGCCAAAGTACTCTTGATCTATTGTTCGTCTCAATGAAACTTGAGGAGACCGTCTTAAGGTGCCAACCAGCAAACGAGCTTGAGGCATCTTCTGATCATATCCCCATACGCACTGAATTACAAATACAGCCAATTTCTCAAGTGGAAAAGACAACTTATCCCCAGTGGAAGAATGTAAATTGGGAAGCATTCAACAAATGACTCGCCACAACTCTGTACCAGAACCTGGATGATAGTCAGCTAGACTCCAGGCAAGCTATTGACAAGAGAGTTATGGTTATTACTAGTGCTATCCAACAAACAACTGAAGAAATGGTGCCTAAGTCGAAACCTTCTCGATATGCAAAGCTATACTGGAATAAGGAATGTTCAGCGGCAGTGAAAAGGGCAAGGAGAGCTAGAAAAAAATGGACCCGTGACTGCAACAAGGAAAGCTGGATTGGATACCAAGAAGCCACAAACCAGAAAAAAAGGCAGATAAAGAAAGCCAAAACGCTAGGCTGGAGAGTACTCGTTTCGGAAATAACAGAAGACCCGATCAAAATATGGAAACTAGCTAGATGGGCCAAGAAAAATGACGGAGAAGTAGGGAGGTCCACTCTGATACCAGACTTCAAGGACGCCAAAGGAAATACTGTCAAAGAAAACAAGGAGAAAGCCAACATCATGGCTTCTCATTTTTTCCCACAACCATCGCAGGCAGATACCAGTGATATTGCTAACACAATCTATCCCGTGGAAATAGAGACAATCTCCAACAAAATGATTGAGAATGAAATTGAAGAAATAGCAGGATCCCTACCCAGCGAAAAAGCCCCAGGTCCGGACGGTATACCGAATCGAGTCTTAAAGCAGTGTAGGAAGACTCTGAGCAAAATACTAACAGTTGTTGAATTATAAGAGCGTTGGTGTGACGGCTAGTAAGCCGATAGGATCCCTGTAGCCTGTGCTATTCAGCACAGACATATCCTTAGTGTCAGCGCTAAGTTACGCTTGTATTGAAAGTCTGGAACTGCCTATGTTTGAGACGTTAGAAACTAACCCGCACCTGAATAATGGGAGCACGACTGGAGGACAGCTACTAGTGTTTGAAATATTGGAATCATGTATATAAAGGGCGTTAGATATAGCATTACATTTGTTCTTCAGTTAATAAATAAACTTACCTTTCGACATACAAACGCCCAAGCTTTATATATCGGAACTGTTACATATTTATTAACTCTTCTCATCAGTAAAATTCAGTCAGTTCAGTCAATTCAGTAAATTCAGTCAATTCAGTCAGTTCAGTCAATTCAGTAAATTCAGTCAGTTCAGTCAATTCAGTTAATTCATCAATTTCAGTCAATTTTGTAATTTCAACATGTCGGATGTGTCATTAAGGCAAGAATTGACCGACCTGCGGAAACAGATCAACGAACTCAAAGCTTCTAACTTGTCCCATCAACAGCCATGTCAAGTCGAGCGGGTTATCATCGAAAAAGACCCACCTACAGAGGGACTGGGACTAAAGCCAACCAAACTACCAGAGTTTGATGGTGATAGGGTCAACTATTCGTCGTGGAGAACAGCGGTCCTAGATATTTTTAGGATGGACTGGTACGCCTTCGGCTACGATGATTCAAGGGCATTCGTTTTAATATATACTACACTAAAAGGCTCGGCCTTAAAGAAAGCTGGCTCATTCTACGAGGTAGGAGGAGTGCACGGAACTCGGAAACCGGAAGACTTCATTGAGTTTTTAGACAAATTATACCTTGATCCCTTAAGAGCTGTAAGGGCAGGCAGGGAGCTACATGCAATGAAAATGTCTGAGGGCCAGCGTTGGCCAGAATTTTTCGCAGCTTGGACGAATAAGCTGACAGAGGCACGAGGAGACCTTTGGGACGACACCAATAAGATATCGATGCTCTGGAACGCGCTGAACAGGGATTTGATACTAGCTCTGGCGGGGAATACTAACTTACCCAGTAATGATTTCAATGCCTGGATAAGACTAGTAAATCAGGTAGCTCAACAATTGGAAATGGCAGACAACTGGGTGGGCCAGAACCAACCCGTCCAAACACGCCAAAGGAGTAGCTACACTGATACAGACCTGGTAAATAATACAAACAGCGACCATAGACACTCTCGGGGAAATACAAGCTTTACTGACTCGTCTGGGGATACAATCATGGGTGGAATAAACACTGCTGGTATATCAAACACGAATGGACAGCGTGCCAAGTGGAAAACTCATGCCCAGCTAGATCGGCTAAGACAAGAAAGGAAATGTTTTCGCTGCGAAAGGGTGGGTTGTTCATCAAGGAAATGCACACTTCTGCCGGCGCGGAACCCGAATAAAACGGTATAAATATCAATGTGGCGAGTTTACCAGAAATTGATCCTTCAGTAATAGATTCAGAAGGACAAAGACTATCGGTAAAGGGATTTTTGAGCGGGTCGGAAAACTAGATGCTCCTGTGCCCAGTCGCGCGCAGGAGCCTAAGGGAAGTTATAATAAAGAAGTTAGGATGAATACAGAACCATTTCTAATAAATGCACTTTTAAATGATACTTTTATGGTGCAAGCCTTAGTAGATAATGGATGTCTGTGTTCTGGAATCATCAGCGATGAATTAACTGAACGATTAAACTTGCCGCGCATAGCCATATCCCCACGAACTCTCGAGACAGCAGAGAATTCTTCGTCGATCAAACCTACTGTTAATTATATAACCCATATAGCACTCGACCTCGATGGGTTCCATCTACCTAAACTGTGGCTGTATGTTGTTCCTTCAAGCACGCACAAAATGATCCTAGGAAAGAAATGGCTTGAAGATCAAGACGCAATAATCCATTCAAAGGACCAACGACTTGAGCTCAGAAAGGGAAATATGAGTGTTTACAGTGTTAAGAGATGGAGGCAAAATTTGAGACAAGTGCCTCATCCAAAATATTCATCAACTAAAGATTTGATGTCAATGAGCGACTCAGTGCCGATCGGCAAAATTACGATAGAAGATATAAGTAAAGCACTCCGTAAAAAACCCTTACTCTCGGAGAATGAGGCTAGAAATCGTCTACCGGAAAAAGTGAAGGACTTTGCACAACTTTTTGCCGATAGCACCGGGGCAAATAACCTACCCCCATTGAGAGGAAACTTAGATCACGCAATCAACCTTCGTTGTGAGAATGGAAAACCCTTGTCACCCCCGTGGGGGCCCTTATACAGCATGTCACGAGAGGAACTTTTGGTATTGCGGAAAACCCTAACGGATCTATTAGAAAAAGGATGGATAAGACCAAGCAGCTCTCCAGCAGCATCACCGGTACTTTTTGCGAGAAAGCCAAATGGTGGCCTACGCTTTTGTGTGGATTACCGTGGTTTGAATGCAATCACAATTCCAGACCGTTACCCACTCCCACTTTTTAAGGAAACATTGCGACAGCTTTCTAAATCCAGATGGTTCACGAAACTTGACGTCAAGTCGGCTTTCCATCGCCTCCGAATTAGGAAAGGGGACGAGTGGATGACAGCTTTTAGGTGTCGCCTAGGACTATTCGAATGGCTGGTGACTCCATTTGGGTTGATAAATGCACCAGCCTCATTCCAGCGATACATTAACGAAAAACTACGCAATCATTTAGATGTGAACGTTACGGTATACATGGACGACATTTTGTGTACACCGATGGAAGTGAGGATGACCACTGGGAAATAGTCCGGAGTGTTCTATCGAAGCTAAAGAATGCAGGATTATATTTAGACATCGAAAAATGCGATTTTCTTTGCAAGGAGGTGAAGTATCTAGGTTTCATAGTCAAAGCAGGCGAATGTGTTGCTGTAGACCCATCGAAAGTCAAAGCCATACTCGAGTGGGAGGCCCCGGTAACTGTATCTGGAGTAAGGTCTTTTCTAGGTTTCGCAAACTTTTACAGGTGTTTTATTAGTAAATTCTCGGATATAGCTGCGCCTCTAATTAGGTTAACGAGAAAGAAGTCAACTTGGAAGTGGGATGAGGAAGAAAGCACATCTTTCAATGAGCTAAAAAGAATATTTGCAACAGAGCCAGTATTAGCCCAGTGGGATCCGGACCGGGAGACTATTTTGGAAGCGGATTGCTCGGGATATGCTATGGGAGGATGCCTTTCGCAGAGAGACAAACTCGGCAGATTACGACCTGTAGCTTATTTCTCAAAGCGCCTTAATAGTGCTGAAGCAAATTACCCAATACATGACAAAGAAATGCTCGCAATAGTAACTTGTCTTAAGGAATGGAAAGCGGAGTTGAATTCTGTTGCCAAACCTTTCACTATCTGGACAGATCACAAAAACTTGAATTACTTTGCAACAAAACGGCTTTTAAACGAACGTCAGACAAGGTACAACGACGTGTTGCAACAGTTCAGGTTCGAGCTGAAGTGGCGAGCGGGTAGAGCAAGCGATAGACCAGATGCCTTATCACGGCGCGACCAAGACAAACCCAAAGATTTAAGTGATGAGCGGCTAGCGGGTCGAATCATGCAACTGTTACCGTCAGTATCCTTGGGCTCAGCAGAGATTATACCCGATAGCACAGACGGTGAGGAAATAGGTGAAAGAGTATCTCAGGCAATATTGTTCGACGACATTGAGCTGCAAACTCTGTGGGAGCAAGCCACTGTGAAGGATAAAATTTGGCAGCGGGCCTGTGAAGCCGTAAAATCGGGGGAAAGGAGTTTTCCACCGGATATCGCGCATGAGATGAAGGCCAATATTGCAGAATGTTCGGTGGCCGCAGATGGTCTCTTACGGGGAAGAGAGAATCGTATATGGGTGCCAGATTATGAACCTCTCCGAACAGCTATTATGCAGCGGACACACGATAGTCACTTATCAGGTCACCCAGGTCGAGATACGATGGTTGGAATACTATTACGACGGTGGTTTTGGCCAAAGATGAGAGAATCAGTTCGTAGATTTGTCAGGAACTGCGATATATGTGGACGTTCCACAATCTGGCGAGAGGCAAAAGCAGGCTTCTTGAAGTCATTACCAATTCCTGAACGCATTGGCAGTGAACTCACTATCGACTTTGTGACAGATATGCCAATGTCAAAAGGGTGCACAAACATCATGGTAATCACAGATAGACTATCTAAAGATATCATGTTATTTGGCACGTCGTCAATGGAGGCTCAAAAGTGCGCGGATTTGTTCGTGGATCGATACTACCGCTTTTTCGGGTTTCCACGCTATCTGACAAGTGATAGAGGTTCTGACTGGTTAAGTCATTTCTGGAAAAACTTCTGCCGACTGACAGGAATAAACCAGAGACTGACAACGGCCTACCATCCACAGTCAAACGCAAGTGAAAGAGCAAATCAAGAAATGTACAAGTATCTTAGGTCATTTACTTGTTACTCCCAGGATGATTGGATGGATCTGTTACCACTGGCACAAATGGCGTTAAACTCCCGCCCGAGCTCAGCCATAGGAGGGATGAGCCCATTCTTCCTACGAAATGGCTATAACGTAGAACCCTTAATGGAGCCTACTCCAGCTGAGGGCTCCGCCTCGCGTCATCCAGGCAGCATTAACGCACAAAAATTTGTTCAGCGCTTGAAAGACGCGCAGGATTTTGCACAAGCCGCAATGGCATCAGCTCAGCAGCGGAATGAGCTAAACGGTAACATACAACGTCGACAGCCCGAGCGGTATAGAATAGGGGATAAAGTTTGGTTGAATTTGCAGCATATCAAAACACCTCAGCTGTCAAAAAAATTAGCTTGGCAACATGCTAAGTATATGGTTACTGGAGTACCTGATGCATTGACTGTAGAACTCAACGTACCCGGTAATATACATAAAAGATTCCATGTGGAATTAATTAAACGAGCCGGCACAGATCCTTTTCCAAGTCAAGTACGGGACGATGCTCAGAATCCTCCAATAGTTGATGAGCTGGGTAATGAAGAATTTGTAGTCGAATCCATTATCAGAGCGCGAACGGTGCGACGTGGACGAGGGGTATTTCGGCAAGCCCTAGTGAAGTGGGCTAGTGAAGCGGATCCGACATGGGAGCCAATAGAATTCATAGAGGATACTGAAGCCTTAGATAGGTTCGAAGAACTTTATGGTCCAATCGAAAATAACGATGGACCTCCAGAGGAAAGCGCGGGAAAATTTGTTGGTCCAGCTGAAAAGAATACGATGCAAAAGCGGCGCCTCCGACAAAAAAAAAAAAAAAAATAGTTCAAATGCCTCTCAAAAGTGGAAGGGGCAATGTGACGGCTAGTAAGCCGATAGGATCCCTGTAGCCTGTGCTATTCAGCACAGACATATCCTTAGTGTCAGCGCTAAGTTACGCTTGTATTGAAAGTCTGGAACTGCCTATGTTTGAGACGTTAGAAACTAACCCGCACCTGAATAATGGGAGTACGACTGGAGGACAGCTACTAGTGTTTGAAATATTGGAATCATGTATATAAAGGGCGTTAGATATAGCATTACATTTGTTCTTCAGTTAATAAATAAACTTACCTTTCGACATACAAACGCCCAAGCTTTATATATCGGAACTGTTACAGTTGGTCAAACATAATTATTGCTGTATCTTAACATAACGGAGTTAGGTTGTGATTATTATTTACATAGGAGTAAAAAGGGTAAGGCGTTTGGAGATCTTATATACCCTGTATTAGTAGTTCCATATCCGCGTGTAGATGAGCCTAGTAGGGGAACGTTAGTACGAGCTAGGCTGCAGCATTCTTAGGGAATGCTGAGACTGTAGTAAGGACACACGTTTGTTTAACCCTATACTTTATCAAATCTACTTCCAGCCACACTGTTCTATCCATCCAAAGGAATCATAATCCAATAGGTTACGACCCCGGTTTGCCACAGAATTTGATAAAGCAAGGTTACGCGTCTACTCGCATTTACACGCACTCACAAGCTCTCACACGCACTTACACTCACACGAATTCACACCCAACTACCCGCATCTACCCACATCGATTTGTAGACACTTATTTTGACTCACATAGTCAACTTCAGCCGCGTTCAAACCAGTAGAAAAGTCATATAGAAGCTAATTCAGCAAGTAAAATGGCCGATGATAGCTCAGAGAAGGGAACTGGTCTTTGGAAACTAGTACCCGTGTTGGCTAAAGCAAATAAAACAGAATGGTTCCAATTGGTCGAACAAGTACTTGAAGGTGATGGGATACAATGGTTACTAACGCATACTAACAGAGAGTACGCTCATATCAGAGATTCATCTAGAAAAAATGAACCCGAAGCAAGTTGGAAATCGTATACCGCAGAAGATGAAGGTTCATCAGTCAAATGGTGGATTATTCCAGAAAGGGACATGCAATACAAAAAAGCTCAAATAAATTTTCGCCTCAACATCCGATTAAAGATATCTGAAACAGATAAGGATATGATGGACGAGAAAATAGGCATACCAGCACAGTTCGCTTTACTAAAAAGTAGGTACAAGCAGACCACATACACTTCCGGACACAGCACAATTGTAGCTTTTACTACTTGGGAAATGAATGTCGAACTTAGCCCTTCAATGAACTACACACAGCTAAGCAAGCTGAGAAAGGAAGTTCATCAGTTCTCACCTGGAACAAAATTCTCAATTGATTTTATGTGGAATTTGTTTGTTGCCGGACTTCGTCCAAGGCACAAATACATGACCCTGGCTGAAGGTTTTCCCCAGAACATGTTAGCCACTGAGCGCCTCGATAGGCTAGATGAAAAATGGACCTATCTGCAAATGGAAGCGCGCGGTAACGAGAGAGCCTTCCAAGCAAATATGAAAGGTAGTGAGCTCCGGACCAACGGAATAGATAGTACAGATTTTGGATATGCAGCTAAGAAAGAACGCGACATGAGTTGCTTTAAATGTGGCTCTAGTCGTCATACTAGCTTCTCATGTCCATACGCTGAGATCGGTTTCCAAGCTGCAAGAAAGGCTCGTATCCGGAAAGAAGGGGAAGAGAGCGATGAAGATTCCAAGGTTTACTTCCCACCTCGTCGACACTATGGGAAAGATAAGCCTCGCAAGGTGGAGTATCCTGCCTCGCCTGAGCGCAGCAATAAACCTAGGTCTTCAACTAACTGGAAACAAAATTCGTCAAGAACCCCTTGTACTTCGTCACCTTTTCGCCGCCACGAACAGGCACAATATGCTGAAAATGACTCCGACGATGAGTCCCAGTCTGATGAAGAAGAATTTGGTGGCCTCTCATGGGAAAAGCGCAGTAAGATCCCACGTTCCACTTGGGCCGCTGACTCAGGCTGTACATCTCCAATGACTGACAACAAAAATCTCTTCAGTTCACCATTAAAACCTTGTCGGAGAAGGATTCAAGTTGGTGGAGGTGTTCTCTATTCGGTCGGTATAGGCACAGCTATGTTGAAGTTAAAAGATGAAAGATACATTTTACTATCAAACACTCTTTTTGTACCAGGACTAGGATGTAATTTATTATCTGTAAAGAAAATGGTTACAGGAAATAGTTGCCTCGGCCAGTTTAATTCTAATCGAATGATATTTATCAAGATTCATTCCAAAAGTAATCTTATTGAGGCAGAAACTTATAGAGGACTTTACATAGTCTCGAAAATATCTGACGATGCCAATGGTCAGACATTTGGTAATGCTGAAATTTTACCTGAGATTGCATCAACACAGGTCAAAACTCAAGAAAATAGCATACCTAAATCATTCGAAGCAATGGAGGATATATCGGTTTTGAATACTAACCCCACAGATAAAGTAGAATCAGATTCTTCCCTTGACAACTACGACTTAACCGGATATGTCACTGATAAATCAAAATATGGGAAAAATGAGTTTGGAAATGAAATCAAAAAGAGGGAAAATAATGCTGTAATCCAAAACATTAGAAAATTAACGGATGTCGACCTAAAAGGCTCTAAAAGCTTAGAGTCTTCGTTTAAAGAAAGAAAGATGCAACGAGAACTTTCTCGTTACTCCTACTATCACAGGAGATTCTGTCATGCAAGCTCTCAGGCGCTTTCTCTTCTACATACAGTATGCAATATAAAGAAAATTGTGATTCCTGGAAAAATACCATTGTGTGAAATCTGCGCAGCACAAAAAATTAGGAAAAGACAATCAAAGAAACTGGCTGAGCACGCAGCAGAACCCTTGGCACTGATATCATTTGACATTGCTGGCCCGTTTCCACCCTCGTACCGTGGGTATAGATACTTTGGGGAATTGATAGATAATTGGAGCCGCAAGACTTGGACCCTACTCCTCAAAGATCGCAAGGATGTACTATCCGCATTAAACCTATGGAAAGCCAAGGTTGAAATGCAATCAGGAGCTAAAGTCAAAGCTTCTCGTACAGACAATGCACCAGAAATTCTACAAACTTTAAAAGAATGGGAAAAACAAGGTGTATCGGTGCAGCATACTGAACCTTATACCTCAGCACAGAATGGTCCTGCTGAACGGTCAATTCAGTTGACAGAGACAAGCATAAGATGTATGCTTGACGATGCAAAGCTTCCCGTAGAATTCTGGTGTGAAGCTGCACAGGCACAGGCGTATACCCGTGCTCGGATGCGGCGTGGTCCAATGGTTGTAGAAGAAATTATTGACAATACAACGAAAAAACCTGTAAAAATTGAGTATCAGATATCTCCTGAGGAAGCTTTCACTCGTAAAGTCCCACTTGTTCACAATCATATTAAAACATGGGGCTGCAAAGTTATCACACATGTCTCCAGATCCTCTTTACCGGGCCGTAAAGACAAATTTATGCCTTCTGGGAGGGAAGGAATTTTTATGGGATATAGTGATGATACAACGGCCCATTATAGAGTCTATGCACCGGATATGCACACAACTATCACATCAAGCAATGTTATTTTTTTCGAAGATGTGCCTGGGCGAGCTATTGCTAATTATCAATTATGGATAGAGCTTTCTAAAGGTAAATTTAAAGAAAGTATTGGTAGCTATAATGTTATGCCCATTCGAAACAAACGAGGTAGACCAAATGATGATAAAGGCAATGATAATGTTGTAGAACCTATTGCAACCACTGGGTCTGGTTACACCGAAAATATATTAATTCCAAATACTACACATAAAAATCAGTCTCTGGAGCCTCAAACGAATCTTCCTTTTTGCAAGAATTATGAAAATTTCGACAAAGACATATTTGCCTCAGCCTCAGCCGATGACTTGGATCAAGCTACCACAAAAATCTCTTCAGATGATATTTCAAACACAATCACAAGTAAAAATATTTCTAGTGCAATTGTGGACTCTACCATCTCTGAAAATATTCCAAACAGAACTCCAAATACTTCAATGATTGAGAATAATCCTGAAAACTCTCAGACTAATGACATTGGAATCGATCATGACGAATTTAAATCTCATGACATACCAAATCCGGTTATAAAGGAAAAGACTGTAAATTTTGATGACATTGTCAAGACAATTCCCCGCGGCTTGTTGAGATCTGGTATTAAGAGACGACTTGAAGAGACGATAATAGTGATAGGAAAATTTCGAAAAGATTAATGGTGATGAAAGCATTACTTGCCTGGTTTAACAATACAGATGTCGACATCAAAACAAACGAATCCGCAATGATAAGTAACACCATACAACATGATATCCCAATCCCAACATCCTATAATATGGCAATTGCAGATCCTGAATATGGTCAAAAGTGGAAAGAAGCTATTGATGTTGAGCTTCAACAACTTATTGAGAATGGTACATGGCATGAAGATGTCCCTCCAGAAAATATCAATCAGATCACATCCAAATATGTCTTCTCTCTTAAATTTAATGCGGATGGAACTTTAGAGAGATTCAAGGCGCGACTAGTTGCTAGAGGGTTTAGTCAACAATACGGTATTGACTATACAGAGACATTTGCACCAACTGTTCGAATGGCAACATTCCGTACCTTCCTTGCCCTACCGCCTGTGAAGACCTAGAATGTTTTCATTATGACATAAAAAACGCATTTACAGAGTCTGAACTCCGGGAAGAAATTTGGATGAAAATTCCAAAGGGTATCGAAAGAACAAAACCAGGAACAGCGCTCCGCCTCAAGAGAAGTCTTTATGGCTTAAAACAAGCTGCTCGTGATTGGAACCATTTAATTAAAAGCGAGCTGCTAAATTGGGGTTTCAATCAAAGCAAGGCAGATCCTTGCCTTTTTGTACATGTGCAACAAAAATTCGGTTACTTGTATATGTAGATGACTTGGCGGCTGCTGCACCAAATACAAGGGAACTTGATTGGTTTTTCGGAAAACTTAACGCACGCTTTAACGCCAAGAATCTGGGGGAGCTCAACAAGATTCTAGGAGTTTGCGTGACGCGTGATCGAGCCGCAAGATCGATAGAGCTTGATCAAGAACTATATTTAGACAAAATTCTCACCAAATTTGGATTTCCTGTACCAGCACATCGAGAAATAGTAATCCCTATGGAAAACTACAAAGATCTGCGTAAATCAACAGCAGGTGACAAAAGAATAGATGCCACCTGGTATCGAGAAGTTATTGGATCCTTGATGTATGCCATGGTCTACACACGTCCAGATATTGCATTCGCACTTGGCAGATTGAGTCAATACATGCAAGACCCAGCTGAACACCATGGTAGTGCTGTAAAGAGACTCTTGCGCTACCTTCGGTATACAATCAAAGCCAGAATTAGATTTGGGCCAACAGGTGGACTCGTTACTTACTCTGATGCTGATTGGGCGAGTGATAAATTAGATAGAAAAAGTATCACAGCATGTGTAGGCTTGATCGAGGGGGTCCTGTTTTCTGGGGGAGTAAGAAACAAACAACTGTAGCCACAGCAACGGTAGAAGCTGAATATATTGCTTCGGCATACAATGCTAAGCAAGGACAATGGATAGCTCAAATACTAAGAGATTTGGGATTTGGTGGTTATGTTTCTAAGAATCACCAAACAGTAGAGACCTGCGGAGACAACCAAGGAGCAATTGCGCTTACAAAAAATCCTCACCTTACTGAGCGCTCGAAGCACATCAATATCTCCTACCACTTTGTTAGAGATTTGTACAAAAAACAAGAAAATAAACCTAAATTATGTTCCGACAAAAGAAATGGCTGCAGATGGTTTCTCAAAGCCATTACCTAAACAACAGTTCAATAAATGGATGCGTCAAATTGGGATGATACTAGTCGGGCAATCAGAAAAGGCCTAAATTATCAAAATCCTTGGTAAATAAGTTTAGTGGTCAAGAATTAGAAAAGTGGTACAGATTATGGTGATGTTTGGCCAATGGGGGAGTGTTGAATTATAAGAGCGTTGGTCAAACATAATTATTGCTGTATCTTAACATAACGAGTTAGGTTGTGATTATTATTTACATAGGAGTAAAAAGGGTAAGGCGTTTGGAGATCTTATATACCCTGTATTAGTAGTTCCATATCCGCGTGTAGATGAGCCTAGTAGGGGAACGTTAGTACGAGCTAGGCTGCAGCATTCTTAGGGAATGCTGAGACTGTAGTAAGGACACACGTTTGTTTAACCCTATACTTTATCGAATCTACTTCCAGCCACACTGTTCTATCCATCCAAAGGAATCATAATCCAATAACAGTCTTCTTCAATGCCTGTCTCAAAATTGGATATCATCCGAGAGAGTTCAAGGATTCTACCACTATTGTCTTGAGAAAGCCTCAGAAGCCAAACTACGACACTCCAAAAGCTTATAGACCGATCGCACTTCTTAACTGTTGCAATTTCCGAGTAAGACGAGCAGAAAGTAAAGCTCAAAGAATATTGTTTCCATTAAAGTTCTAAGTTACATGTAAGACGCGAAATTATGTGCGCATATCCTAGAGTTAAAGTGGGTATGCGAACAACAATTATTACAGTAAAAAGTCTTCAGCACAGCTGACCACGAAAACATTGCGCGGGAAAAAGCAGTGCCAACCCCGCACCATCAACGCCATCCTATTTGTCGCATAGTAAACATAACATGTGGAGGGCAAGACTGACACCTGTACGTGGTGCCTTCTACGAACCTGGGAGTGAAAATATTCTCCCAGAGCCAAGTTCAGTCAAATTTTGCAATACCGGACAAGTTGGCCCACGAGGCAATANATGATGAAGAAAAGAAGGAGATATCCAAGCTCTCGAGCGAAGAGCTCGTAAAGAAGATAGGCATAAATGAAGGTTATCGCAGCGAGACAGATGTCTAATGGACAAGTTAAGGTGTACTTCGCAGGTCAAGAATCAAAGGAGAAGATTGAAAGACAGAAGGAATGGACCACTAAGCTTGCAGCTACAGCACAAGTAGCCAGCCCTATGTACCAAGTCTTGGTACACGATATGCCGCTCTCATTTGAGCCACATAATATCGAACATCTGAAGTTGCTTCAGCAAGCAAATGCCATGTATCTCCATGGTATAAAGTTACAAAGAGCCACATGGCTTAAAAAATTATCACAAGGAGGAAAGCCATCTGGATCTATGATCCTGTGGTTTGAAGAGGCTGAAGCTGCAGATAAAGCGATCGCAAAAGGGATAATGTGGCGCTATGAGATTAAATCAACAGAGATTTTCAGATCCGGTTTCCGTACAATGCAATGTTTCAACTGCAGAGGTATGGACACATTGCTAAGGTTTGCACCGCTGAAGCCAAGTGTGGCCAGTGTGCCAAGGCCCATAACACCAGAGAATGTGGCGCAAGACAAGAGACAAGGTGCTGCAATTGCAGCAGAAATCACGAGTCATGGCACCCGAGCTGCCCAGTTAGGATCGCTTGCCAAAGCTAAAGCAGTATTGAATCGTAACAAGATCCAGGAAGATATCAATGCCCAGAAATCTTGGAAAAAGACCAAGAGAGCGAATGGCAAACTGTAGGGTCTAGAAAAAGAAGAGCTGGTATGCTAGGTACACAGGTGATCGGCGAAGATGGCGAAGTAATCGCCCGCCGAGGCCCTGGAAGACCACGAAAGACTCCTGCAGCTGCGAATAACGTAGCAACATGGGTCACGATGCCAATAACCTTCGGTACGACGACCCCGTCGACTGTAATCCAATCCCGGACTGTGACACGGGAAAATCAGGCAGAAAGAAGCGATGCACCGCTGTGCAATATGACCCAATGAAAGGCACAAATACGTGGAATATCATACAGTATAATGTAAATAGAAGCAAAGATAAAGTACAGCATCACTTCCTCCAAGAGCTGAACCCGAGGAGCACCATGTAGTAGCAGTCCAAGAGCCTTGGCGAAACCCATCGAATAACCTAACCCTCAAGCACCCAGGATATCACTTGGTATCATCAGACAGACCGAACAGCCGAACTTGCATATACGTCAGCAAGCGGCTAGCCACAGATAAATGGAGAGTCGAAAATGTCCCCGAAGAAGTCGGTGGAGACATAACTTCGATCAGCCTCCAGACCGAACAGGGAAAAGTGAGGTTCATAATATTTATAATCCCCCACCTAAATCCCATAGCAGCACAGAGCTGGGACACTTCAATGGATCCCTCAAATTCTAATGCAGGATGACCTCCACATATTGGTTGGAGACTTCAATCTCCACCACCCAAAATGGGGAGGCCAGGCAGCCATGTCACACCACAAAGGCTCAGAAATTCTTATCGAAATGCTTCAAGGGTGTAACATGGAACTTATACTGCCCGAAGGAACCGTCACTTGGAAGAGTAGAGGGAGCCAAAGTACTCTTGATCTATTGTTCGTCTCAATGAAACTTGAGGAGACCGTCTTAAGGTGCCAACCAGCAAACGAGCTTGAGGCATCTTCTGATCATATCCCCATACGCACTGAATTACAAATACAGCCAATTTCTCAAGTGGAAAAGACAACTTATCCCCAGTGGAAGAATGTAAATTGGGAAGCATTCAACAAATGACTCGCCACAACTCTGTACCAGAACCTGGATGATAGTCAGCTAGACTCCAGGCAAGCTATTGACAAGAGAGTTATGGTTATTACTAGTGCTATCCAACAAACAACTGAAGAAATGGTGCCTAAGTCGAAACCTTCTCGATATGCAAAGCTATACTGGAATAAGGAATGTTCAGCGGCAGTGAAAAGGGCAAGGAGAGCTAGAAAAAAATGGACCCGTGACTGCAACAAGGAAAGCTGGATTGGATACCAAGAAGCCACAAACCAGAAAAAAAGGCAGATAAAGAAAGCCAAAACGCTAGGCTGGAGAGTACTCGTTTCGGAAATAACAGAAGACCCGATCAAAATATGGAAACTAGCTAGATGGGCCAAGAAAAATGACGGAGAAGTAGGGAGGTCCACTCTGATACCAGACTTCAAGGACGCCAAAGGAAATACTGTCAAAGAAAACAAGGAGAAAGCCAACATCATGGCTTCTCATTTTTTCCCACAACCATCGCAGGCAGATACCAGTGATATTGCTAACACAATCTATCCCGTGGAAATAGAGACAATCTCCAACAAAATGATTGAGAATGAAATTGAAGAAATAGCAGGATCCCTACCCAGCGAAAAAGCCCCAGGTCCGGACGGTATACCGAATCGAGTCTTAAAGCAGTGTAGGAAGACTCTGAGCAAAATACTAACAGTTGTTGAATTATAAGAGCGTTGGTGTGACGGCTAGTAAGCCGATAGGATCCCTGTAGCCTGTGCTATTCAGCACAGACATATCCTTAGTGTCAGCGCTAAGTTACGCTTGTATTGAAAGTCTGGAACTGCCTATGTTTGAGACGTTAGAAACTAACCCGCACCTGAATAATGGGAGCACGACTGGAGGACAGCTACTAGTGTTTGAAATATTGGAATCATGTATATAAAGGGCGTTAGATATAGCATTACATTTGTTCTTCAGTTAATAAATAAACTTACCTTTCGACATACAAACGCCCAAGCTTTATATATCGGAACTGTTACATATTTATTAACTCTTCTCATCAGTAAAATTCAGTCAGTTCAGTCAATTCAGTAAATTCAGTCAATTCAGTCAGTTCAGTCAATTCAGTAAATTCAGTCAGTTCAGTCAATTCAGTTAATTCATCAATTTCAGTCAATTTTGTAATTTCAACATGTCGGATGTGTCATTAAGGCAAGAATTGACCGACCTGCGGAAACAGATCAACGAACTCAAAGCTTCTAACTTGTCCCATCAACAGCCATGTCAAGTCGAGCGGGTTATCATCGAAAAAGACCCACCTACAGAGGGACTGGGACTAAAGCCAACCAAACTACCAGAGTTTGATGGTGATAGGGTCAACTATTCGTCGTGGAGAACAGCGGTCCTAGATATTTTTAGGATGGACTGGTACGCCTTCGGCTACGATGATTCAAGGGCATTCGTTTTAATATATACTACACTAAAAGGCTCGGCCTTAAAGAAAGCTGGCTCATTCTACGAGGTAGGAGGAGTGCACGGAACTCGGAAACCGGAAGACTTCATTGAGTTTTTAGACAAATTATACCTTGATCCCTTAAGAGCTGTAAGGGCAGGCAGGGAGCTACATGCAATGAAAATGTCTGAGGGCCAGCGTTGGCCAGAATTTTTCGCAGCTTGGACGAATAAGCTGACAGAGGCACGAGGAGACCTTTGGGACGACACCAATAAGATATCGATGCTCTGGAACGCGCTGAACAGGGATTTGATACTGCTCTGGCGGGAATACTAACTTACCCAGTAATGATTTCAATGCCTGGATAAGACTAGTAAATCAGGTAGCTCAACAATTGGAAATGGCAGACAACTGGGTGGGCCAGAACCAACCCGTCCAAACACGCCAAAGGAGTAGCTACACTGATACAGACCTGGTAAATAATACAAACAGCGACCATAGACACTCTCGGGGAAATACAAGCTTTACTGACTCGTCTGGGGATACAATCATGGGTGGAATAAACACTGCTGGTATATCAAACACGAATGGACAGCGTGCCAAGTGGAAAACTCATGCCCAGCTAGATCGGCTAAGACAAGAAAGGAAATGTTTTCGCTGCGAAAGGGTGGGTTGTTCATCAAGGAAATGCACACTTCTGCCGGCGCGGAACCCGAATAAAACTGGTATAAATATCAATGTGGCGAGTTTACCAGAAATTGATCCTTCAGTAATAGATTCAGAAGGACAAAGACTATCGGTAAAGGGATTTTTGAGCGGGTCGGAAAACTAGATGCTCCTGTGCCCAGTCGCGCGCAGGAGCCTAAGGGAAGTTATAATAAAGAAGTTAGGATGAATACAGAACCATTTCTAATAAATGCACTTTTAAATGATACTTTTATGGTGCAAGCCTTAGTAGATAATGGATGTCTGTGTTCTGGAATCATCAGCGATGAATTAACTGAACGATTAAACTTGCCGCGCATAGCCATATCCCCACGAACTCTCGAGACAGCAGAGAATTCTTCGTCGATCAAACCTACTGTTAATTATATAACCCATATAGCACTCGACCTCGATGGGTTCCATCTACCTAAACTGTGGCTGTATGTTGTTCCTTCAAGCACGCACAAAATGATCCTAGGAAAGAAATGGCTTGAAGATCAAGACGCAATAATCCATTCAAAGGACCAACGACTTGAGCTCAGAAAGGGAAATATGAGTGTTTACAGTGTTAAGAGATGGAGGCAAAATTTGAGACAAGTGCCTCATCCAAAATATTCATCAACTAAAGATTTGATGTCAATGAGCGACTCAGTGCCGATCGGCAAAATTACGATAGAAGATATAAGTAAAGCACTCCGTAAAAAACCCTTACTCTCGGAGAATGAGGCTAGAAATCGTCTACCGGAAAAAGTGAAGGACTTTGCACAACTTTTTGCCGATAGCACCGGGGCAAATAACCTACCCCATTGAGAGGAAACTTAGATCACGCAATCAACCTTCGTTGTGAGAATGGAAAACCCTTGTCACCCCCGTGGGGGCCCTTATACAGCATGTCACGAGAGGAACTTTTGGTATTGCGGAAAACCCTAACGGATCTATTAGAAAAAGGATGGATAAGACCAAGCAGCTCTCCAGCAGCATCACCGGTACTTTTTGCGAGAAAGCCAAATGGTGGCCTACGCTTTTGTGTGGATTACCGTGGTTTGAATGCAATCACAATTCCAGACCGTTACCCACTCCCACTTTTTAAGGAAACATTGCGACAGCTTTCTAAATCCAGATGGTTCACGAAACTTGACGTCAAGTCGGCTTTCCATCGCCTCCGAATTAGGAAAGGGGACGAGTGGATGACAGCTTTTAGGTGTCGCCTAGGACTATTCGAATGGCTGGTGACTCCATTTGGGTTGATAAATGCACCAGCCTCATTCCAGCGATACATTAACGAAAAACTACGCAATCATTTAGATGTGAACGTTACGGTATACATGGACGACATTTTGTTGTACACCGATGGAAGTGAGGATGACCACTGGGAAATAGTCCGGAGTGTTCTATCGAAGCTAAAGAATGCAGGATTATATTTAGACATCGAAAAATGCGATTTTCTTTGCAAGGAGGTGAAGTATCTAGGTTTCATAGTCAAAGCAGGCGAATGTGTTGCTGTAGACCCATCGAAAGTCAAAGCCATACTCGAGTGGGAGGCCCCGGTAACTGTATCTGGAGTAAGGTCTTTTCTAGGTTTCGCAAACTTTTACAGGTGTTTTATTGTAAATTCTCGGATATAGCTGCGCCTCTAATTAGGTTAACGAGAAAGAAGTCAACTTGGAAGTGGGATGAGGAAGAAAGCACATCTTTCAATGAGCTAAAAAGAATATTTGCAACAGAGCCAGTATTAGCCCAGTGGGATCCGGACCGGGAGACTATTTTGGAAGCGGATTGCTCGGGATATGCTATGGGAGGATGCCTTTCGCAGAGAGACAAACTCGGCAGATTACGACCTGTAGCTTATTTCTCAAAGCGCCTTAATAGTGCTGAAGCAAATTACCCAATACATGACAAAGAAATGCTCGCAATAGTAACTTGTCTTAAGGAATGGAAAGCGGAGTTGAATTCTGTTGCCAAACCTTTCACTATCTGGACAGATCACAAAAACTTGAATTACTTTGCAACAAAACGGCTTTTAAACGAACGTCAGACAAGGTACAACGACGTGTTGCAACAGTTCAGGTTCGAGCTGAAGTGGCGAGCGGGTAGAGCAAGCGATAGACCAGATGCCTTATCACGGCGCGACCAAGACAAACCCAAAGATTTAAGTGATGAGCGGCTAGCGGGTCGAATCATGCAACTGTTACCGTCAGTATCCTTGGGCTCAGCAGAGATTATACCCGATAGCACAGACGGTGAGGAAATAGGTGAAAGAGTATCTCAGGCAATATTGTTCGACGACATTGAGCTGCAAACTCTGTGGGAGCAAGCCACTGTGAAGGATAAAATTTGGCAGCGGGCCTGTGAAGCCGTAAAATCGGGGGAAAGGAGTTTTCCACCGGATATCGCGCATGAGATGAAGGCCAATATTGCAGAATGTTCGGTGGCCGCAGATGGTCTCTTACGGGGAAGAGAGAATCGTATATGGGTGCCAGATTATGAACCTCTCCGAACAGCTATTATGCAGCGGACACACGATAGTCACTTATCAGGTCACCCAGGTCGAGATACGATGGTTGGAATACTATTACGACGGTGGTTTTGGCCAAAGATGAGAGAATCAGTTCGTAGATTTGTCAGGAACTGCGATATATGTGGACGTTCCACAATCTGGCGAGAGGCAAAAGCAGGCTTCTTGAAGTCATTACCAATTCCTGAACGCATTGGCAGTGAACTCACTATCGACTTTGTGACAGATATGCCAATGTCAAAAGGGTGCACAAACATCATGGTAATCACAGATAGACTATCTAAAGATATCATGTTATTTGGCACGTCGTCAATGGAGGCTCAAAAGTGCGCGGATTTGTTCGTGGATCGATACTACCGCTTTTTCGGGTTTCCACGCTATCTGACAAGTGATAGAGGTTCTGACTGGTTAAGTCATTTCTGGAAAAACTTCTGCCGACTGACAGGAATAAACCAGAGACTGACAACGGCCTACCATCCACAGTCAAACGCAAGTGAAAGAGCAAATCAAGAAATGTACAAGTATCTTAGGTCATTTACTTGTTACTCCCAGGATGATTGGATGGATCTGTTACCACTGGCACAAATGGCGTTAAACTCCCGCCCGAGCTCAGCCATAGGAGGGATGAGCCCATTCTTCCTACGAAATGGCTATAACGTAGAACCCTTAATGGAGCCTACTCCAGCTGAGGGCTCCGCCTCGCGTCATCCAGGCAGCATTAACGCACAAAAATTTGTTCAGCGCTTGAAAGACGCGCAGGATTTTGCACAAGCCGCAATGGCATCAGCTCAGCAGCGGAATGAGCTAAACAGTAACATACAACGTCGACAGCCCGAGCGGTATAGAATAGGGGATAAAGTTTGGTTGAATTTGCAGCATATCAAAACACCTCAGCTGTCAAAAAAATTAGCTTGGCAACATGCTAAGTATATGGTTACTGGAGTACCTGATGCATTGACTGTAGAACTCAACGTACCCGGTAATATACATAAAAGATTCCATGTGGAATTAATTAAACGAGCCGGCACAGATCCTTTTCCAAGTCAAGTACGGGACGATGCTCAGAATCCTCCAATAGTTGATGAGCTGGGTAATGAAGAATTTGTAGTCGAATCCATTATCAGAGCGCGAACGGTGCGACGTGGACGAGGGGTATTTCGGCAAGCCCTAGTGAAGTGGGCTAGTGAAGCGGATCCGACATGGGAGCCAATAGAATTCATAGAGGATACTGAAGCCTTAGATAGGTTCGAAGAACTTTATGGTCCAATCGAAAATAACGATGGACCTCCAGAGGAAAGCGCGGGAAAATTTGTTGGTCCAGCTGAAAAGAATACGATGCAAAAGCGGCGCCTCCGACAAAAAAAAAAAAAAAAATAGTTCAAATGCCTCTCAAAAGTGGAAGGGGCAATGTGACGGCTAGTAAGCCGATAGGATCCCTGTAGCCTGTGCTATTCAGCACAGACATATCCTTAGTGTCAGCGCTAAGTTACGCTTGTATTGAAAGTCTGGAACTGCCTATGTTTGAGACGTTAGAAACTAACCCGCACCTGAATAATGGGAGTACGACTGGAGGACAGCTACTAGTGTTTGAAATATTGGAATCATGTATATAAAGGGCGTTAGATATAGCATTACATTTGTTCTTCAGTTAATAAATAAACTTACCTTTCGACATACAAACGCCCAAGCTTTATATATCGGAACTGTTACAGTTGGTCAAACATAATTATTGCTGTATCTTAACATAACGGAGTTAGGTTGTGATTATTATTTACATAGGAGTAAAAAGGGTAAGGCGTTTGGAGATCTTATATACCCTGTATTAGTAGTTCCATATCCGCGTGTAGATGAGCCTAGTAGGGGAACGTTAGTACGAGCTAGGCTGCAGCATTCTTAGGGAATGCTGAGACTGTAGTAAGGACACACGTTTGTTTAACCCTATACTTTATCAAATCTACTTCCAGCCACACTGTTCTATCCATCCAAAGGAATCATAATCCAATAGGTTACGACCCCGGTTTGCCACAGAATTTGATAAAGCAAGGTTACGCGTCTACTCGCATTTACACGCACTCACAAGCTCTCACACGCACTTACACTCACACGAATTCACACCCAACTACCCGCATCTACCCACATCGATTTGTAGACACTTATTTTGACTCACATAGTCAACTTCAGCCGCGTTCAAACCAGTAGAAAAGTCATATAGAAGCTAATTCAGCAAGTAAAATGGCCGATGATAGCTCAGAGAAGGGAACTGGTCTTTGGAAACTAGTACCCGTGTTGACTAAAGCAAATAAAACAGAATGGTTCCAATTGGTCGAACAAGTACTTGAAGGTGATGGGATACAATGGTTACTAACGCATACTAACAGAGAGTACGCTCATATCAGAGATTCATCTAGAAAAAATGAACCCGAAGCAAGTTGGAAATCGTATACCGCAGAAGATGAAGGTTCATCAGTCAAATGGTGGATTATTCCAGAAAGGGACATGCAATACAAAAAGCTCAAATAAATTTTCGCCTCAACATCCGATTAAAGATATCTGAAACAGATAAGGATATGATGGACGAGAAAATAGGCATACCAGCACAGTTCGCTTTACTAAAAAGTAGGTACAAGCAGACCACATACACTTCCGGACACAGCACAATTGTAGCTTTTACTACTTGGGAAATGAATGTCGAACTTAGCCCTTCAATGAACTACACACAGCTAAGCAAGCTGAGAAAGGAAGTTCATCAGTTCTCACCTGGAACAAAATTCTCAATTGATTTTATGTGGAATTTGTTTGTTGCCGGACTTCGTCCAAGGCACAATACATGACCCTGGCTGAAGGTTTTCCCCAGAACATGTTAGCCACTGAGCGCCTCGATAGGCTAGATGAAAAATGGACCTATCTGCAAATGGAAGCGCGCGGTAACGAAGAGCCTTCCAAGCAAATATGAAAGGTAGTGAGCTCCGGACCAACGGAATAGATAGTACAGATTTTGGATATGCAGCTAAGAAAGAACGCGACATGAGTTGCTTTAAATGTGGCTCTAGTCGTCATACTAGCTTCTCATGTCCATACGCTGAGATCGGTTTCCAAGCTGCAAGAAAGGCTCGTATCCGGAAAGAAGGGGAAGAGAGCGATGAAGATTCCAAGGTTTACTTCCCACCTCGTCGACACTATGGGAAAGATAAGCCTCGCAAGGTGGAGTATCCTGCCTCGCCTGAGCGCAGCAATAAACCTAGGTCTTCAACTAACTGGAAACAAAATTCGTCAAGAACCCCTCGTACTTCGTCACCTTTTCGCCGCCACGAACAGGCACAATATGCTGAAAATGACTCCGATGATGAGTCCCAGTCTGATGAAGAAGAATTTGGTGGCCTCTCATGGGAAAAGCGCAGTAAGATCCCACCTTCCACTTGGGCCGCTGACTCAGGCTGTACATCTCCAATGACTGACAACAAAAATCTCTTCAGTTCACCATTAAAACCTTGTCGGAGAAGGATTCAAGTTGGTGGAGGTGTTCTCTATTCGGTCGGTATAGGCACAGCTATGTTGAAGTTAAAAGATGAAAGATACATTTTACTATCAAACACTCTTTTTGTACCAGGACTAGGATGTAATTTATTATCTGTAAAGAAAATGGTTACAGGAAATAGTTGCCTCGGCCAGTTTAATTCTAATCGAATGATATTTATCAATATTCATTCCAAAAGTAATCTTATTGAGGCAGAAACTTATAGAGGACTTTACATAGTCTCGAAAATATCTGACGATGCCAATGGTCAGACATTTGGTAATGCTGAAATTTTACCTGAGATTGCATCAACACAGGTCAAAACTCAAGAAAATAGCATACCTAAATCATTCGAAGCAATGGAGGATATATCGGTTTTGAATACTAACCCCACAGATAAAGTAGAATCAGATTCTTCCCTTGACAACTACGACTTAACCGGATATGTCACTGATAAATCAAAATATGGGAAAAATGAGTTTGGAAATGAAATCAAAAAGAGGGAAAATAATGCTGTAATCCGAAACATTAGAAAATTAACGGATGACGACCTAAAAGGCTCTAAAAGCTTAGAGTCTTCGTTTAAAGAAAGAAAGATGCAACGAGAACTTTCTCGTTACTCCTACTATCACAGGAGATTCTGTCATGCAAGCTCTCAGGCGCTTTCTCTTCTACATACAGTATGCAATATAAAGAAAATTGTGATTCCCGGAAAAATACCATTGTGTGAAATCTGCGCAGCACAAAAAATTAGGAAAAGACAATCAAAGAAACTGGCTGAGCACGCAGCAGAACCCTTGGCACTGATATCATTTGACATTGCTGGCCCGTTTCCACCCTCGTACCGTGGGTATAGATACTTTGGGGAATTGATAGATAATTGGAGCCGCAAGACTTGGACCCTACTCCTCAAAGATCGCAAGGATGTACTATCCGCATTAAACCTATGGAAAGCCAAGGTTGAAATGCAATCAGGAGCTAAAGTCAAAGCTTCTCGTACAGACAATGCACCAGAAATTCTACAAACTTTAAAAGAATGGGAAAAACAAGGTGTATCAGTGCAGCATACTGAACCTTATACCTCAGCACAGAATGGTCCTGCTGAACGGTCAATTCAGTTGACAGAGACAAGCATAAGATGTATGCTTGACGATGCAAAGCTTCCCGTAGAATTCTGGTGTGAAGCTGCACAGGCACAGGCGTATACCCGTGCTCGGATGCGGCGTGGTCCAATGGTTGTAGAAGAAATTATTGACAATACAACGAAAAAACCTGTAAAAATTGAGTATCAGATATCTCCTGAGGAAGCTTTCACTCGTAAAGTCCCACTTGTTCACAATCATATTAAAACATGGGGCTGCAAAGTTATCACACATGTCTCCAGATCCTCTTTACCGGGCCGTAAAGACAAATTTATGCCTTCTGGGAGGGAAGGAATTTTTATGGGATATAGTGATGATACAACGGCCCATTATAGAGTCTATGCACCGGATATGCACACAACTATCACATCAAGCAATGTTATTTTTTTCGAAGATGTGCCTGGGCGAGCTATTGCTAATTATCAATTATGGATAGAGCTTTCTAAAGGTAAATTTAAAGAAAGTATTGGTAGCTATAATGTTATGCCCATTCGAAACAAACGAGGTAGACCAAATGATGATAAAGGCAATGATAATGTTGTAGAACCTATTGCAACCACTGGGTCTGGTTACACCGAAAATATATTAATTCCAAATACTACACATAAAAATCAGTCTCTGGAGCCTCAAACGAATCTTCCTTTTTGCAAGAATTATGAAAATTTCGACAAAGACATATTTGCCTCAGCCTCAGCCGATGACTTGGATCAAGCTACCACAAAAATCTCTTCAGATGATATTTCAAACACAATCACAAGTAAAAATATTTCTAGTGCAATTGTGGACTCTACCATCTCTGAAAATATTCCAAACAGAACTCCAAATACTTCAATGATTGAGAATAATCCTGAAAACTCTCAGACTAATGACATTGGAATCGATCATGACGAATTTAAATCTCATGACATACCAAATCCGGTTATAAAGGAAAAGACTGTAAATTTTGATGACATTGTCAAGACAATTCCCCGCGGCTTGTTGAGATCTGGTATTAAGAGACGACTTGAAGAGGACGATAATAGTGATAGGAAAATTTCGAAAAGATTAATGGTGATGAAAGCATTACTTGCCTGGTTTAATGATACAGATGTCGACATCGAAACAAACGAATCCGCAATGATAAGTAACACCATACAACATGATATCCCAATCCCAACATCCTATAATATGGCAATTGCAGATCCTGAATATGGTCAAAAGTGGAAAGAAGCTATTGATGTTGAGCTTCGACAACTTATTGAGAATGGTACAAGGCATGAAGATGTCCCTCCAGAAAATATCAATCAGATCACATCCAAATATGTCTTCTCTCTTAAATTTAATGCGGATGGAACTTTAGAGAGATTCAAGGCGCGACTAGTTGCTAGAGGGTTTAGTCAACAATACGGTATTGACTATACAGAGACATTTGCACCAACTGTTCGAATGGCAACATTCCGTACCTTCCTTGCCCTAACCGCCTGTGAAGACCTAGAATGTTTTCATTATGACATAAAAAACGCATTTACAGAGTCTGAACTCCGGGAAGAAATTTGGATGAAAATTCCAAAGGGTATCGAAAGAACAAAACCAGGAACAGCGCTCCGCCTCAAGAGAAGTCTTTATGGCTTAAAACAAGCTGCTCGTGATTGGAACCATTTAATTAAAAGCGAGCTGCTAAATTGGGGTTTCAATCAAAGCAAGGCAGATCCTTGCCTTTTTGTACATGTGCAACAAAAAATTCGGTTACTTGTATATGTAGATGACTTGGCGGCTGCTGCACCAAATACAAGGGAACTTGATTGGTTTTTCGGAAAACTTAACGCACGCTTTAACGCCAAGAATCTGGGGGAGCTCAACAAGATTCTAGGAGTTTGCGTGACGCGTGATCGAGCCGCAAGATCGATAGAGCTTGATCAAGAACTATATTTAGACAAAATTCTCACCAAATTTGGATTTCCTGTACCAGCACATCGAGAAATAGTAATCCCTATGGAAAACTACAAAGATCTGCGTAAATCAACAGCAGGTGACAAAAGAATAGATGCCACCTGGTATCGAGAAGTTATTGGATCCTTGATGTATGCCATGGTCTACACACGTCCAGATATTGCATTCGCACTTGGCAGATTGAGTCAATACATGCAAGACCCAGCTGAACACCATGGTAGTGCTGTAAAGAGACTCTTGCGCTACCTTCGGTATACAATCAAAGCCAGAATTAGATTTGGGCCAACAGGTGGACTCGTTACTTACTCTGATGCTGATTGGGCGAGTGATAAATTAGATAGAAAAAGTATCACAGCATGTGTAGGCTTGATCGAAGGGGGGTCCTGTTTTCTGGGGGAGTAAGAAACAAACAACTGTAGCCACAGCAACGGTAGAAGCTGAATATATTGCTTCGGCATACAATGCTAAGCAAGGACAATGGATAGCTCAAATACTAAGAGATTTGGGATTTGGTGGTTATGTTTCTAAGAATCACCAAACAGTAGAGACCTGCGGAGACAACCAAGGAGCAATTGCGCTTACAAAAAATCCTCACCTTACTGAGCGCTCGAAGCACATCAATATCTCCTACCACTTTGTTAGAGATTTGTACAAAAAACAAGAAAATAAACCTAAATTATGTTCCGACAAAAGAAATGGCTGCAGATGGTTTCTCAAAGCCATTACCTAAACAACAGTTCAATAAATGGATGCGTCAAATTGGGATGATACTAGTCGGGCAATCAGAAAAGGCCTAAATTATCAAAATCCTTGGTAAATAAGTTTAGTGGTCAAGAATTAGAAAAGTGGTACAGATTATGGTGATGTTAGGCCAATGGGGGAGTGTTGAATTATAAGAGCGTTGGTCAAACATAATTATTGCTGTATCTTAACATAACGGAGTTAGGTTGTGATTATTATTTACATAGGAGTAAAAAGGGTAAGGCGTTTGGAGATCTTATATACCCTGTATTAGTAGTTCCATATCCGCGTGTAGATGAGCCTAGTAGGGGAACGTTAGTACGAGCTAGGCTGCAGCATTCTTAGGGAATGCTGAGACTGTAGTAAGGACACACGTTTGTTTAACCCTATACTTTATCGAATCTACTTCCAGCCACACTGTTCTATCCATCCAAAGGAATCATAATCCAATAACAGTCTTCTTCAATGCCTGTCTCAAAATTGGATATCATCCGAGAGAGTTCAAGGATTCTACCACTATTGTCTTGAGAAAGCCTCAGAAGCCAAACTACGACACTCCAAAAGCTTATAGACCGATCGCACTTCTTAACTGTTGCAATTTCCGAGTAAGACGAGCAGAAAGTAAAGCTCAAAGAATATTGTTTCCATTAAAGTTCTAAGTTACATGTAAGACGCGAAATTATGTGCGCATATCCTAGAGTTAAAGTGGGTATGCGAACAACAATTATTACAGTAAAAAGTCTTCAGCACAGCTGACCACGAAAACATTGCGCGGGGAATAAAGCAGTGCCAACCCCGCACCATCAACGCCATCCTATTTGTCGCATAGTAAACATAACCATGTGGAGGGCAAGACTGACACCTGTACGTGGTGCCTTCTACGAACCTGGGAGTGAAATATTCTCCCAGAGCCAAGTTCAGTCAAATTTTGCAATACCGGACAAGTTGGCCCACGAGGCAATAATTCAAAATTCTCCGCCCTGTCAAATCTTCGCTCCCAACGAGTTCGACTCCTACTTAAGTCTCATCAAGTTTACAAGTACGACCAAATACATCCTCATTTCAATGACCACACCTCTCATCAACTATTCTCTGGCCTCAGCTAGCCGCCAAATACACGCCCATGCCGATATTTATACCCGACGGAGGAAACAAAGCGTGGCGCACAAATCTGGGAGGCAGTTCTTTGAGACAGACGTGAGAGGGATTGAGACAAGTTTACAAGATGATACGGAGGATGGATAAACTCTCGACAGGCGTGTGATTTTGAATTTTGGCAGAGTTTTACGAATTGAGCTGTGTGCGCGCCAAGACTTCGCTTGCGAGAGTGCAGCGGACACTATAAATACACGCAAACGATGGATGGTGCTGTGGTCCGCCTCCTGGTGGTGTTCTCTGGTATAGTTTGAGTAGCCTGGGCACCTACTCCACTTGGGAAGGAGACACCGAAGACTACATTTCGCGCGGAGAATGTTCAGTTGATGATGAAGGCATGTCTGGATAACCCAGGGTTTTTGAGACGTTCCCCTGGGTGGGTATTCACGGATGAGGGTTGACTTGGGGTGAAGAAAAAGCCGCCATAACTTTGCAGTGGTACTTGCAAATGAAATCTGAGGCATGAGTGCACTTATTGTAAATTGAGTCATCTATTCTGTATATTTTCTTCGATATTGTGTCATAGCTAGTTAGCTGCATATGCAATTAAAATCTGATGCAAAAAAAAAAAAAAAAAAAAAAACATAACCATGTCTCTCACTGCATTTGCACCTAGTATCATATTACCCCACACATGCAAATGCATGAGAGAAAATCTCAACAGCAAAAAGAAATTAAAGTATAGAATACAGGATGTATTATGCAGTATGTAGGAAAGTTGTTCATACTTGCAAGGAATGCCAATTATTGTAAGAAATGTGGTAAATTCCAACACTCCCCCTGAACAACGTATCCGAAATTGTACAATCATTTAGAATTAAAGATTTCTGCGCAAAGTGGCTTAGCCTTTGGTGCAGATAGAGGCTTGGTGAGAATGTCGGCAATCATTTTGCCAGAAGGAATGTAAGAAATAGAAACCTCGCCTCGATTGACTTTCTCGCAAACAAAGTGGTAAGCAACATCAATATGCTTGGTTTTTGAAGAATTAGTGCCCTTTGCAATTGCCATAGCACTCTGGTTGTCGGTATATACTAACATGCCTCCCTTATAAAGAAATTGGTCGGCAACATGTAGTTCCTTGAGCATGCGACTAACCCAGATTGACTGCTTCGAAGCTTCTGAGAGCGCAACATATTCGGCCTCTGCAGTAAATGTCAAAACAGATTTCTGTTTTCGGGACTGCCAAGAAATGGGGCCGTTTCCAAGCATAATTATATATCCACTTGTAGATCGCCAGGAATGAGTGTCGGAAGCGAAATCAGAATCAGAAAAAAGAATTGCTTTAGGATCCTGAGAATGAGAAGCAGGCCCAAAGCTGTAAGTAATACAAAAATCGAGGGTGCTTTTCAAATATCTGAGCACCCTACAGATACTCTTCCAGTGTCGCTGAGAAGGGGAAGAATTATAACTACCGAGTTGTGAGGTAGCGAAAGAAATATCAGGACGAGTGCCGTTTGCAGCATAACCAAGGCTTCCCACAGTGCTGGAATAAACTGACTCATCTGCGCTAGTGTCACCCTCCAGAGATGGAAGGATCCCTTCGTACCCATCAAGAGGCGAAGATGATGATTTTGCCTCCCCTAAACCAAAAGAATTAATTTTATCAGAAATATACTCGGACTGAGAAATTTTGAGGGTCCGAGTACTTCGATCGCGGGTGATTTGCCATCCAATCACTGTGGTAAGTTCACCAAGGTCCTTAACTGGAAAAGCCGATGAAAGTCGCTTCTTCAGGTCAAGAATATCGTAAAGATGCTTCCCACAGATTACCAAATTGTCAACATAAACACCCAGTGCAACAGGCTTCCTGGAGTGTACATAGACGCATTGATCGCTTGAAGAAGAAAGAAAATTGAGAGAAAGTAATTTAGAATTAAACTTATCATTCCATGCCTTGCCTGATTGTTTGAGCCCGTATAGAGCTTTATTCACCTGTAAGAATTTCGAACCAGACATACCTTCGGGTACTTTCATAAAAATAATGTAGGAATACTCTTGCATACAGTACCTTGATCTGCTTGGAGTAAACTTAACCCTGAGACTGATCAGGAAGGAGCTTTGGATTAGTCATGAATTAGTCATAGAAGGAAAGGTGGTCAGAGCTGAGATGGAAAACTATTCTGGTGTTGAGTTCTTTTGGAGGATGAGTCAGTGAATAGAAGTGGTTGCAAGATGTATACTTAATATAATATATTTGTTAATTTGCCCCAAAGAAAACCTACAGTAGCCGTCGCTCTAAGATTTACAAACAACGAATAATCTCCTGGATATCTCCCTCTAGGTATGCTGTTTTTATGTCGATTTGGTGAATTTCCCAGTCAAGGTAGGCTGATATAGCCAAAAGAATCCGCAAAGAATCCATCCGAAGAGTGGGCGAATAAGTTTCAAAGAAGTCGACGCCATAGACCTGACAAAATCCTTGAGCGACAAGTCGTGCTTTAAATCTGCCATCTGATTTGACGTTAAAAACCCACCTTGATCCAATAGGTTTCCTCCCGTGAGGAATATGAGTAACGGGAGTAAACACCTTCTTTTCAGTCAGTGACTCGAGCTCTTCCTTGATTGCAGCCTTCCATTCTAGATGATTGGGGCCATTTATTGCCTCTGAGAAATTTCGGGGGATAGGGGCATCCCCACCGACGTAAAGAAGTCGATGCTCCGGCTGCAAATTAGACCTACTCTCAACCTGTTTGGCTATCCTATTACTTCTTCTAAGACTTGCAATAGGAAGTTGATCATCTGGATCATTCTGCTCTATTGAAGCAGCTGGATGGAGCGTAACAGTTGGAGTGGTGCTGGAAGAATTTATTGAAGTTATGCCTTCATCAGGAATTAAAAGATTTTCCTGAGAGGCAACGGAAGAAGTAGTTGAGAAAGAAATAGGATGAGATTGGTAAGAAAAATCCATCCTTGAGTGTATGGGGTTGGGGTTAGGCCCCTCGGAGCTTGAGAAATCTTCTTTGCTGTGATTTGAGCTGCCAATATTTTCAGACTCAATTTCTAAATCACCAAACTGCTCTTGAGCAGACCTACTCCAATCCCAGAATTTGTCCTCCACAAACCGGACATTTGCCGAGACGACAATTTTGTTGCAACCCTGCTTCGAGGGCAAGTAAGCACGGTATTGTGTTGGCGAATCACAATAACCAATAAAGATTCCCTTGAGGGAGGTTGGAGAAAGCTTGTATTGTTGGGGGTCTTCACTGTCTATAAGAACGTAACAGAGACAGCCCCAGACTCTCAAGTGAGAAAGGCCAGAAGAAAAACCGTGAAAGATTTCGTAAGGAGAAATCTTTTGGTGAGAATGAGGAAGACGGTTAAGTAAGTAGCTGGCCGAAGAAATTGCAGCATCCCAAAATCGAAGAGGAAGATGTGCATGAGAAAGCATACACCTAGCCATCGTGACAAGCGTTCTATTTAATCGCTCTGACACTCCGTTCTGGTGCTGCGTATACAGGGCACTCTTTTGATGAGAAATGCCCCCAAAGTTGATGAGATTATACTCGGTGCCGCCGTCACTTCGAAAAGCTTTAATTTTCTCCCCGGTTTGTAGTTCCTTCGATTCCTTGTATTTAATGAAATAAGAGGGAACCCCAGTGAGACTCCGAAGTAGAAAGACTTCGCTCTCGCGTGAAAAGTCATCGGTGAAGCTGACAAAGTAATTGGCACCGAGTATACCAGTCGCACGACACCTCCCCCAAGTATCAGAATGAACCAGCTGTAGAACACTCTTTGGCCGGAGAGAGGGGTCACGACGGATTTTTTCAACCTGTTTGCAAGAAAGGCAAACATCACAGTCCTTGATTGACTGTAAGAAATAATTCTTTTCGAAAGGGACCTTTTTGTCAGTCATCTGATTTAGTTGGCTGTTGTCAAGTAACGAAAGAATTCCAGCACCAATGTGCGCAAATCGGTGATGAAGAAGCCAATAAATTTCAGATGCTGATTTCGAAGGTGAAAAAGTTGAAGAAGTTGCAGAATTCAAAGAAAATTTTCTGCGAGAAACGGACGATTTATCCTTCGTTATTAAAGCAGCGGAAGGCACGTCAGAAAAAGAAGAATAGTTATTGCAAGAAGTAGGCGATTTTCCCTTCGTGATCAAAGCAGTGGACGAGGTTAAGTTAGAAGATGAAGAGCGGTGCGACGAAAGTAAAGTACGCGAAGAAATTAAAGACTTGGGTGAAGAATTAACAACAATGAAGCAGAATAAGCCGTCTTTTACCCTAGCGGTTGCCAAAGAATTATTGTCCTCTCCATGAACAATATACAACCCATTTTTAGAAATGTGCATTTCATAGCCATTGGAATGCAGCTGAGAACAAGAGACGAGGTTCTTGGTACAAGCAGGAAGGTACCAAACATTGTCAAGGGTGATAGTTCTACTCAATAAACTATCAGAGAAATTGCCGACATCAAAACTGACAGAGCCGATACCCTGAACCTCAAGAACATGCCCAGATGCAGTCTGGACACGTTTTTTAATTGCAGAGAGAGAAGTAAAATAGCTTCTGTCCGCAAAAATATGGTTTGTGTCACCGGTGTCAAGAACTACATCTTTCACTACCGGGCAGCTGGATGCAGACAAAACATATTCCGACATAATCCAAGCTTCACCAGTATTTTGATGGGAAAAAGCACTCCCGGAACTAGAACCATTTCTTTTCTTTCCGAATTTGTGAAAAAGAGATTGAGTTTTGGCGGCTTTTTCAGGATTTTTGGCGGCCCATTTTGTCCCATCCGGAGTCCGAAGCCAAAAAAAGCAAGTTTGACGAATGTGATTTATCTGTCCGCAGTAGCCACAGGTCTTACCCTTGTGAGGATTGCCCGATGTGTTAGAAGAATTATCGGCGGGTGGTGCTCCTGGCCCGCGGTTGCCGGAAACGAAAGAAGCAGAAGGAAGAGGTTTGTGGCCCTCATAATTGGCCTGAGTTGACCGGAGAGATTGCACGGCACTGGCAAAAGAACAGTCCGTATTATTTCGAAGGGTTGTGACAGACCCAGCAAAGTAACCTCCACAACAAGTATCAAAGAAATCAAGGAGGTAGCCTTTCATGATATCGTCTCTAGGCTGAAGTGAGGGATCGACACAGGCGATCCGCATCTGTCGACGAACCAGCTCTTCAGCAAATTTGTCGACGCTGGTTCCATCAGGCATTTCCAAGCGCCAAAAGTCCTTGAGAAGAGTGACAACAGTACCTTTGCATCTTGGCTTGAAAAATGTCTGGATGGAGTCCCACATCTCTTTTGCCGTGTTCAAGTTAGAGACGAGGTGAAATAATTCCTCCGGGACAAGCGAGATAAGCGCAACCTGTATTTGACGATCCTGTTGATGGAGAGGCGAGGTTTTCGTACTTTCAACTTTGGCATCATTGTTAGAGTATGGAGAGAACTTCGGAGTAAGAATTGCCTGAGAACGGAGAAGAAGTTCAGTTTGCTTAATTGACTAATAGACTACAGGTATTACGATATATACAGTGGATTTACAAGGAAGAAAGGTTACCCGGAACCGACTCGACTGCAGAAAAGTGAGATCCCAGACCAGAAAAGAATTATCCACTGACTCAGAATACTGGGTCATGCCATAGAAAATACGAACAAACCAATGACTGGATTTGTTCGGGAAGAATTGGATTCAAGCGGACTCAAACGTTGAGTCTGATTGGATCAGAAGTATGGGCTCCTGCCTGAACTCAGAAATATAGTTCAGGCAAGATGCATGCAACCACATTGGTCGATAGAAAGAAATGCAGGAAGCTATATTTCCAACAATCATGAAGGTCCAATATGTGCTCATAAATGTGAGCTTCAATGTCAAGGTTGCTGAAGACCCTTTCAACGAGGTCAGACCATCGAGTAAACGTTGAAGTACTTAACTGGGGAGCACATTGAAGTGACTTCAAAATATCGTTAGTTGACATCTCGAGAGTTGTAAGTAGAAAGATATATAAGATAGGGCGAGATAGAGTGAAGAGATGTCGAAAGATGTCAAAAGCGTTTGAACTTAGTTCAAAAGGATAAAGAGTAAGCAGGTGAATGGAAGCAAGAAATTGCTGAAGAAAAAAGGAAGACAGAGTCAGAAGTATTTATACCCAGAGATAAGTAGAGCGGGTTTGGTCTCATAATCTGTTGCGATTTCCGAGTAAGACAAGCAGAAAGTAAAGCTCAAAGAATATTGTTTCCATTAAAGTTCTAAGTTACATGTAAGACGCGAATTTATGTGCGCATATCCTAGAGTTAAAGTGGGTATGCAAACAACAATTATTACAGTAAAAAGTCTTCAGCACAGCTGACCACAAAACCATTGCGCGGGGAATAAAGCAGTGCCAACCCCGCACCATCAACGCCATCCTATTTGTCGCAAAGTGAACATAACCATGTCTCTCACTGCATTTGCACCTAGTATCATATTACCCCGCACATGCAAATGCATGAGAGAAAATCTCAACAGCAAAAAGAAATTAAAGTATAGAATACAGGATGTATTATGCAGTATGTAGGAAAGTTGTTCATACTTGCAAGGAATGCCAATTATTGTAAGAAATGTGGTAAATTCCAACATTAACACTATAGGTAAGCTGCTAGAAAAGCTGGTAGCCAATCGTCTCTCCAAGGCAGCCGAATCTTACAATCTTTTTCCCGAAGAGCAGATGGGTGCTCGACCACAACGGTCCACCATCTCGGCAGTAGAGCTTCTCACGGAACAGATTCATACAATTTGGGGTAAAGATAAGAAGCGAGTGGCCTCTCTGTTAAGTCTAGATATATCGGGAGCCTTTGACAACGTGTCCCACCAAAGGTTACTACATAACCTGAGGGAGAAAAGAATTCCGGGGTGGATTATACTATATATAAAATCTTTCCTCGAAGATAGAACAACCTCCATGGTACTGGGATCATTCCGAGGAAAGAAGATCTCTACCAGTACAGGAATACCGCAAGGCTCCTCTCTATCACCTATACTTTTTCTATTTTTCGTCAGTACACTCCTTCCAATGTTGAACACTTCCTCTACATCAGCAGTAGGATTTGTTGACGATACCAACATTCTAACTTGGTCCAATACAACGGAGGAAAACTGTCGAGAGCTCGAGAGGCAACACAAGGTCTGCGAGCAGTGGGAAAAAACGCACGGAGTCAGATTTGCGCCTGAGAAGTATCAACTAATGCATTTCTCACGAGCTCGGAAGAGACATGATCTTAAAGCAACAGTCCAGATCCAAAGTCACACTACAGCGCCACAGCCTTCCCTGCGCGTCCTTGGAATCTACTTTGATCCGAAGCTCAACTGGGGAGCGCACATCAAAAGTCTAAAGCTGAAAGCTGAGACACAGGTCCAGGCCATAAGTAGGCTGACGCAGTCCACGTGGAGAGCCACATTTCACAAGTCAAAGCTGCTTTATAGCGCTATAGTGAGACCATCCCTTACGTATGGGTCGCCAATTTGGGCTGAGGCCGGGCCAGGAGGTAGAATACCCGAGAGGATAGTCAAACCCCTTCGAAGCTCTCAAAGAAATTGTCTTAAAGTAGTAACTGGAGCATACAAATCTACAAGCACCAGGGTGCTGGAACATGAAACTGCTACTCTTCCGATGGAAATCTACTTGAAGCAACAAAGGGCTCAGTATGTAGGCCGCTCAAATTCTCTACCAGTTCAAAAGACTATTCAATCAGCATGTGTTAAAATAAAACTTCCCAGAAGAGGAAGAGAAGATATTAGAGCACATAATAGAAGAGCAGACCTTGCATACTGGAAAGAGATTTGCGGAGAGGAGAAATACAAGGACTTACAAAAAGAAGCGATAAGAGTTGCAGCGTACCTAGAATGGGCGAAATCATGGTTAGCCACAAAGCGAACTCGACAGCCTAAAAGATTTGCTTCAGCAGATCCTAAAACTTGGGCAGCAGCAAAGTTTTACCAATGCCGCCATTCTGGACGTACAAAAATAAGCTTCCGGGAGTCGCCATTTTCTCTCCACAAAAACCTGACAAGGGCCCAAAGTAACTTAGCAATCCAAATTCGAAGCGAGCATATCGGGCTCAATTCGTATTTGCATAGAAGAAAAATACCCGGAGTCTACAATCCATGCTGTCCATGTGGCTACCAATCACAAAATCCCAAGCACATGATCATGTCCTGCCCTAAGTGGTCAATTGGTAGAGGAGAAATCTGGAGACAAGCCCGAAATCGCTCCTTTGAAGCAATGACCAACAATCCTAGCGATATGAAAAGAATCACACAATGGATTCTTAATCATGGTTGGATAGAACAATTCCGCTTGACAATTGCAGTCGAAATGCTGCTCAGGGAACGAGAGGGAACATGTGGAAGGTTGGGATTGATAGAAGGGACGTGATTGGTACACATCGACGGCGTTACAGTGTAACTGTACTTCCTGAAGGATAAACTGTAAACTATAAGAATAAAATCAGAAAGCTTGGGGGGTTTTCACCGAGAGGTTTCCTCCTATGTAAATATATAGACAGGGTTATAGCCACCTGCATGGGCCCATAGGGCGCCAAATCAGGATAATGAATACAAATCAAATAATAATAATAATAATAACAACTATTGAAGCTTTGTTGTTGAGTGATACAGATAAGATAGAGGTTTATGGGTCACGATGTATGAGATTACTGAGTGTGGATGTTAGAGGTCCTTACTAATGTTGTTATACTAGTTAGGGTTGGTTTTTCCTTGTGTTTTATGTACAAGAGGGATGTCTACATCTACAAGTGGGCCAGATGGCTTAGGTCTAGCTAGCGGCTTTCGCCGTTCCTTTCCTTCTCCCCTGCATGGCACCACGTGCTATACAAGTACTGCTCACCATGAAGTCCGAGGATGAAAAGCGTTAGATTACAACAACAACAAGGTGTGGCCTGAGCTAGAGAGAAGCCCAATGTGCTAAGCATTCATATTCAAATAACATTCTAGACTCCGCGCACATATACTTCATTGCAGAATTTTGTTTGGTCCGCCTCCTGGTCGTCATCTCCCCGAATTAAAGTCTGGGTAGCCAGGACACCTACGTCACTCGGGAAAGGGAAGACTGTGAGGCCATATCTCGCACAGCGGCTATATACAAGATGACAAAGGCATGTTAGGGTAGCCAAAGGTTTTTTCTGTTTTCCCTTTTGTGGATATTAACGGACGAGGGAAGGATGAGGGCCCCTAGCACCAAGATCTCGAGTGGTATCAGCAAATGCAGCCACCACATGAGTGGACCAAATGTCAAACTGAGTTATCATCTTATATAGTCATCGGGGAAATTAGCCTTCTCTATGTCATGATCCATGAGTGCAAGGCTTGTGCCCGTCACGAATAAATGTTCATCAATTCGCCTACGCGTGTAGACCATCTTGTGATGGCTGCAGAATCAATAGCTTTACCACATTTTCAACTGGCCAAAAGGCACAATGATTGATCGTAGGTCATCCAGATTTTCTACTACTTATAGATAATGTAACAGTTTTACAAATGACTTCCGCCGGTCAGGCGCGAAGCCATCACAGACTCGTATCAGCACTTTGTAGTGTTGTATAACACAGGCCATACATTTTGAATGTCAAACAGACTATGTAGCTCCCCAGCACATAGATGAAGACGTAGGACTAGGATTCAGATGGTTTGATGTGCTGAGTAATCTAGACTGAAAGAACGAATGACTTCCACAACTAGAGTTCTTATTGTAGATGAGCAAAACCTCAAATAAAGTCTGATGTAGAAATCTAGCCCTGCGAGAAAAGATGGAAGTGAAGCTTGGCTGTGGACGCCTTGGGAGTGATGGGAATAAAGGACTCGAGGTTGGTATTACTGGATTAACTTTGTGTAAGTTGAAGGGGCGACCATACGGGCCCAGCCTTACTTGCAGGTTTGATGTGAGAAATGGGGTCTATCTTTTGCACCAGGCAAGACGCTTGGAAAGTGATTGTGTATGTTGGACATCAGAACACACTCCATGCTGGCACAGCCCCATTGAAATGATTCCTTCCATAGAAAAATATATTTATATTGTGGTGTTACTTGCATGCAGCAAACATAACTGTTGAATGACCTATTGACTTAATGACCTTTCATGTATTATCTTAGAAATGATGACTAATTATGTTGATGAGTAATAATTACTTGTTTAGGAATGGCGTCAGGAGAGAGGGAGAACTGCTGTATATACGTGTTTCCTTTAGTTAGAAGAGAAGGACAAGAAGAGATATATGTTAACCATCAATTGTTATTACTGCTATAGAGAGCTTGTGATATAAATACCACCCGAGTATTCCGACAATAACCTTCATTCTTCATCCTTCCAGTGATATAGACAGAGCTAGCTGCTGCTTGGCCCTGGTATTCCACAGTGTCTTATAGGTAGTAATTGTATAATTGTCAAATTGACTGGGGTTAGATCACAGTGAATATTGCCTTTATTGGTTTAGTCTTCATGCAGGTCCATGTCTGGTTCGTCGATTAGTTAAGTAAGCAAGGGGTACTATCCAATAATATTCCGGGAAAGTCTAAATTTTGGGGCTGGTTTTCAACTCAAAAGCAATTGTACACCGGTCCTCATTTAAAATTAAAAATTTAATAAATCAATCTTGATTTGATTTCATTTAGCCCATGCAGGTATATCTAGCTATAATATTTGTAAGGAGGAAAGCAATTTGGTAAAAACCCCCTAAGCTGTCTTTTTCATATCTAATGGTTTGTGTCAGGAACTGAGGATAGAGGTTACTGGGTCACAATGGTTACCATGGGTTACAAATTGAGTAATCGAGTAATAGGAGGTGGACCCTATGAGACCTAGGTTGCTCTGGTTACTATGATGTATATATGGAGTGGACAGAGCCGCAGTAGAGGGCCACGTCTTGTCTTCCGTCTTCCACTGGCCTTGTTTACAATCCTAGATTCCCTAGTCCCTCGTCCCTCGTCCCTCGTCCTTAGACCTAGTTATAATCACGGATTCATACCTTTGACTCTTGCCTACCTCCTCAGCTGTTACTCAAACCACATAGTAACCCTCCCGACGCTACCTTTGGCACCCTCGAGTTTGACAGTTTGTCTGATTTCTACTATAGGAAGTGCGTTTGCACTGTTCATACAGTGTGACATCTGTCCTATCCTTGTCCACATCCTCTCATCTTTTCGTCCACTACAGTTTCTACTGCTCTTGCAAGCTGGAATTGTTCAAACCAGCCTTTTGACAGAATCCATTTAGTTATTCTATCCATATCATCTGGGCTATTCATCATTGCCGCAGAGGACCTATCTTTTGCCTTCCGAAGCACCTCTCCTCTTCCACTTGCCCACTGAGGACACGCCAAGACCATGTGTTTGACATTTTGAGACGGATAGCCACACTGGCATTTTGGATTGATCACTCCGGGGACTTTCCTTCGATACAGATAAGACTTGAGACCAATGTGCTCACTTCTTATTTGAACTGCAATTGTAACGGCTGTTAAGCCTAAGGATTCCTGTAGCCTACGCTAGCTAGCGCAGGCAATGACACCAAGGGAATCTTCAGGAAGGATCTCGGAATACCTGAAGCTTATAAGATTCTCAATGAACCTTCTGGAAGCAGTCTGAAGGTTCATGAGGATGACAGGTGTATTGAGAACCTCATGGAAGAAGATTATCTCAGAGTGTATATAAATTCGTAGTCTAGCTATAGGAATTCTCTCTCCAGAGAATTATAATAAATATACTGTACCTACAAGATCGCTCATGCACCCTGTACTAAAACCGTGACAGCAATACTGCTTTGGGCCCTGCTAAGGTTCCGGTGGATATTTAAGGGTGTATTTCTATGGGTAATCTATTTTCTGCTTATTGTCTCATCTGTAACAATATTTTCGCCTTTCCAATTTTCAGGGTCTGCCGTGTTGTGAGGTTAAAGATCAAGAGGAATTTCGGGCTGTTGGAGAGGAAGAGAGGGTGGTATTCGAGCACAGGAGCAGGTGAACGGGGCTTTAGATATGAAGCTGTGGAGTTGACGAGAGGAGTGATAAATATAGCCTTCAGAGATATTCAGTTAATACAATGAACTGAAGATATCTGGAGGTAGAAGATACTACATCTATATACAGGAATCAAACTTGGTATGACTAAAGTTGGGGGAATGTTGAGGTACGTGCCAATGTCCCAACTTGGCAGCATTATCCAAATGACGTTTTAGCCTTGTGTTTTAGTGAACCCCTGCAACTAAAGCAAGAAACAGATGTGACTACATTAAACATGGAATCTGGTGACAAGTGAATTAAGAGTTACATGTAGTAGAGTTAGATTATGACAAATGGTAACGCATTTAGTCGATATTATCAATTTAGTCAGAATAAAGGCGGAACTGTATTTCAGGTAATTACAGATTGATATCTTGTTGCTACATGGAGAAAACTACTCAGCACTACATACATTGTGATTATATCACGTGCTCAGTTTTTTCCTTCACTATTTGCCCAGAACATGATGATGCCTGACGCACGCTTAGTGCAGTTGTACAACACCTACATAACTTTTATCAAGTCACCTCCTTGTTGCACAACCACTTCAAGGCCTTCAACAAAAAAAATCTTAGTCCTGTAAGTAGCATGGGTAATGTCTTAAGAAAGCTGCGTTCATCTAATCTCCATCAGTTTCTATTATGGCTTCAGTGCAATCGACAAGTCCAATAAGTTTGCAGAATCGTTCATGAGCTACTTTGAGCAGTGGCTTAGTGAGTCCATCGGCTGATTGGTCCTTAGTGGGTACCCAAACAAATTTGATGGCAGCATTTTCCACTTCTTGGCGAAGGTAATGGTACTTAAAATTAATATGTTTAGTGCGTCCATCTACTATAGGCTTATGTGCTAAACTGATAGATGCTTTGTTATCTCCAAATATGACAATAGGTCTCACATCTTTTAAGAACATGAATTCATCGGCGAGTGACGCGATATAAGCAGCTTCCTTGGCCGCCAGCGCCGCAGAAATATATTCGGCTTCAGCCATAGATTGCGAGACAGTTGGGTGCCGACCAGACTTCCATGATATTAAGCCTCCAGCACATGTAAAGAGATAACCACCGGTAGATCTAGCTGTATCCCTGTCATCAGCATATGAGGAATCTGTGTAGCCTTCTATATTTGGAATATCGCTTTCTGTGCCAATCATTAAAATTCCATGGTTGGGGGTCCCTTTCAGGTACCGCAAAACTCTTCTAGCGGCATCTAAATGCTCTTGTGTTGGATTATTCATATATTTAGCCAACTGACTTGTTGCATAAGCAATATCAGCTATGGTTTGCATAGCAGGCCACATAAGTCCACCAATAAGAGACTGATATTCTTGAACCAGATTAGACTTAGCTAGTGTCACGGTAGTAGAATGGTAGTTGGCGTGGTTTGAGATTAAGCGATAACTGAGCCTCTAAAGACCTTCGTGTAGCTAGATAGTCTCTTCCCTTCTCATCGCACAACTCATGTGTAATATTTAATTCGTTCTTCGTACCCCCGCCCTGTGACATTTTGTGCGATCTCTTTTTACACCCAGTCGCATATTCCAGCCTGAAGATTTTCGCTTTCAACATAATACAGCGAATTTTCGTGCCCAGACCCGCCCGTTTTGCGACCCGGTGAATATATTTGTTAAGAATATCTGAATCAGTAAAAAGTCACAAAATTTACTCGATACCCAGCTTGCAATCAAAATCTCCAAGTTTGTTTTTCACTTTCTGCCTCTGCTGCTTTACATTAAAAACAAAAAATAACCTCTCCACTGCAAATTTCCAAGATGACTACCACGAATACCGAATTTAGTCAGAGAATGAGCGAATCTTTTACTTCTTGTTTCCCAAATTTATCTGGAGTTCTCACCAAACACGATTTTACTCACACTCTTGCAAACAGGCCATTTTCGCCCTCAAAACTAGCAGAAATCTTGAATGTACTCCCAAATCCCAACTTGGATGACAATGCAAAGGCAATTTTCGCCATGCTTCTTGCGTTCGAACACGGATTTGAGAAGCTTAGCCTGAAAGCAAGTGAAAATGAGGTGGCATACAATGAAGAGCGCTCGAGGAATGTTAGGGCACGTAATGCCCGTGTAACTGCGGAAAATGAAAAAGATGTTCTTCGTGCACAACTTGAAACAGAAAGAGCTACATTATCAAGTACTCGTGCTGAGTTATCGGATTCTCTGGGAAAGAAACTTGCAGCAGAAACTCAGCTCCAACTTGCCTTGCTCCAAAATGCCCAAAGCCGCGCCATAGGAGAAGGAATAGCTGCCCAAGCTCCAACTGCCCGCCGAACTCAGAAAGATCCAAATAAATTCACGGCATCAAGCAATGAGAAAAATCCTGTCCAGCGCCAAGAGAAATACGAGACATTTAAGACCCAAGTACAAGGAATAATCTCTATTGACTTTGCATGTTTCCTCACTGAAGCCTCAAAAATATTGTATATATGTGGCTTAATGGATGACCATGCTTGGGATGCAGTTTGTGATGGCCACAAGTCTATTACTGCTAATTTGAATGATCCCTCGCAATGGCAGTGGCAGAATGAGAATGCGCTCTGGACCGATCTTGATAGCCGATATATCCTGTTTAATTCTGCAACGCTTGCAAGAAATACGCTGGATAATTATTCTCAAGATAGCCCGAGAAACGGCACTATACCATACGGTGAATGGAAAGCTGAGTTTATTAGGCTTTCTAACCGCGCAAAGTTAGGTCCACGAGAAAAAGTCGAAAAATGGCGTAGATTTATTGGTATCGATATCAAAAAGATACTCCGGTCACAGGTAGACAATCCGGGCGATGATGATTTTGTCGGATGGGTCTCTAGATGTGATAATATCGCTCGCAATCAGCTTCAGGAGGCTCACTATGATTCTATAAATCAGTCAAGCGGCAAAAGTAGGAATGAGAAATCCAACGAGCCAGCGCAATATCCACCAGATGTACGAAATGCTGCTTACAGATCTCATCCTCACGATGACCCCATGGACGTTAGCCGGCTGCAGATTTCTGATAGTGAAAGGCAGCGTCGGCGTATCCAGGGGCTTTGTCTAGCCTGTGGTCAGAGCGGCCACATTGCCCGAGACCATCATCGGAAATTTGACCCAATCCCGATGCCAAAACGTGCCAATATCACGTCAGCTTATAATAAGCAAAATTGCCAAGATATAGAGAATCGCTCGAACTCCCGACCTCAGAACATTAATTCACGCAGTCATTTTGTAAATCCTCAGTACTTCACGCAGCCTCCGCAATTTCCTATGTCATACTATCCACCCATGTACCAACAAATAACGCCGCAGCAAACAGCACATTCGCGCTTGCGTGCTGTTGGTGAAAATTCCGGATATGTATCTGATGCCAGTTCTGACCATGTAAGCCCTGATCAAGGCCGAAATACATCTGAAAACTTGAATCAGCTAAAAGGCAAACCTCTGATCTAAGTCGCGATCAGAGGTGTGATTGGTATGGTGGAGAGGATGAATTAATCCGAGCAGTGTTGTTAGATGACTCGCCTCTAGAGCTACGCTCTACTAGCTCTAGAAATTCAATGCTGCTTCAAACTCAACTCTCAGACCCGCGCACTGGTGACCCTTTAATGTTCCATACGTCTAGCTTAGTAGATAGTGGCTGTACAGCCTTCGCATTTGCAGACGCCGAGGCAGTTGTACAGCGCTTTAGTATCTCAACCAAGAAGCTTGTCAAGCCCCGTTATGTTCGTCTAGCTGATGGTAGTACCCAAGCAACCGTTACCGATTATTTCACTATTCGAATGCACCTAGGCCAGCACTCAGAGATAATTGTGCTCTATGTAACAAATCTGGGTGAGAGCAACCCAATAATCCTAGGTATGCCATGGCTTCAGCTTCATAATCCCCTTTGTGATTGGAATGCCATGACCGTTAATTTCGGTTCACAATTCTGTCAAAGTCATTGTCTTCCATGGAGGACTTCAACATCTGCCTTATGCCCGCCCCACAACTCTCTGGATCCCATGAAGCCCCGATAAATATACAGAACGAACCCCCTTCAATTGCACAAAGATTACACCAAGTCACTGTAGAAGATTGCCCCGATCATTATACTAAAGCTGTCAATGATGATGACACAGAAAAGTCTACGCATCTCTTACGAAGAAAAGTAGATCAAGATGATGTAGATAGATTTCTTCAAGATAAGCTGGAACCTTCAATAACTGATATCAAAGATCGTCTCCCTTCAGAATTACACCAATATGTTGAACATTTTTTACCAAAGAATGCAAAGGTTCTGCCACCACATCGTCCTTGGGACCATAAAATTGAGCTCTTACCTGGAAAGCAACCCCCATTCTATAAAAATAGGCCATTCTCGCCCAGTGAACTCCAGTGTATAAAAAAATGGATTGACGAAATGTTAGAGAAGGGATTTATACGCGAATCATCCTCGCCTGCTGCCGCTCCCCTTCTTCTTGTACCCAAATCTAGTGGTGGAGTGCGCATATGCCAAGATTATCGTGGCCTCAATACGGTCACAATTAAAAACAGATACCCACTTCCTTTGATTCGTGAAACCTTAGACTCAATATCTGCCGCTAAATTCTTTACTAAACTTGATGTAATTGCTGCTTTTAATCGCGTTCGAATTGCAGAGGGTCACGAGTGGATGACTGCATTTACTTCTCGTTTCGGACTTTATGAAATGCTCGTCACGCCATTTGGATTGTGCAACGCTCCTGCCACCTTTCAGAATTACATCAATCATGTTCTTCATAATGCTCTTGATGACTACTGTACTGCGTACCTTGATGATGTCCTAATATACTCTAGGACCCGAGAGGAACATACTAAACATGTCAGTGAAATAATTCGGCGGCTTGGTGAAGCTGGATTACAAATTGATATTGATAAATCAGAGTTTTATACCAAAAAGACAAAGTACCTGGGCCTAGTAATCTCCACGGAGGGACTTAGTATGGATCCTGAGAAGATTAAAGCGATAGTCACCTGGAACGCACCCACTACAGTCAAGGAGTTACAGCAATTTTTAGGGTTCGCGAACTTCTATAGACGCTTTATCAGGAATTATTCAGGTGAAGTCGAGCCCCTGACCCGTCTCTTACGAAAAAATGTGCCATGGGTCTGGGAAAAAGATCAATTAGATGCATTCACAAGTCTCAAGAGTTTGTTTACTCAGGCGCCAACAATGGCTCATTTTGATTATGAAAAACGCACTACAGTAGAGACGGACGCTTCTAATTGGGCATCTGGTGCTGTCCTTATCCAGAAAGGAATCGATAATATATCCCATCCTGTAGCTTTTTTCTCCTCTAAGCATAACCCTGCCGAATCTAATTACGACATCTATGATAAAGAGCTGCTTGCTATAGTTAAAGCCCTTGATGAATGGCGCCCTGAATTATCCAGTACGCATGAACCATTCGAGATAATTACAGATCATAAAAACCTACAAACATTCCTGACAGCAAAGCAATTAAACCAACGTCAAGTTCGGTGGTCAGAATTTCTGTCACAGTATAACTTTAAGATTACATATCGCCCTGGATCCAAGGCATTGCTCCCAGATACACTAAGCCGCCTACCAGGTCTCAAGCCAAAAGATGCCTCGGATGAACGACTTCAGAATCGATTTCGCCCGTTAATACCATTAAGTAAAATCAAGGAAAGTGTGGTAAATAATTCGCCCTCAGAGGATAAAATTCCCGAACATAATAATGTAGATTTTATCGCTGCATTAGCTCCTGAACTAACTTTATCTGACTTGATAATTCAAGCGTATAAAACTAACCAGACAGCCCTATCTATGATTAATTCTTTGAAATCTCTATCCAATAGGTCTTGGCCGGCTCCAATTTCCCGCATACTTCGAAAAGATAAGGTTGAGTTTAAATTAGTTGATGGGCTAATTTACTTCCGTAATCGGATTTTTATCCCGGACCATGAAGATACACGTCTTGAGATTGTGTATCGTACTCATTCATCTGGTCCCGCAGGCCACCCTGGTCGCGTTAAAACGCTAGATCTGGTCCAACGCACTTACTGGTGGCCCCGGATGACTCAATTTGTGGCTGATTTTGTGAGAGGATGTGCTCTCTGTTTCAGAACGAAAACTCCCCGCACTTCGCCACCAGGTTTCTTGAAGCCTCTCGAAATCCCTCTTCGTATGTGGGCCGATATTTCTATTGATCATGTAGTAGATCTTCCACCATGTAAGCGAAACGGACGGACATTCCTGCATATTTTAGTAATTGTGGACCGACTTTCAAAAATGCGACATTTCATTCCTGTGACATCTCTGGACGCAAGTGAGCTCGTCGACTGCTTCGTCCAAAATGTATATAAGCTTCATGGCGCGCCGGACTCTATTATTTCTGATCGTGGCTCCGCTTTTGTTTCTGAATTTTGGCGCAGGTTAAATAAACGTCTCTCTGTAGCACTCAAACCTAGCTCGGCATTTCACCCCCAGACTGATGGCCAAACTGAAATCGTAAACTCAGCTATGAATCAATACCTCCGTGCCTTTACAAGCTTTACGCAGGATGATTGGGTCGATTGGCTTCCCCTAGCAGAATTTGCCTCTAACAACCAGACCAGTGATACCACGGGCGTTTCACCATTTTACGCCAATTATGGATATAATCCTCGCCTTGGAATTGAGCCTCCGGATCCTCGGCCCCAAATTTAACTGAGAGCATCAAAAAGGAATACTTGCGTGCCGATATAATAGCGGAGCGGTTCGACCGTATACTTGGAAAGTTACATGCTCTTACTAGACAATCACGAGACCGTTATGAAAACAATGCAAATACTCGAAGATCAGAATCCCCAATTTATCAACCTGGAGACAAAGTGATGATTAGTTTGAAGAACTTGAAGACTAATCGGCCAAAGAAAAAATGGGACGATAAATGGGACGGACCTTATCGAGTTCTCAAGGTATATAACGGCGCAGTGATTGTCGAGTTACCAGACCACATTCATGTTAATAAAAGTTTTCATACCTCGTTAGTAAGACCATGGACAGAGCCTATACTTGCTGGCCAGTCGATTATTAATAGCCTAGAAAATCGAAATGTTGCAGGTCGGATTGCTGAGAGGGGTGATGATGGAAACATTCTGGATAAATGGGAGTTTGAAAAGATATTGGATGTGCATGCTGATGATATTAAGAAATCAGGTCTAACTTATCTCATAAAATGGAAGTACGACAACAAGGCTACTTGGCAGCCTCAGGCTGATCTAAAGGGTTGCGAAAAAGCTCTCCGAGAATTCCATGTCAAGAATCCGGACAAGCCGGGACCCCCGCACGGATTAGATATGCCATTGATACTTGAAGCTAGAACGAAGCCTTCACTACGCCGTTCCAAACGATTACGACGCCTCAAATTGAGGATTTTGAAATAAATTAAATATATTTGTTTGGAGACCAAACTTTGTGGAGGGGGAAGTACTGTCACGGTAGTAGAATGGTAGTTGGCGTGGTTTGAGATTAAGCGATAACTGAGCCTCTAAAGACCTTCGTGTAGCTAGATAGTCTCTTCCCTTCTCATCGCACAACTCATGTGTAATATTTAATTCGTTCTTCGTACCCCCGCCCTGTGACAGCTAGATATCCGTCAACTGCTTGCTGCAGCTTGTTGTTTACTTCCATCGGAGTTACAGCTGATTTAGCGTCTTGCATATGATGCTTATCAAGTAGTTGCTGGACATAGGCGTCTTGGACCAAGTATAGCTTTCGTTGCTCACGATTTCTAATTATACGACAACCAAGATAGAACGAAATATCGCCAAGTGAACGCATCTTAAAACAATCACTAATCCGGGCAACCGCATTTTCTATAGTTTTGATTGACTTAGAAGCTGTGATTAAATCATCAACGTACACAGCAACAATAAGCTTATGAATATGATGCTGAAATATACAGGGATCTTGCTTAAGGGGCGTGTATCCCTCTCTGACCAAGAATGTAGTAAGTTCCTGAAACCAGAGTAGTGGAGATTGCTTGAGTCCGTACAAAGCTTTGAGCAATAGGCAAACATGATCACCATCTTCTTCAAATCCATGGGGCTGCTCGACAAATATTTCATGATCTCTAATTGCTGCATACAGAAACGCTGTAGTGATGTCGTATTGCCTAGCTTCAAGATCATAATGGGCGATCATTGCCATGAATAGTTTAAGAGTAGTGGCTTTAGTAACAGCAGCATATGTTTCATCATAATCAATACCTTTCTGTTGTGTATAGCCTTTCACAACCCAACGGGCCTTAAACCTCACCGGCATTCCGTTTGCACCAAGCTTCAATTTAAACACCCAACGCCCTTTGATGATAGATTTTTTATCTATTGCATACCTTGGTACCATCTTCCAGACTTTATTCTCTTTGAGACTTGCTATTTCTTCTCTCATTGCTTGAATCCATTGCTCTTTTTGAGGGCACTGTATTGCCTCTCTGTAGTGATTAGGGGTCTTGACTTCAGTAGCATCAATAGAGTTAGTGAGTGCAATAAATGCTCGATGGGGCAGTGATTTTGGTTGAGCAAATCTTGATTGGTTCCCAACATGAGAAAACAGTAATCTTTTTGACGAACGATTCTGATATTCAGTATGCTCAGCTCCAGAACAGCTCTTTTTCTTTATCCGTGAAGAGCGGCGTAGTTCTAATGGATTGTCGATGATGGGAGTGCCGGCGGTGCCGAGTGACGGGAGATTTGTTTGATAATCCTCATTTCTATTTATAAAGTTACCGGATCCTAACGCATTATCAGTTTGCGCTTCATCTATATCCTCTAGTTCACCTCCTGAATCGCCAACTGAGGGATCCTGTTGTTGGAAAATGTCTACTTGTACACCTCCTTGTTGGGCATCATCTTTGGGTTTGGGCTGTTCCACATCATCTTCTGGTAATACGAGCTGAATCTCATCTGGATTTTCTTTCGTGTTTTCAAAATCTACACATTCCTCATCAAAGCGAACGTTGGTAGACCGGATGACTTTGTGCTCCTTTGGTAACCACACCCGATAGATATTATGGGCTTCAAAGCCAACAAGCTTCCCAACAAGTGCTCTACTAGCAAACTTGTCACTTCGTTTGATGTTATGATCAAGAACAAAAGCTTTACACCCGTAAACTTTAAGATTGCCAACATAGGGTATCTTTGGATCCCAATCAAAATGTTCAGCGAGAGCTTGATAGGTGTAATTCCACCCAAAGTAGCCGATGGTGTTAAATTGATTATATATACAGCTGCTTCTATGGCCTCTGACCATAATCCCTTTGATACTTTGCCGTGAAGCATTAATTTACGGGCGACTGAGCAAACATAATGATTACTGACCTCTGCACGACCATTCTGCTCAGAATTGTGAGGTGTTGTAACATGAAGGTCTATTCCATTACTTGCACAGAGTTCGGTGAGTTTTATACCACCATATTCCCTACCACCGTCGATATGAATAACCTTTACTGCTGTACCAGTATTAGTTTTAACATAGTCGACGAGATTTTGGATATGTACGTAAGCGCCATTTTTATTTGCATGAAAACCAACACGGTGTGTTAAGGTCGCAGCGTCAGTCATCAGTGTAAAATATCTTGCTCTACCGATTGACTCAGGAGTTACTGTGACGATGTCTATCTTCCAATGCGTCAAGGGCTCCTTTGATCGTGGTGATGTCACTTGGCTAATAATTCTTTTCGACTTAGCTTCCTCACAGCTATGACAATTTTTTGCTTGACTTCACCAATAATCTTTATGCCTTTTGTTACTTTCATCGCTTGCTTTAATCTGGCTTCTGGTAAATGACCTAAACGTGCATGCCAAATACTTGTGTTTGCTGGTGAGTCCGTCAAGATGTGGCTGTTCATGGCCAAAAAATTTCCATAGTTGATCTGACTACTAGCAAGCAGAATATGCGGGACTTTCTGATGTGAGTAAACTTTCGCAATTATAGCATTTTCAGTGAAGAGGATTTGTTTGTCGTTGCGGTAGAATAAGCCTTTATTACAAAGCTTCTCTGTTGACAAAAGGTTTGCGCGCATATCAGGAACATAGTAAACCTCACTGAATGTTACTGTACGCTTTTTATCACCCAAAACTTCTAATCGCACAGAACCATAAGCTAATGCCTTAGCAGAGCCTTTTCCAAATTCCACACGCACATCGCAAGTCTCGTAATCAAACATATTTTCTAAATCATGAGTAAAATGTGTCGACGCTCCAGAGTCAAGTATCCAGCTATGTATTGATTCGGATGACTTTAAGGCTTTAATGGCATCCTCTGAAACAGCCGGCAAGGAGATCGATGATAAGTTTTTTGTTAATTGCAATGGTTGCTGTGAATTATCAGTGAATACTTGAGCCATGAAATTACAGTCGCTTGGGATGTCAGAAAAGAAGTTTCGATTGGGTTTAGTAGGATTAGTCTTTATTTTACCATCTTTAAACTCATCATCAGAATATCGCTGAGAAAGTTTACATCCAATTTCATCGCACCGCTTTGGCTTAAATCTTTTTGGGGCTTTTTCTGGATGAAGATGCCAACAATCCTTTTCCCTGTGCTCAAAACCGCAATGACTGCATGTAGAGTCAATTTCGTTTCTCGGTAACTCTACTTTTTGAATATGGCCTTCCCTTGAGTTGGATTGGCTAGATCTGTCTTTTCGAGCAAAGTTGACTGCTTGATTGTATTTCTGAGCTTTGTCTTCATCTAACAAATTTGATATAATTTCATCAAGCAGTGGCAAGTCTTTATCTTCCTTACAGCTTCTGAGCTTATCGCGAATGCCAGCGCTAAAATTATCAAACCATGGCGAAATTATAGTAATGAATTGATAAAGTTTAATAGTATTGCTGACATCAACTTTTGATTCCTTTAATCTGCTACAGGCTTGGGTATACTTGTGAATAAAGTCCTCGAGATCCTTGCCGTCATACTGAACAGATTGCCATTCCTGATAAATTGCAAACTGATGGGCCAATCCATTTGGTTTGTATTTAGTTTTTAAATAACTCCATACCTCGTATGGTTCATCAATGAACTCTACGTCAAGAATTAAATCTTTAGAGAGTGACTGCTGGAGGATCCCTGTAGCTTTGGCTTTATCAATTGTGTACTCCTTCAGACGCTCGTTAAAATCTCTTTTTGATTCGCCTTCTTCGGGAAATTGAGGCTCGGAATATTTGCCTAGCACATATGGCCATAAGCCCTTTGTTTGAAGAACACTTCTAATCTGGACACTCCAAATTCGATAGGAACTTTGTCCCTTAAGTTGCTCTATATGATTGGGTAAACCGTCAGCCATTGTATTTAATGTATAGATTGAGTTGATTGTAAGATTGTTAATTTACAACAATTAATTTGTGTAATCTTTAACAAGTGCTACCTTCTCAATAGTGCCTGTGGTTAAATGACTTAATGATTCGACTTATGATACACAGCCGGGCTCATAACCAGTTAGATTATGACAAATGGTAACGCATTTAGTCGATATTATCAATTTAGTCAGAATAAAGGCGGAACTGTATTTCAGGTAATTACAGATTGATATCTTGTTGCTACATGGAGAAAACTACTCAGCACTACATACATTGTGATTATATCACGTGCTCAGTTTTTTCCTTCACTATTTGCCCAGAACATGATGATGCCTGACGCACGCTTAGTGCAGTTGTACAACACCTACATAACTTTTATCAAGTAGTAGTGTACAGACAGAGATCCTGCACCGATACTGATGCAGAACTGTTTTATTACAACATGCCGAAGCTCAATAGCCAGATAGTTTGTCGTTCATTTGACGTGTCCATAAGTCTCAAGGCACTGTAATATCGGTATTCCGTAGGGTACGAGTTGGGTGCAAGTAGGTTACAGATGTGGAGGATAGTGGTGATTCCTAAGAGTAGGAGGTATAAATCAGCGTGAGGTATAGGGTTCACGGAAGAGGTAAAGGTAAAGTAAGTAATGGGTGAGGATGGTACAATAACGGCGGTCTTCTTTAGAGAAGAGATAAGTAGGTGAACAATAGGTATGAGTATAAACAGAAGACGTTGCGTGAAGAAGAATACTTCTTCACGCTGGGTATATATGTACATCAGATAATAGGACAGCCCTAGGCACTGTCTCGAACAGTTATACTACGTAATTCCTATGAAACAACCCTATGTTCCTGAGTATGTCCTAATTGTTTAGGAACTCAATCTAACACTGCGTTTTGTTTTGGCATGGAACCCCCCATGAAACACCATCCTAGCTTCTACTGTGTTTATCCATGAAAATAAGTCTTTGCACTCCTGGAACGCGGCCACCTTACCAGCATCTTTTTGTCGCCTTTTCTCATTCTCGGTGCCACAAATTCTGGTCCGCTCTTCGATGTCTAGCTTTCGATTCTTGGCGTGCCTACTCTCAGTTCTCCTTGTGGTCTGCTTGAATTTACTGCACGCAGAGAGTATTGTTCTCTTGACGGGTTGAACTTCTGATAGTCCGACGTGTTGGTTTCTCCTTTTTTTCAGGCATATCTTTATTGGGAGAAACGAAGATTTGTGTTCTAGAAACCTGCTGCTGGTAGAGTTATATGCCCCTGTAACCAGCTTCAGGCATTTTCTTTGGATACTTTGGTGTGGTTTGACTATCCTTTTTTATTGTGGTTATGAGCAATGCGGAAGCTATACTACTGAGTAGTGTTGGAGCGGGTAATGTTATTAGCTGTGGGTGACAGTGAATGGACTTATACAATATTGTGCTGTAAGGATATGAACAGAAAGTGTAAGAATAAACCTGTGTCATTTTATTGTGGGTACACCTAGGAGATTATATACATGCTCGCTTAACTGATACACTAGTGATATTGTACTGAGGCCTATGGCCTAACGCAATGCCCTAATCCAGACTACTCTATTATCGCACATCATAACATTTTTGGTATGCTACCCGTTGGTCCAGCTGCAGCCCATGTAGATGTCACGGGTCCTGGGCCCGCTAAGATACCCCCTGTGAAATAGCTTTCTATTACCCACTCTCCAGCGCATCATAGAGCGACTCTTGTATTTTCATTACTTTAGAGAATCAGAATAGACTTTGATTACTTCGTTCGATTTTACAGATCACGACCTCATTTCGTGACAATAGAGCACCTGTAGTTAAGGACTGGTCTTACTATTGCGCTATACAAAAGCTTTGACTTCTTGAATGTTGCGCCCCATGTTGACTGCATCAATCTACTTATGGACTGTACTTGGGCGTGAGACTTTTGTATGATATGCTTTATGTGGGAGCCCCATTAAAGTTTAGGATCGAGGTAGATACCGGGGATTCGGAGGGAAGACTGTGGAGACGTCAGGTGTCCTTAAATGCTGACAGTTGCTTCTAAGTTGTATCTCTTCCTTGCTCGTGTGAAATGCATGAGCTGGTACTTCTCTGGTGCGAACTTCACGCCGGCCCTTTCTGCCTATGCCTCGCACATCTCGAGTTGTTCCTCTAATTTCTTACAGTTTTCTTCGGTTGTACTTGACCATGTTAGCATGTAAGTATTGTCAACAAATCCATCTACCGAAGTAGAAGAAGTTTGAAGTATTGGCAAGAGCGTGCTAGCAAAGAAGAGGAATAGAATCGGTGAAAGCGATTGGCCCTGTGGTATTCCTGTACTAGTGGAAATATATTTTCCTCTATAAGACCCGAGATTTACCGAGGTAGTTCTTTATGTGAGGAATGATTCTACAAATTGGCTGATCCACCTTGGATTACATTTTATTCTTAAGTTGTGTATTAGCCTTCCGTAGGAGACGTTGTCAAAGGCTCCTGAAATGTCAAGATTGAAAAGTGAAGCAACCTGGTTTTTATCTCTACCCCAGATGTTATGAATCTGTTCAGTTAGAAGCTCTACTGCCGAGTTGTTTATTTATTTATAATATTAAACGTCGCGCCCGCGCATAGCACGTGAGCTCCTCACGTACCTGTTAGCCCAGTCTATATACAACTACCCGATGTGTTGGTGCCTACATAGACCCAACATAGCTGTCAAATGACCTAATGAATTAATGACCTTCCATGTATTATCTTAGAAATGATGACTAATTATGTTGATGAGTAATGAGTTACCTGTTTAGGAATGGTAACAGGAGAGAGGGACAACTGCCGTAAATACATGTTTCCTTTAGTCAGAAGAGAGGAAGAGAAGATATATGTTAACCACCAATTGTTATTACTGCTATAGAAAGCTTGTAATATAAATACCACCCGAGTATTCCGACAATAGCAAATAAAAACCTGGGTCTTATTATCCTATGCTCGAAGATTTAATTAAACTTGAACATCAGCCTCCCAATGTCTCTCATGATTTGCAGATGATATTCCATGGAAAATATAAAGCAAATAAATAAAATTAGTAAAGAGAGATATTGATTGCGTCGCTTTAAAGCTCTCACGCTTCAATTACATGACTTCATTCTGGTCAGACTTGTTGTTGTTGTGACAGAAACCGAGTTGATGATGAAATAAATCGATTTATTAAACTATATGAGGAGAAAAGAAAACTCTAGCTACTACTAACAGGTATTTATAAGAATTGATCTTCGTGGGTCTACAGACTGATGACTTATCCATAGGCACTGTACTTGCTACCCAGCCACACAATGACAAGTGCCACCTAGTCGTGCTAACCCTCCAACCTCCTAATTAATAGCAACGTTTCGTTCAGCTTCATCTATCCCTCCCGCGCAGCCGTGTTGTAAACATTCTTAGTATTACGCTTAGGTATCCGCCTAAGCTTAAACAACGGTCAAACCGTAACAGTTGTGCTTTTCGAAAAAAGTTTGTGTCATGCACCCAGCTACTGAATGCATGAACTCTCTCCGCTGTAGCAAGAGCCCAAGATATAGTGGGATTGTAGATCTGAGCCCTGACAAGCTTTGCCTGGTACTGCCCGAGGTTGCAATAAAAAAAGTGGTCGGGGGACTTCTCTTCTCCGCACGAGCAGGTAAGGGTGGCATTTTCATGCTGAAAGCGTCGGTGGTAGTCCGCAAAGTCGCCGTGACCGGACCGTGCAGCTAGGAGATAACCTAATGCGCGTCGATCCAGACGGGCGAGCTCGATGGTGATCTTAGCATTTCATGGATCGTTGTGGCATAGCGTAATATGAAACGTCATGTGGACGGCTAGGCTAAAACACAAACATTAGTTCAATGTACGTTTAAAACTAGCAAGGAAGACTGATAAGAGTAGGCTAGTCTCATTAGGTGATGTGTAGCAGATTGTTTGGCATAGAGGCGGTGTGGTACATGCTATTTGGTAATTTTATGTATATAAATACTCGGTGTGAAGAAGCATTATTCTTCACGCAACGTCTTCTTCAATTACCTTAACAATACATTTGTTTACCCATCTCTTCTTCGGGAAGACCATTTATCTCTTTCCAGCTCTTCATCAGCAAGACCCACGTGTAGCCTCTATCGCTACTATCTACCAATTCGTCTCTTCCTAGAGAAGACCAGTCATCCCTTCGACCCACTCATCACCTTCATCTACCACCTAGATCTCCGTTAGACCACATACGCACCCTGTGGAACACTGTCCTAACCTCGCCCTTGAGATTACGTTGCGTCGTTATCCACACCGTGCAGAATGTCTACAGACTACTCTCGTGGTTGGGCTCCTCCTACCACAATCGAAAACTTCAAACAGCAATTTGCCACTGATGCGGACGCGCTATACGCATACATGAACGGACACCTCAATCGATACCGCACTGAACGAGATACTGCTCAGGGTCAGCTCATGGCTGCTCGCCAGGTTATTGAAAGCCTCGAGGAACAGAACAACAAGTTGAACCTCGACTTAAACATCGCTAAAGCCGGTCATTCTTCTAATAAACCTAGCCCGGCTATAGCCGCCCGGGACTCGGCTTCGGCATTTCGCTCCGAGAAATTCCCGGACCCCGAAAAATTCAACGGCACAAGGAGTAAACTGCCCGGTTTCATCACACAATTACGGATGAAGCTCGAGGTAAATAATGACAGATTCCGAGATGAGTCTGCCAAAGTTATATATTCCATTAGTCGGTTGGAGGGACAAGCTCTCGATCAAATTGTTCCTCTAGTAAACACAAACCCTGAGAAACCATTTTCATCAGTCACAGCGTTTTTGTCGTATTTAGATGCCTCATTTGGAGACCCAGACCCTCGAGGAACTGCCCGTCGTGAACTGAAAACTCTGAAACAGGGTGCTGGTGATTTTGCAACCTACTACTCAAAATTTCTTCGAGTCATTGGCTATCTTGAATACAATGAAGCTGCAAAAATTGATGCTCTTGCCGAAGGTCTTTCCGAGGATATGAAAGATGCAATGATGCATCGAACAGAAATACCAGTAATCCTCGAGGACTATGCAACTTTGCTCATGAAAATCGACAATCAGATCCGGGGTCGCAAGGCTGAACAAAAAAACCCCGCGAATTTTCTCGGCAAACAGTTGACAGAAATTTCGCGCACCCATCACATGTTGCAGGTGGTCTAGCTCCCATGGATTTGTCAACAATGAAACTTTCTAACACCACCAGACCAGCACCTGAAAACAGATACAATTTTGTAAATGGGTTCCGTAAACTTTCGGCTGGGGAAAAACAATGGCGTCGGGAAAACTCCCTTTGTATGTATTGTGCGGGGGCGGGGCACGGCCCTGACAGGTGCCCTTCAGCGAAACGCCCAAATCATCAGGCACCAATTACTGGTGCAGTTTTAATGTCATCGCCGTGCACATACCATCCAGCAAGTCCAGGGGACACCAAATCCGAGCCGGATTTTCAGTAGTCCCGGATTTGAAAGATAGCCCTGATCCGGGGCCCTCAAAACTCTCCTCGATGTCTGCATTTTCTATATCAAGCTTTTCGGTGTCGCAAGCGGAGGACAAGTTGGATGGTGACCATTTGGTTGCTGCCTGTATATTAGTAACAGCTAAAAAATCCATTCAAACTTACTCACTTATTGATACTGGATGCTCTGGGTATGCATTTATTGACGAAACATTTGCGCGCTATCACAACTTTCCCCTCTACATTTTAAAAACCCCGCGCACTCTAAAAGTAATAGACGGAAGGCCCATATCTTCTGGTAGGGTCACCCACGCTTGCCGTCTACAATTATCAATTGACTCTCATCACGAAACCGCTACATTCTTTGTTACCAAACTTGGTTCGTACCCTATAGTACTTGGAATCCCATGGCTTCAAAGGCATGACCCAGAACTACGGTTTAAGAATAACACAATTCTCTTCAATTCCAATCATTGCAAACAAATATGTAATAGCTCTGTAGTCCCCCTTCAATCAAGGGAATTGCACCAAGAAATCTCTCAAAATTTGTAAACTCCAAGGCCACCTCTGAGTGCGAACCCAAAAATAAGCTTCGAGTACACAGCGTAGAGGTTGAAGACAACCGTAAAACAAAAATACTAACTGCTTCTGGAAATTCAAAAGTCAGTTTACCAGTACAGTATCATAAATTTTACGGGATGATGGACGAAAGACTCGCTAACTCACTTCCACCACGCCGTATCTATGACCATAAAATCCCTATTAAGGATGGGAAGGAGCCTCCATTTGGGCCTCTTTATGGTATGTCCCGGGAGGAATTGACGGAATTAAAGTCCTATATTCAGGAAAATCTCAAAAAAGGATTTATTAGAACAAGTTCTTCACCAGCTGGAGCTCCTGTGCTTTTTGTGAAGAAAAATGACGGAACACTTCGTCTTTGCGTTGACTACCGAGGGCTAAACGAACTTACCGTCAAAAATCGGTACCCACTACCATTGATCCGAGAAACACTCGACCGGCTTTCTAAAGCAAAATGGTACACCAAGTTGGATCTTAGGCAAGGTTATAATCAAATCAGAATGGCCGAGGGAGAGGAATGGAAAACTGCTTTCCGCACTAGATATGGCCATTTTGAGTATACTGTTATGCCTTTTGGGTTAACTAACGCTCCTGCCACGTTCCAGCACTTCATTAACGATTGTCTTCGCGATTATTTAGACATATTTTGCACAGCCTATCTTGATGATATCCTCATTTACAGCGAGACTCTAGAGGATCATGTAACCCACGTTCACAGAGTGCTGGAAGCCTTACAGAAAAAAGGAGTCCTCCTGAAGCCAGAAAAGTGTAAATTTCATACACAAAGCACAACGTATCTAGGACTTATTATCGAGCCAGGTGGTATCAGAATGGATCCGGGTAAAGTAGATGCTGTAAAAAACTGGACTGCTCCTAAAACAGTAAAAGACGTTCAGGCATTCCTAGGTTTTGCCAACTTCTATCGACGTTTTGTCCGCGGATTCTCATCACTAGCATTTCCACTTACCCAGCTAACACGTAAAAACGCTCCCTTTATCTGGAATTCGGAATCAGAAGGCGCATTCGAAGCCTTAAAAAATGCTTTTATCACAGCACCTATCTTGGCCCACTTTGATCCTGAGAGAGAAATCACAGTTGAGACAGATGCTTCAGACTATGTCTCTGCTGGGATTCTATCCCAACGCGATGACAAGGGTATCCTTCGCCCGATTGCTTACTTATCGAAAAAACATTCGCCAGCTGAATGTAATTATGAAATTTACGACAAAGAACTTCTGGCAATCATACGTGCTTTTGAAGAATGGCGACCAGAACTGGAAGGTGCTGCACATGAAATTGCGGTGATATCAGATCATAAAAATTTAGAGTATTTTATGAGCTCCAAGCACCTTAATCGTAGACAAGCACGTTGGGCCGAGTACCTTTCACGCTTCAATTTTGTTATTAAGTATCGACCAGGAAAGCAAGGAGGAAAGCCAGATGCACTTACAAGAAGATCACAGGATTTCCCTGGTGAAAATGACAATAGAAGATTACATCAAAGTCAGATTGTTCTGAAGAGGGAAAACCTAGAAAGACATCTAGATCTGTCTGCAATCTTGTCGCTTCGCACTGAAAAAACAAATACCCCAGAGTGGGAAGAATTGTTTGTTCAGGGGTATCAAAATGACCCGTTCCCTGGTAAGATACTGGGCCTGATGAAGGCTAACGTGAAGCAATCAAAAGATATATCGCTGGCGGAATGTGCGGAGTTCGAAAATAAACTAGTCTACAGAGAAAAATGGTACGTGCCACAATACGACCCAATCAAACTCCATATCCTCAAGCAATGCCACGACAATCCCTCGGCTGGACACCCTGGTCGCGAAAAAACATTTGAACTTGTAAGCCGAGACTATTATTGGCCATCTATGCGAAAATACATAGCGCGTTACGTGCGCAACTGCCACACTTGTCGTCGAAGTAAGCCCAGTAACCACGCCAAGTTTGGAGTCTTGCGACCACTACCCATTGCTCAACAACCATGGCAAGAAGTTTCTATGGACTTTGTAAATGGATTACCTGTAAGTGATGGATTTGACGCAGTTATGGTGGTAGTAGATAGACTGACAAAAATGCGTCATCTAATACCTTGCAATACCACAACAACTTCCAAAGATGTCGCTCAATTATACTTATGTAATGTTTGGAAGCTTCATGGTCTGCCAACCCATATTACTTCGGATCGCGGTACACAGTTTACGGCCAAATTCTGGAAGGAATTATGCAACAATCTACGCATCAAGGCAAGAATGTCCACTGCTTTCCATCCAGAAACAGATGGACAGACCGAAAGATTTAATGCTGTAATGGAACAGTACTTACGAAGCTATGTATCATATCAACAGGATGACTGGGCCAAGTGGCTCCCTATGGCAGAGTTTGCTGCAAATAACCAAGTGGCGGCTTCAACCCAAGCAACACCATTTATGAGCAACTATGGTTTTCATCCTCGCTTCACAATTGCCGTTAAGCCCTACACTAAAACAACTCCAAGCCATAACGCTAGGGATTTTGCCCTCAAAATGAGACAAATACATGACGTCTTGCGAGCTAATATAAGATCAGCGCAAGACGAACAGGAACAAGCAGTCAACGTAAATAGAAAACCTGCACCCAATTACCACGTCGGCGACCTCGTTTTTCTCTCTGCAAAAAATATAAGAACCACGCGGAACTCTCGGAAGCTCGACTGGAAAAAACTTGGCCCCTTTTCAATTACGAAGATAATATCCCCATACGCCTATCGCCTTGATCTCCCAAAGACAATTAAAATACACCCGGTTTTTCATGTATCTCTATTAGAGCCTGCTCCAGTTGATCCTGTACCAGGTCAGATCCAGTCACCAGCGCCGCCAATTATTGTCAATGAAGAAGAGGAATTCGAAGTCGAAGAAATCTACGACTCAAAAATGTCAAAACATAATGGACTACGATATTTAGTCAAGTGGGTGGGAGACAACGAGCCAACTTGGGAGCCAGCTATTAACCTTGATGATACCGCAGCCGTGAAAGCTTCCACCAACAGTATCCAAATAAACCAGGCCCACTACATTAAGAGGAAAAGAAAGCTCAAATAGTTAGACTCGCAGGAGCTCGCAATTTAGGAGGGGAGCTACTTTCATGGATCGTTGTGGCATAGCGTAATATGAAACGTCATGTGGACGGCTAGGCTAAAACACAAACATTAGTTCAATGTACGTTTAAAACTAGCAAGGAAGACTGATAAGAGTAGGCTAGTCTCATTAGGTGATGTGTAGCAGATTGTTTGGCATAGAGGCGGTGTGGTACATGCTATTTGGTAATTTTATGTATATAAATACTCGGTGTGAAGAAGCATTATTCTTCACGCAACGTCTTCTTCAATTACCTTAACAATACATTTGTTTACCCATCTCTTCTTCGGGAAGACCATTTATCTCTTTCCAGCTCTTCATCAGCAAGACCCACGTGTAGCCTCTATCGCTACTATCTACCAATTCGTCTCTTCCTAGAGAAGACCAGTCATCCCTTCGACACACTCATCACCTTCATCTACCACCTAGATCTCCGTTAGACCACATACGCACCCTGTGGAACACTGTCCTAACCTCGCCCTTGAGATAGCATTAGGACCAATACCTAATTTTTTGTATCTAAAAGGTGCATTTTCTGCTCAATATAGTGCGACTGAAGCCTCGTATTGGGCTTTGACTTCTATCCTTGCCATCGCAATGGAGAATTCTAAGTGCGGAGCTGGAGCCGCACAGGCGGCTTTAGCAAGCGCGTCGGCTGCTTCGTTCCCGAGAATACCTACGTGGCCTGGGCACCATGGGATGGCCACTTTCCCAGGCGTCGTATTTTGACCGCGTGATCTTTTCCAGTTCATTGCGAGCTTGCAAAAGATTAATATTTTCGCCGAGCTGGATGCTGTTGGCGTATCTAAGAGTAGACGGATGGCAGCCTCCTGGTTGTCAAGGCAGACAGTGACGTTAGAGGCATAATAGGCCAGTGGGTTGCGAAGAGCTGCGGCAAGACCTTCAGTGGCCCCGGCAATTTCTGCATCATACAGTTCTGCCGAGTTTCCAAGCGGGAGTGATCCTCGCCCAATCTCCTACGTAAGACCTCGGTAGATGACATAGCCCGTACCTGCTCGGTCTTCTATGAGAGTGCCGTCTGAGAATACGAACAAGTCTAGGGTAGGTCCTGTAGCCTGCCACAGTTTGAAGGGATTTGGTCCCAGGAGTCTACCTACTGCTCCAATTTCAATGAGTTTTTCTTCACGGAATGACAACCACAGTGGAGATATGATGTCCTCGGAAAGTTCTGGTGAGATTCTTTGACAGATGTAGCGCATGCAACAAGTGTGTTGAAATTGGTGCTTCCAATTATGGTAAAGATAGGGATGTGTAGAATACACGTCACTAATCTCCCATTAATTGTGAGGTTAGTATTAATGCGCTTTGATGCAAATACCAGCCACTAGATTTTATTATTACAAAATATAGTTTATATAGCACTCTGTGTCCTAGTGGGAGTAAATAACAATTCTCCACGACAGATTTACAGACTCCTCTATTTTCCCACTCGCTTCACTAAGTGATATAATCTGTGCCTAAAAGCCACAAGCTTTTCCAAACTAATCCGCTCAACAAAGTGTTCCATTGTCTTCGGAGAGGGTGGTACGGGTCAGCTGCAGCGATTCAAACCACTCGACGACTGTGAATTCGGAAGTGCCATTTCTGGGCTAGGCCCCAGCCGGCTTCTCGTAGAAGTGCTGCTATTAGTATTGTACGACAGACCGGGAGGGCTGCCCGAGCTGCATCGTTCATCCTGTGTTGGAGTCGCAATATTGTCTTTTGAGATGTTTCTTTGGAGTACCAGGTCTTGGCCCCATAGAAAAGGGTCGCAAATGCGGTACCTTGTAGAGCTTGTCGTAGAAAAAGAGGGCTAATTCCTCGAGTAGTGGTCGAGAGTCTTTTCAAATGGCCCGTGATTGTTACAGGCTTACCGCCTTGTATGGTTAGAATTGGAGTTTTCCGATTCCATTTGTAATGATTGTTCACGTGACATTAGTTGGTAGCCAAGTTCGGGTGGGTTACGTAATGCTCAGAATATCCTTAATCGCTTAGTTTATACAGCTCTTTTTTTATACAGAATATAAACTGCATTTTGGATTCACTTGTGCGAACAGCTAGCGTGACCAGTCCTTTTACAGTGATATCTTGAGACTTTCGGCAAGCCTGTAGGGTTTGAAATTGGAATTGGAGTGCACGGTCAAAGAATATTCCTAGCCAGCGTGTATGATCATTGGGCATTATGATTGTCCCTCCCATATTTAGGGCAGGCTCTATTGGTGATCCTCGCTTCCGGTGAAAGTATTGCAGCTCAGTCTTAGGAAGTTTGATTACGTTAGTAAGTAACCATGCTAGAGTGCTATCTAGTTTCTCCTAGAGTTTACGTGCACATTCGTCTAAGGAGGACGCAGACGCAGAGAGAGCAATGTCATCTGCATAGACAAAGTGGCCAGTGAAAAGACGTAGTGCCTCCTCTGTGACGGCTGCAGAGTGAATAGCTTTACCACATCGCCAACTGGCCAAAAGGCACAATGATTGATGTTGGATCAATCAGCTATTCTACTACTTATCTGTGTCAGGAAATGCTGCTTAGTCATCTAGTTGGTCAAGTGCAAGGTGTCCACATCTTTGGTACATAACACATCTTGATCACTCTATACCTGTAGTACTTACGATATACATTCCTCTGCATATCCCATATTACCGTCTATATTATCTTACTCTCGTGATAATCCCTTCTTAATATCCCAACAGGTTATGAGACCGGTGTTTAACAATTCATCGGCTTCCGTTTCAGAACAATCATCTACAATGTCTTCACTCACCGCAGAACTAAGAGGCACCCGCAATCAAGATGGTCTTCCATTATACAAATCTAATTGGGGAAACATTGTGATCCTAGGCCTTGGAACCTATACAGAGTGGCGGATTACTTGCGAGATCGCCTTGATAAACGCAGGCGTTTTAAGTATCGCTGATGGTACATGGAAGAGACCTAATGCTAACAACTATGTACATGCCTTACGTCCAACTACTCGATCAGTCTCCTCAAGCGCACCACATCACGATGTCGATACCAACGACAACGAATTTCAAGTACAGGAAGAGAAATGGTTGTCTAAAGCCCGCGACACTCAAGTCATTATATCTAACTCTATCGAAACACAACTGATGGAGCAGTCGCTCGGGTTCCTGAGGAACATCGATCCTGCCGGATTATGGAATTTCCTCCTTCAAATGGACCCAAATAAAGATCCAACAACAATTGCAGAGTTGAGGTCCAAGTTCGCCTCCATGAAGTTTGATCCGAGAGTAGACACGATCCAGTCCCTTGTCCTACGTCTCAACAGTCTTAGGGTCAAACTATCAATGACTTCTAGATCGATCACTGAGGAGGATGTAAAGGAGCAGCTAATTGCATCTCTCCCTAAAGATAACTTCATTTGGTCAACGGCTCGATCACACGCTCTAAACATGGGTAAAAGTCTCGCAGAAACGATAACGTATCTCCAATCTTGCGAGTCCAACATCTCTCATGCTCAGCCGCCCCAACCACAAGCTGCAATTCTTGCACGCAGTAGCAATAGAAAAAGAGGACGTGGTACATATCAAAGGGGACGCAATTTAACGCACTTTGATCGCCGTGATCAAGCCCGCGGAGAGAATAACCGAAAAGGAAAATATAGAGGAATGGCAACTGACGAAAAGGAGTGTTTCTTTTGTGGCAGAAAAGGACATGTAGAACGAGATTGTCGCATTAAGCAATCTAAAAGCAGAGAGGCCAAGAATATGAATAAAGCTAGGAGTGATGCTAATGCTCAATATGTTCAAGTTAGAAACATAAATGAAAATGATTCACCCTATCTGTCTTATCATCTTGAACATTGTCACACCGCTTGCTCAGAGCAGAACCTGGATGAAAGTTTACCTCTATCCAAAATATCAAGTAAAAGTAAAAGCCCACAAAATAAAAGAATTTCTGAAAATATACAGAGCTTGATCACCAGCTGGATTTATAAACTCCTAAAATTTACACGGCTTTTGAACCCTAATGCAACAGCTTTCCCAACTGTCACAAAACACGCCTTACTTACCAAGCCCAGAGAAATTCTCACAATAATTGACTCTGGCGCGTCAGAACATTTTAGTGGTATGAGAGACGACTTCTCTACGCTTAAAAGATGGAGCAGTCCAAAGTCTGTCCAAATTGCAGATGGAAAAGTTATTCAATGCGAAGGCTATGGCAATATATCTTTTAGGACAAGTGACAAGGAAATTGAACTAAGAGAAGTATGGTTTATTCCTGAGTTTGGTCAAATGCGGCTTCTGTCAGTCTGGGCCTTCAACAAGAGAGGTATAAATGTAAAGTTTGCTGATGGCCATTGTCAAATAACACGGAACGGCTCAATCTTGTTTGAAGCAGAAGGAGAGGATGGTGTCTTCAAAGTTAAAACCAAATCAATACCTCAAGCAACATCAGCCACAAAAGTTCAGCAACAAATGCCGCACCAAACAGAGACTGAGTGGGATATTTTGCACAGAAGAATGGGCCATATTAACATCAAAGATATTGATAAGATTCTGAAAACAGGATACACCGGACTGAAAGTCCCTAGTGAGAAAAGATCAATTCCGATTGGATCAAATTCTTGTGAAGCATGCTTAGCAGGAAAGATGAAAGAAAACTTCAACAAGAAATCTGACAATCGTTCAAACACCATTCTTCGTCGAGTTCACTGCGATATCTCAGGAATCCAATCTATCTCAGTCAGAGGATATCGGTTCTATTTCCTCATGGTAGACGATGCAACAAGGATGTGCTGGGTCAGATTACTAAGGACGAAGGAAATGAACGAGGTCCTAGTCACATTCAAGCAAATAAAGGCCGAAGCTGAGCTGCAATCTGGCAATAAGATTGTCTACATGAGAGCTGACAATGGTAGGAGTGAATTTGGTACTGCCCTTCAACACTACTTGAAAGAAGTAGGTGTAACGTTTGAACCAAGTCCACCATATAAACACTCAATGAACGGAGTAGCTGAAAGATGGATGGGTATTATAGCCGTCATAGCAAGGTCTATGCTATATGAGGCACAGTTACCTCACCAGCTCTGGGATTACGCTGTCGAGCATGCGGCCTGGATCAAGAACAGGGCTCCTACATCCGCGCTACCTTTCGCTGATAATGACGCCCCAGAAAGATTCACTCCCTACAGCGCTTATTATGGAAAGCCTGCAGATCTAGCAAATATCAGAGTTTTCGGGTGCAAAGCAGATGTGCTTTACCCTGCCGAGTTAAATCCTCAGAAATGGCAACCTCACATAAGGGAGGGAAAATTCATCATGATAGGAATGACTTCAACGAAAATTTGGAAGCTACTTGATACGCTTACCCTAAGAGATACAATCTCTGCTGATGTTGAGTTCAATGAATATGAGTTTCCTAAGATTGACATATCACTCTTTACTCTACCTGATAGACTAGATGTGCTAACACCTAGACAAGTACCTTTAGAGCGAACAAAGATGTACCAGTCGCAGCTGATAGAAGCTAGACAGAAAGGTGTTAAGCAAGCGCGTAAGAAGTACGCTGCAATTCACCCAATTGGGGCAATGAGTTCGAGCGAAAATAACTCTGAATTGCAAAATCCTGTAACTCGCCTGCGAGAGGCTCGAGATGCGTCTGATCAACGCTATATACAGAAGGCTCCCATTAGAATGGTCGAGCAAGAAACCTACATAGGTTCGGTAGAGCTACAGACTCCCGCAATAAGACGTGAAGGAAGCTGCCACGAGAACGCGTGGAGGAAGCTCTCACGCGAACCCATGGTTGATGCTAGTCTTCCTACTGCAGTAGTGGAAGAGGCCACCATGAGGGTAGTAGAGCAAGAGAATCTAGGAGAGCGAATGAACTTTGACGAAAGTGCTCCTCAGATTATCGGAGAAGCCATCGAACAATCGATTGGGCAGACTCCTTGCTCTCTGCCAAAATCAAGATTTGGCAGACCGCTGAGAAGAGTGGCGAAGGCTGTGTTCAACCATGTTGTTACAGCAAATGCAATATCTGCACAAGCAGTTCATATTAATGCCGGTGAGTCGTCATCGATTCAAGTGCCCACTCCTCCATTTGAATCTATTACTGTTGAACAGGCCATGCATGAAGATCCCAAATTATGGAAAGAGGCAATCAAATCAGAATTGCGCTCTCTGCAAGCCACTAATACTTATACGATTTTGACTGGGTCTCCACCGCCTGGAAAGAAAATTATATCCAGCAAAATAGTTCTCAGAAAGAAGTTCAGAAGTGATGGCAGCTTAGACAGACGAAAAGCACGAATCGTTGTCCGTGGATTTGAACAGCAGTACGGTATCGATTACTTCGAGACTTTCGCGTCGGTCATACGGTACAACACACTCCGGATACTTCTATCCAAGGCTGCAGTAGACGATCTTGAAATTGAAGCGCTTGATGTGGATACAGCCTTTCTAAATCCAAAGTTAGAAGAGGAGATTTACATGGAGATACCTGACTTCTTTTCCTTACAACACCCTGGAATCAATCGAAAGGAAAATTACCTCAAGCTAAACAAATCGCTATACGGTTTGAAGCAAGCTCCACATATTTGGTTCAAAGAAGTTAAAGATCACTTTAATCGAATTTCCTTAAGGAGCGGAGATTCTGATCCAAATTTGTTTATAGGTAGAGGTGTCTTCGTACTTCTTTATGTAGATGATATGCTAATCATTGGGAAACGCGGAAATTTAAATCCCGTCAAATTAGATATTATGAATAAATGGAGTTGCAAAGCGCTAGGACAGTTGACACTTTCGTCGGAATTCAAGTGGAAAGAAATAGACAAGAGCGTACAATTCGCATTCATCAAACTGCCTATACAACAAAACTCATTCAGCGATTGGGAATGGATAAAAGTATACCAAAGGATCTCCCACTTCCAGCAGGAACTGTCCTAAAGCCAACCTCCGAAGATGATATCCAGCAAACGCTCAAAGATGATGATGTCTGCCTCTATCGACAAATTATTGGATCTGTCCTATATATATCCAATGGTTCAAGGCCGGATATATCATATGCCGTAGGGCAACTTGCACGATTTATGTCTGATCCCGATTCAAACCATTTGAGCATGGCAAAGCATCTACTCAGATACCTCAACGGTACAAGATCGCTCGGGATTAGATACAGACCTTCCGATACGACAAAGATCTGGGCAGCATGGACAGATGCAACATGGGGGACCGAAAATGATAAGAAATCCTTCCAAGGGCAAACGATCATTTGGAATGGGGGCGCAGTTACTTGGTCCGCTAACCGTCAGAAAAGCACAGCTCAGAGCTCAATGGAAGCAGAGATCATGTCTGCTAGTGAAGGAGCCAAAGAAATCGCCTGGATGGAGAAAATTGCTCAAGATATAAACGTTAAAATAACGAAGCCTCCGCTTCTATATCTCGACAATCAGGCTGCAATAGAGCTTGCCAAAACCACCAAATTTCATCGAAGAGCTAAACACATTGAAATTAGGCACTTCTACATACGAGATGACATGGTGATGAGAAATAGGTTGATAGTTACATTTACACCAGGTACTGAACAGATTGCAGATATATTAACAAAGCAGTTACCCAGGGACCAGTTTGTAAAGTTATCGTCTGAGCTAGGCTTATCTAATTAAAGAACGAATTGTATGGGCGACGTTCATGTTATAGAAGTTCACACAGCAGGATACGATGGGGCCAGGATAAGAGTACTCTTGTACCACAATGCAGTTTCATTCTATTATATTCTGTAGGACTACTGAACTCTTTAAGAAGAGATGTAGGGTCACACTTCTTAAGTGTTGTGGGAGTTAATGAGGCTCTATGATATCGCAGCATGGGGGCGTGTCAGGAAATGCTGCTTTAGTCATCTAGTTGGTCAAGTGCAAGGTGTCCACATCCTTGGTACATAACACATCTTGATCACTCTATACCTGTAGTACTCACGATATACATTCCTCTGCATATCCCATATTACCGTCTATATTATCTTACTCTCGTGATAATCCCTTCTTA
>OENG01000093.1:0-21365 GCA_900239735.1 Blumeria hordei DH14 | reverse complement strand
TGAAATCAAGAAGAGAATTGGTGAAATTGGGCTGCCTTGGGTGTCCTGTGACAGGAAACTCCTCACTTAGCTGGCCATTGAATTGAAGCTCATGGTTCTCCCACTCAAGAAAGTGTTACCCATGATATAGTGAAGTTGGAAGCTGTAATTTGTGCATGACTGATACTAGCACTTTTGGCTCTAGCCTATCAAATGCCCCTAGAATGTCAAGGAGAACTGTTGAGACTGTTCTTGCTTGAGCCTGTTTGTTCCACAAAATCTTGCAGAAGGAGTGCTGTATCAATTGCAGATCTTTGTTTGCGTCCGCCCATCTGGGTCTCATGTAAGAGGTTGTTAGTAGTGTTGGCAAGGAAAGCAAGTCTGTTGGCAAATATTCTCTCCAACAGCTTGGAAAGGCATGGAAGGAGAGATATTCTAAGCCAGCTAGCACTGCTCAGAAAGGTCAATCAATTTTTTCTACACCAACTTTGGAAGATACATTCAGCAGTGATCCCATAACTGCTGAAGATTTACTGCCAAAGTCAACTAAGCCTAACCAAAACACTGTCCCTAAATCAAAGAAGAGAAAGTCTCCTGAATCACCAATTGTGGTAACATAACCAAAAAAGGTTGTCACAATAGCAGAGATAGCCATACCAAAATTTTACAATTATGATTCAGCTATTCTTGAGGCCAGAGACCTTCTTGTAAAGGCATACAATTTAACAGACATCAAATAAAAGAAGGATGCTGCACTTGACCTGATTGAAATATTTCGCAACTTCACTGAAGAGGGAAGAATCAGGGAATTTAGCCACCCAAAACAAGCATCAATCCAAGTGAGCCTCAACCAACAGAAAGTCCATCTAACCAAGTATTTCTAAATCACTCACATATGCCCAAGTACTGGGACAAAATTCACCAGATACCATCTCAGCTCAACCCACAAATCCAGCATGGGTATGAAGGTCCTCACAAGGCCAAAAACAAATATTGCTGAGGTACTAGGATCATCAACAACAAGCAATAAAATACTAAATCAGACACATATTAGTACTACTAATTCAGAATTTATTCTTCATCATAATGTGATCACACTAGTCACCAAATCTGGCTGCACACTGCCATCATATGAACCTTTCTCAATCAGAGAAAATTTCAACAAAATCCTTGGTAAAAGAGCTATATCCCGGATACATACTTCTGTTCAAGGTAACCTGGTTATCACATGCTGGGACTCTACACCAAATGAGCTCCTTTTGGATCAAGAGAAATGGGAATCAATTTTTGAAAGCTGGCCCATTCAAAAGGCCCAGAAGGTTACCAGTTGGCCAAAGTTGGTGGTACACAATGTACCAACTTGTATTCCTATTGAGGAAATCAACAAGGAAATAGAAATTTTTAATGAAGGTATCAAGACTCAAGGCCAATCCAGATGGCTAAGTCGAACCTACAAACAGAGACCCAAAGCTTCACTCACTTTTTCAGTTGCAAATGATGGGGAAAAATCTAAGCTCCTCGAGAAAGGAGTTCTCATTGGAGGACTCTTATTAAAAGTAGAAAATTTCAAATTATCAACAAATAAGACTCAGTGTCATAAGTGCCTCAACTTTGGCCATTTTTTTTTTTTTTTTTTTTTTTTAAATCCATTTACATCCTATATAAGTCTAAGACTATTGTAGGATGTGCACTCCATTAGGACTGCAAATTCTAATCCCTGCTACATACAAGGTTATCCAATATTTATTGTTCCAGTCTTCTGCATGTGAATATTTTGAGTGCCCTAGACTCTTGTCCCCCAAATCAATACTGAAATCGTAAAACTCCAATAACACCCTTAAATCAGAACAAAGGAAATTTTCCCATTCTTTCCCAATATCTTGAATCATTTAGTATCAATCTATTGTATCTCCAAGATACCATTTCCTAGTACATATTTTTGTCTTTTTTATGTATTCCAAGGTAGCTTCTACTCCTTTATTGGTGTGGAGGAGTAAGGGTAGTGTGAGCCTGTCTGAGCACATCTTATCCTTTAAATTATCCCTCTCTGTTCTATATCTCCTACACTCTAGTAAGAGGTGTCTTGGTGTCTGGTGTCCCCCACAGAGACATTCATCATCACTTCTTTTTCCAATTCTTTTTAAATATGATTTAAAGTATCCATGACCAAGCTTCAGTTGGAAGAAAGCAGAGCAAATCTCCTTCTTTGTTCCCCTTGGTGTCCACAATTTCTTTCTAATCTGCCATAGATATATATTAGAGTATGAAGCTGAACTTCCAGCATTCTTCATCTGAAAATCTGTCAATTTCCTTATCCACTCATCATTTTTCATTTGATTTATAAGCTTTGATATGTAAGCAAGGCTCATTGGAAAGTTGCCATCTGGAGGCTCCAATGCAGCTTTCTTTGCTAGTTTATCAGCCTCAGCATTCCCAGGTATATCACAATGACCAGGTACCCACTCCAGAGTGACCTTGATGCCTTGATCCTTCAATATTTTTGCAGCTGCAATTGATCTTGCTACCCAGAACTGTCCTGGCTTATCACTAGGCTGATTAAGTCGAAGTAGTGCTGCTTGACTGTCAGAGTAAATTATAACTTTGTCTCTATATTCAGTCATTCTTCCAGCATGTTCTAGAGCTCGAGTTATGGCCTCCAATTCACCATTGAAATTGATATTTTCTAGTCCAATATTATAATGTTCAGTCCATGTTTCATAGCTTAGTTGGTCATAGGCCTTAAAGGCAATGCCAACTCCACTTGCCTCTGGGTAATAAGAAGCATCAGTATAGTAAATTATTACTGATCTCCCCATATTCTGCCTATGTTTTTCGAGATGAATTGATGCTTCCTCCTCTTTTGAAAGTTTGCCTATATGAATATTGTATGGCAACTTTCTTCTCCAAGGTGGGTACATATAATTTTTGACAGGCTCCATCTCCTTCATGTCAATTTCTGGTGGTAAAGATTGATTGATGAGATACACTTGATTTCCTCTCAAAGTGTTGTCATCTTCAAGATTATATGGATCAAGATTTTCTTTCATAACTTTTGCCACTGGGTGACTTGGCTTTAATTGTAGACTTCTCACAGCATATTTTCTTCTGCTATGATTAAGCCGGATATCTGGAGGGCAAAGACATGCCTCCACTTCCATTGGTATAATTGGACTAGTTCTAAAGCATCCCAATATTTTTCTCAAGGCTATATTCTGTAGGCCTTGCAGCATTTCTAGAAAATTCTTCTGACCTTTCCACCAGACTTGACTGGCATAATCTGATATACTAGTGACACAGGCTATGTACAGCTGTCTCATGGCCACTGGGCTCAAACCCTTTTCTGTATTAGTTAGTCTTGCCATTCTTAGGAATGCAGCTTTTGCCTGAGATACCCTCAGTTTGACATGCAGTTTGAATGATAGTTTGTTATCAAACCATACTCCAAGCCATTTTACTGATTGACTAGGCACTATTAGGGTGCCTCCTGGTAGATTCAATGTGCATTTTCTTGACTCTTTGGTATTTGCAAAGTGAATTAGTTCAGTTTTAGCAGTATCAAATTCAACTGCATTTCTTTTTCCGAGGTCTTCTAGAATTTTACTTCTCTTTCCAGGATTTGAATGTTCTTCTTAAAGCTTGGTGATGAAACAGTCAAAGAAATATCGTCAATATAGGAAAGAAACATGACAGCCTTTGAAGTGAACATCTCTCTGATGTAAATCAAGAAAAGAATTGGTGATACTGGGCTTCCCTGTGGAATCCCTGTCTGAATAGTTGCAAATTCCTCTGTATCACCATTGAAAGACAGCCTTAGTTGGCGCTTGCTGAGGAAGCTTGACACCCAAGATAAAAGGCTTAGAGGTAAACCAAGCTTACTCATAATGGCCAGCAATTGATTCTTTGAGACATGGTCAAATGCTCCCTTTACATCCAAGAAGAGAGTTGATGTCTTATTTTTGGCAGCCTTTTCTGATTCAACCTTGGCCTGAAGGAGGAGACAGGCATCTACAGCTGACTTTTTCAATCTCCCACCTATCTGGGATGGATCTAGAAGGGTAGTTGATTCAGCTAGGTATCCAAGACGGCTTGCAAGCATTCTTTCCAAGGCTTTTCCCAAGCAATTAAGTAGGGAAATAACTCTATATGCCTTGGGTTGTGTATAGTCTGGTTTCCCTGGCTTTTTCAAGATGATTCCAGTAGCTTTTCTCCAGCATCTAGGTTGGTAACCAAGGTTGAAGAAAATTGAGTAGACTTGAATAAATAATTTCTTATTTGCCCCATATGCATGTTCAATCATTTTCCAATCAATTTCATCTGAGCCAGGTGCCTTTCCTTTAGATGGGCAGCAACATGCCCTGTCAACTTCATCAGAGCTCAGTTCAGGCCAGTCCCATCTTTTGTCCTCTTGATGCTGGTTCCAATCAAGGGATGGTGATTCTGGGGGGGCTGGGAAAAGCTTGGCTTTCAGAGCCTTTGATATATCTTCAAAGTTTTGAGCTGGCTCTCCATTCTCTCCTTGCATTGTTGGTAGTTTTGTGATTACTTTGTCCTTAGTATATGAAAGGGCTTTGAAGATTGAAGCAGGATCTTCCCTCTCTAAGAAATCATTCCAGTGCTTCTTTTTGGCTATCTTGATCTCTTGGAAGTACTTATTCCTTGCATCTAGGTAATGTTGCTTCTTTGAATCCTGATCATGAGCATTATTCATATTTCTTTGTGCCCTCATCATATGGTTTCGAAGGGTTTTTAGACTTGCTGTCCACCAGGGCTTAACTTTAGCACCAAGTTTATTTCTTGGAATGGAACCCTCTGCAGCTTTTAGAATAATCAGTGTAAGTTCCTCACCTACTTTGTCAAGTTGATCCATTAGTTGATTATCTCCATTAATAATCTCCCTTGTGCATCTTTTACTGAGAGAAAGGAGATTATTGACATGTAGGATATTTGATTCATTGAATAATTCTTGAGTGCTCTTTTCAAAATTTTCCCATTTAGCTTTAGCTGTATTGAATTTGCCATATTTCGTGGACCCATCTTGTTGTCCATTGTTCTTTATATTGTTAATATTGAATAAGATCCCTTCATGATCAGATCCTGTATTTAGAGTCTGCCAATCTTCTATCAGATTCTCTGACAACTTTGTTGCCAGGGTGAGATCAATAATAGAAGGATGCTTCATACCAGACCTGAAGAAAGTTCCTTTTCCAATGATATTCATAATTGATAGTCCCTGCTCTTTAAACCAAGTCTCTAAATTATCAGCATTTGGAGACTTAGGATGGTATGGATCCCAGTCAGGATGATGTTCATTGAAGTCTCCAACCACTATGCAATATGGAGAGAGACTCAAGTTGTCTTTGATTCTATCAATGGTCATACAGTTATTTTCCAAGGCTTGATTTTTCTGATTATATATATTGACTATACTCAAGTTATATCCTAAACCTGAGACAATCACTGTCAAGAGATCAGGATCTTTTGAATTTTCTTCATCACTTTTAACACATTTTTCCATGCTCCTAGAGATGTAAAACATCGTCCTAGGACGAAGATTATCCTCTGCAGAGCATGGGAATATTTGACTGTATGAGGTGTGCCTTATTGACTGAACGCCCTCATAGTTTGACTCCCCTTGTCTTGATGGAAGCCATGGTTCTTGTACTGCTATTATGTCTAGTTTTAGCTCTACTCCGAGTTGTAGAGCATTTTCAGTGGCCTGTATTGATCTGTTCAAGTTACACTGGAGCATTTTTATTTGTCCAGTCATAGCATTTCATTTGATTCACCTCTAGTTTGTGCCTCATTGGCAGCTGATATCCTGGCTTGGATAGCCACTCTGACTTGGCAGGTGTCTTTATCAGCTGTATGGGCTTCTCCACAGTTAGTGCATTTTGGAATCAAGTGCACACATTTCTTTCCAATTATATTGCATTGAGTGCAAACATGTTGCTTAGTATTGTGTTGTCCTGCACAAAACTGGCATTTTGCATCCCACCTACACTTGGTGCTAATGTGTCCATATCCTTGACACTGATTGCACTGTGTAGTTGCTGGTATGTTCATATATTTTTCAGCTCTCAGGGATCTTCCTGCCACAATCAAGTTTTTAGAGATAGCTTGTCTAGCTTGTTCCTCAGTCTCAAATGCCACTACAATTGATCCAGCTACCTGAGCACCTCTCTTCTCTTCAGGTGTGATCCAGTAAGGCTGTCCAATGACTTTGAGACCTTGGTTGAAGGTCGAGATTTCTTCTGGAATTGTTCTTAGGTCTTCCATTGTGGGAAATTCAGCTGTTGGAATACCATGGATGATTACTTTGTACCATGCTTCATCTTTCATGGCAAGCTCATGAGGGGCTATGTTCTTCCAAATGTCAACCTTTTCAAGAAGAAAGTCTGCAGAGTAGGGCTCAGTGGTTGTTAAAGCAATATTCTCTCTCCTTGTCTGTGACACAATAGCTACCACAGGTCCTTCAACTCCTCTAGCCCTAAATGCTTGGTTGATCCGGTCTCTTGTCTGTAGTGGAGAGAAAGGTTGTCTAGTCTGCATATCTTGGATTAAAATTATTCTATTTATTGACCTTGTCTTATGAGCACTTGATTTATTCTTGGGTTGGACTACTGTCCATTCCTTTTTACTCCCTTGATTTTGTGATGGACCTGCTATATCTGCCCATGTTCTATTCTGTTGCACAGGGTTATTATGTTGGTTGTTGCTAGGTGTTGCTACAGGCCCTGGTGCTTGGCTAGTTGTATTTTTCATGTTCATATTGGTTTGTGTTCTCTGTTGTCCTTGGATATTATTACCTGATATATTGTTGCATTTTGCTTGCCTAGCTGTTGTCTGCAATACCTGGGCTGTTTGTTCCAGTCTTTGTAGTTGTGCAGTCAGCACAGAAGCATCTCTTGGAAGATTTCCATCTCTCTCAATGTATTCCCTGAATATATTCAACAGGTCCAAGATCTTAGTTTGCTTTGATCTAGAATCTGTAAGGTGGGCTGCCTTGATCAATAAATCTCTGGCTGCAGCTATACACTCTTCAGAATCTTCAATTTGATCAAGCCAAGTTGCAGGTCCTTTTCCTTTGTTCTTTTTTGCTGGCAATTGAGATGTTTCAAATGATCTCTTAGGTCCCTTATTAGCTTCATAAGTAAACGAGTCCATATTTATGGGAGCTTGGTTATAGGCAGTAGACCATTCTTCATCTGGCTCAGAATAAATTGAATCCATAATTTGTAGTCTCTTTGGTTGGCTCTTTGTTCCTTGTCTATATCCCCAGGTTCAAAAGTCTCTTCATCTTCAGGCAACAGCTTTTCTATTTCCATTTCCCTTGCATCTAAATCTTTCTCCATTATTATATCTTCTGACTCTCTGGTCAGTGGATCTGGGGACTCAGATCTGGCCATAGTACTGGATAATAAAGATGTTTCGAAATTCTGATATTGATCTCTCTTTTATTTTTTTTGATTAAAATTTACTTCTTTTTTTTTTTAAAAAAAATTTTGTTTTTTATATTTCAATGTTGCTTTTCTCTTAGGGTGCCCAATAAAATTTTTTCGACGTCACGTGATATCCCTCCTTCAAATTTGTAGTTGAATGATAATATTTACACTTTTTCGGTTAATGGCGGCCTTTTAACACCAAAAGTGCAGATATATCCCACAATGAGATTGAGAAAATTAAAAACCCAATAACTCAATGAATATTGCTCTGATCACTCTCAAAATTTGTTTGTTAATCTGTGGTAATTTTCTGCTTGTAATGATATATTCTGAGAAGTGATTAAAGATGGTTGTTGCTATTGGTTGATGGATTTAGGTGTTCATCCACCAAAATTTCCCCACTTAACAGCAACAGAATCTTTCTTGCTCAATTACTCAAGAACTAGATGTCGGATCGAAAATCGGAAGCAATATTTGTAATCAGCAAATTTTTCTGCTTACACTGATATATTCAATTTGATGAAATTCCGAAATTTCAAAATTCGAAAAGTTAGATGTGTGCTCAACTTTGGCCATCATCAAGTAGGGTGTACAAAAAAGACTGTCTGTGCTATCTGCTCAGGAGAACACATGACCTCTAATCATAGCTGTGCTAAATGCAAAGCATCACAAAGTTGCATTCACCATGCAGTGCAATGTGTTAATTGCAAATCCAATACCCATTTGGCTTTCCAACGTCAAGACTGTGATTATTACAAAGCATTGGCATGCTAAGTTACATCAAATTCAGCCAGCATAACACTGCAAGGGGTCGCGAGATCTTGCAGTCCCTCTTTGATGTGTCCATCAAAGGGGAATCCGACATTCTTTTAGTTCAGGAACCTTATGTATTCCATCACACTCATTTACAAACTTATCAACCAATTTTACATTCAGCTTATCAAGCCATTTCACCTATTTCACACCAATATCTTCGCCCTAGGGTCATGACCTATGTTAATAAAGCAAGCCAGATCCAGGTAATGCCCAGGTATGACTTGGTATCAGACCCAGATTTTCAGATCCTGGAAGTTGATCTTCCAGGGGAACCATTTTTTATCATACACATATACAATGAGAAGCCTCTCACACCTTCCTTTTCTCATCATACAGTACAACGTTTCCTTAATCTAAATTTAAATCTGGATAAGCCTTTTCTCCTTCTAGGAGACTTCAATCTCCATCACCAACTTTGGAATCCAATGATCCAATCTAGCAATTTGCTAGCTAATAACCTGGTTTAATATTTGGAACAGACACAAGCCCAACTACTTAATTGTCCATTTGTGATTGAGGAGTTTGGAGGGACATTCCATAGATCAAGTTCAAAAAACACATCAATCATTGATCTAACCTTTACATCCGGGTTCATACAAATAAAATGGCATGACTGGGGGTATGGACAGGCAACAGGATCAGATCATGAGTTAATCACTTTTGAAGCACAATTCTCATTGTCAGATCAGACTAACACTAACCATCAGACCTCAAGTTTTCCAGCAAGATTTAATGTCAAAAAAGCAGACTGGAAGCTTTTCTGCCATGAAATTCAGGAGAGGGGAAAGCATCAGCAACCTGAACTAGACTTTGCTATTGAATCCAAGAATTATGACCAGATAGCCACCCTGTTACAAGAAGTGGTTTCATATGCAGCTCAAGTGTCAATACCAGTGTTGAAAATATCTCCAAGGTCAAAGCCATGGTGGACAGAAAATTTAACTATTCTAAGGATGGGATACCACAGAATACGCCGGCATTCTAAAATGTTTCCAAATCCTAAATTAGAAAGGGATACCAGAGCTGCCAGGAATCATTACTTTCATCAGATTCAATTCCTCAAAAAGCAGCATTGGACCAAATTTCTGGAAGCAGCTAGAGATAAATCAATTTTCACAGCATTTCAATATTCTAGACCAGAGAGAACTCAATCAACACTCATTCCAACTTTAAAATTTACATCCAAGGAGAGTAATGAGGAGGTTATTGCAGTTAGTTTCAAGGACAAATCTCATGCATTGATGATTAACTTATTCCCATCATCAATTCCAGCTACCTCACCTGATGTGGAAAGAATTGAAATCTCAAGCATTAATCAACAGCCAACAACAACCATACCAACAACTATTCCAACAACTAACAGCTTTACTGGATCAAACATCAGTGGAACTGAAAAGTGGGAATGGCCAGCCTTAACAATGGAAGAGTTAGTCAATGCAGCCCCAAGCAAGGCCTCAGCTCCAGGACTAGACCAGATTGATTGGATTATCACTAAGGCAGCAATCTCAGCCATCCCAAATTTTTTCTATCAAGCTTATAAAACTCTGTTTGATAGTGGATATCATCCAAGGCAGTGGAGACAAGCAGTTGGTGTCATTATTCCCAAGAGAAACAAAAAGGACTATAGCTCTCCAAAAGCCTACCGGCCTATCTCTCTTCTACCCTGTCTAGAATAGAATAGAATAGAATAGAATTTAATTTACGTCCCTACTGAGTCTATGACTATGAAGGACTACTAGAACCATACACAACCCCACCAAAATTCATTTGTTTTTAATTGTACTACAATTTCAATATTTTCCAATGGACATTGAGGGTTTCACCCTAATATTAATAGTCTCTGTATTCCTACTCTTCCTTCACTTCAAATCTAATGCATCTACTTATGCCATGTCTCGACCATCCACCCTCTCCCAATACCACCTTCTTGTTGATATATTTGTTTTCTTTATATAATCAAGGGTTTTATCAATCCCAATCTTTGTGCTCATTAAAAGCTTAAGACTGGGTTGGTTTCCATTCAAGCTCCTTTTAAGTTCAATCCTTTCATGCCTATAGTTACTACAGCTTAGCAGAAGATGCTCAGGTGTTTCTCGTTTCCCACATGTACACCTATCACTGCCTCTTTGCCCTCGCTTGTATAGATAGGAGCTGTTATAACCATGACCAGTTTTAAGTTGAAAGAAAGCACTGGCCACTTTCCTTTCTACTCCTGATGGTAGACTAATTTTATTGTTGATTTTCCAACGAATAACTTTCTATATGTCAGTGGATTTTGTTGCTTTTTTTGGTCATTATTTTGGAGATATTCCAGCCATTGATGCTGGAAGGTCTTTTGAATTAAGTGTCTAACCATAGACAGACTAGTTTTATTGTTTTCTGTGGAAATTTTCGATGCTTCTTTGGCCAGTTTATCTGCAACTTCATTACCTGGAATTCCTGAGTGGCCTGGTATCCAGTGGAGCTGAATTGAAGAAAGTTTACTATTGATGATTTGTCCAGCTTCTATTGCCCTAAGCTGACAAGCCTGTCCAGGATTATCAGAGGGTGTCTGTAGTCTGTGAAGGCTGCTTGGTTATCACTAAAGATATGGAAGCTCAATCCTGGCTGAGAATGCCTACTTGCATACTCCATACCTAGGGTGATTGCTTCCAGTTCTCCATTGTAGACCATGGCCTCTGGTCCGATGTTAGTTTGATGGTGATGTTGAATACTGCTGCAACTCCCAGTAGCTGCAAAGCTGACTCCAACACCAGTGCTTCTGCCATATATGAGGCATCTGTGTAAATGAATGTAGTAGAGGACCAGTCAGTTTGTTGAAGCAAAGATTGATGTATCTCTGCTGCTTCATCCTTAGGGATCCTTTCAATTTTGACTGTATAAGGGAGAGCCTGCCTCCATGGTTTGAAATGAAATTGTTTGATTTGCTCCAAGGTGTCAAATTCCACTAGGTTTTCAATTGATTTCTTGATCCTACCAATCTGTGTCAACTTTAGTAGCTCAATCTTGTTATTTGCTTCCAAATTGACTGGATGAAATTGAGATAGTTTGGTTAAGCGGAATGCATACTGCCTCATGTTTTTACAGAGCCTAACCCTTGGTGGTGCAAGAGCAGCTTCCACCTCCATGGGCAGAATTGGGGCTGTCTTGAATACCCCCAGTATCTTTCTTAAGGCCAGGTTCTGTATTTTCTGGAGAGATTTTGCTACATATTCTTGACCCTTCCACCAGATGACAGATCCATAATCTGCTATGCTGGTGACACAGGCAAGGTAGATTTGTCGAAGAGCAGCTGGTGACAGGCCCCTCTCTGTGTTGGCAAGTCTTGCCATCCTGTAGAATGATTGTACAGCCTGAGATGATCTGACCTGGACATGTTTCTTGAATGTCAATCCAGGGTCAAACCAGATGCCAAGCCATTGCACTGATTCCACAGGTTTAACAATATTGCCATTAGTTAATTTTACTGCAAAGTTTCCTGCATTTTTCTTTCTTGTGAAATGCATCAGTTCTGTCTTTGAAAGATCAAACTGGACTGCATTCTTGGTACCCAGCTCAAAGATCTGGGCTGCTTCCCTCTCAAGGATTTTGATGTTTTTCTTCAGGCTGGTTGAGGCTGTTGTCAAAGTGATGTCATCCATGTAGGAGATAACTTTGACAGCATTTCTCCTGAATAATCCCTGAATATAGATAAGGAATAAAATTGGTGATACAGGACTCCCCTGAGGAATACCTGTATTTATCTCACTAAATTCCTCTTTTTCTCCATCAAATGACAGCTGTAGGCTTCGTCCCTCTAAGAAGGAACCGACCCAAGCTATAAGATTGATTGGTAATTTGAGCTTCTGCAGTATTTGCAGGAGTTGATTGCGTGCAACATGATCAAATGCCCCCTTTACATCCAAGAAGAGGGTTGATGTGACCTTGTTGAGTTGTTTATTAATTTCTACCTCATTGGTAAGAAGTAGTGCTGCATCTATGGCCGACTTCTTCAGCCGACCCCCAATCTGAGAAGGATCCAGCAAGTCTGATGTCTCTGCCAGATACCCTAGCCTCCTGGCCAATATTCTCTCCATGACCTTGCCAAGGCAATTGAGAAGAGAGATGACCCTGTATGCTTTGGGCTGGGAGTAGTCTGGTTTTGATTGCTTTTTAAGTATGATCCCAGTTGCCTGCTTCCAACATTGAGGATGATATCCCACCTTGAAAAGACTGGAATAAAGCTGGAAGAAGACATTTGGGATAGCTTGATAGGCTTTGACTATTATTTGATGATTTATACCATCTGGTCCAGGGGTAGTTCCTTTGATGTTTGTTGAGCAAGCTCTTTCTAGCTCTGACCATTCCAATGTGGGCCAAGTCCAACTACCTGGCTGGTAAGTATTCCATTCCACTTCATCAGCATGGGGAGGAGATGGGAAAAGTGCATTTCGAAAGGCCTTGCACTTTCCCTCAAAAGACTCCTGTAACTGGTTGTCTGCTGACCTGATGGATTGAATACTGCTGTTTTGTCTATCCTTGGTGTAGGACATGGCCTTGAAAATGGATTGGGCATCCTCTTTTTCAAGGAATTTATTCCAATGATCCTGCTTGGCTATTTTGATTGCTGAGAAATATTTGTTCCTGCTTTCTAAATATGCATTTTTGATATTGAGATCATCTTTATTGAATTTCAGCATCTTATGGTTTCTAGTCATTTCTTTTCTCATCAACTTCAGGTCCTTATTCCACCATGGCTTTGATGTATGATGAAATGATATCATTGGCATACATGCCTTGCAGCCTTGGTGATACAGTTGGTGAGTTCACTTGCTGCTTGGTCTAACTGATCAAAAGTCAAATGTGAGCCTGTCCTTAGGTATTCAATTCCATCAGATTCAATGAGGGGACCAATGTCATCAAGTGCCAGGAGAACAGTGTTGTTATGTGTTATATCTTGCAAGATTTTGGCAAATTTATCCCAGTCTGCTTGGTTAATATTAAGCCTTGGTTGACATTGACTTCTGGGCTGGAGATTTGAAAGAGACTCCAGGGTGAATAGGATCCCATAATGATCAGATCCAATATCACCCATGATTTGCCAGTCCTTGATTCTACTTGCAACATTTGGTGATGCAAAAGTCAGATCAATCACTGTTGCTTTTTCCATATGCTTCCTGAAGAATGTACCCTCACCAGGATTATTGATTAGCTCCACATCTTGTGCCTCACACCATTCAACCAATTTCTCTGAGGGACCAGTTGGAATTGACTCTGGCTCCCACAGGGGATGGTGAAGGTTAAAGTCCCCAAGAAGGATGGATTTAGGGCCGGGTTGCTGATTGTACAGGTGAGCTTCAATGGTTTTACCCCTCTGACCTGCCTGATCATCTTGGTTATAAATGTTAATAATTTTTATACTGCCTACTCCATCAGTCATTTCTAGGACCTGGATGTCTGGATCCTGTGGTGACTGCTTAGCAAGCTTAATTTTGTTCCCAAGTCTCCTAGCAACATAGACCATTGTCCTTGGTCTAAATTGAGTCGAAAACTTGGGAAATATCTGTTCAAATCCACTGTGATAGACGGATCTGGTGTTAGTGTAGTCCTGGCTCCTAGGCTGTCTGGGGATCAGCCATGGCTCCTGGACTGCTATGATATCAATTTTGAGCTCCACAGCCAGCTGTAGAGCATTTTCAGTTGCATATTGGTTTTTATTCAGGTTGATTTGAAGGACGCGCATATCAGGTGTGTCTGACATTACAATTCCTCCTGATCAAGTTTATTTTTGGCTGCAAGATAAACCTCGCAGGATTTGGAGTTGGCCTGATGAGAGCCTGAACAATTGGCGCATTTTGGGGCTAGATGTGAGCAGCTAAGTCCCCTTGTCCTGCAGACACTACAATAGTGTTGCTGAGTGCTATGATTTTCTCCACATAGACCACAGACTGCTGATTTTCTGCAATAGCTGTCAAGGTGACCAAAGCTTTGGCATTTGTTACACTGGGTTGATGGAGCCACATTGTAAAATTTTTCAACTCTGACACTGATTCCAGCAATATAGAGTCGATTTCTGATTGCTCTGTTGGCCTCCTCTTCAGTTGCAAAGGCTATTGCCACTGATCCAGCCCGTTTGATAGTCCTATTCTCTCTGCTTGATAGCCAGTACGGTGTTCCAATTGGTTTGAGACCCTTGTTGAAGGTCAAATCTCATCTTTGACCAACTCCATACCCTCTGGATTGTCAAAGTCTAGTAGTGGAATCCCATGAGCAACAACCTTGTGCCATGGTTTGTCAATCTGTGCAAAAGTAAATGGAACTAGATGTTCCCAAAGTTCCCTTTTCTCCAGAAGGAATTCTGCTGTGTAGTCTTCTGTTGTGGTTATGGATAAATTCTTGGCTGATGTAGTGCTCACCATGTTCACTACTGGGCCCTTGATTCTATCTGCAAGGCTTTGTTAAGGCTATTTCTTGCAGCCAGGGGTGAGATCACTGGTGGAGAGTTTGGAGCTTGGACAAGTATCAATCTCCTAACCTTTTTTTCCTTGGGTTGATTTTGGCTTTGTGGTTGAGTGGTATTACCTTCTTTTTTCCCCCTACAACTGTCCATTCTTGAGGCTTTGCTTGATATGATTCTCCATTGTTTGCAAGGATCTTGGCAAAGCTCATGGGCTGGGCAGGTTTTGATTGGGCAACTGTGTTTGATACAGAGGGCTTAGATGGTACTGGCTGGACAATGGTGGTTTGTAGATCTCTTGTTTTATTTTCAATTTTTCTGGTGGCTTGTTCCAAGTTGGCTATCTGAGAGGTGATAATTGCTGAGGCTTTGGATAGTTGCCCCTTTTCTGTAAATTCCCTTGACCATGTGGCAAAGAACTAGTTAATAAAAGTACTTCAAGGTCTCAAGCTACCAAAGAGCTTGATATCTTGGGTAGATTCATTTCTGAGCCAAAGGACACTGCAACTAAGATTTGATGGGATGACTGAAAATGTGCAAGAAATAAAGACTGGAATCCCACAGGGCGCAAGAACATCAAATTTTCCGAATTGAATATTTTGTCCATAACTTTTTGCGACAGAAAGCTTTCATCAAACAAACAATTGTTTACGATTCATTACATCAAGCGCTATCGATTAAGATATCTTTCAGCCAATTTGACGCACTGGTTGACCTGATAATGTCGAAAAAGCCGATTTCTGGGGCGTCCCCCTCTAAGAATCCGTCATCCAGCCCTCCACCATCCAGCTCTCCACCATCATAATCCCAACAACCAACGCTGAAATCATCAATTTGGAGTGATCTTCCAGCTCCTCCTGCTATCATTAACCCTGCTCCTGCCTTTAATTCATCAATTGATGATGTTTTCATGGACTTCTCCAGTGATCCAATTGCTGGCCCATCTCATGATGGGAAAAAATTTTCAGGGACCCACTTGGCAGGGGACTCTCGAAAACGAGGCTGCAGCCTCAACCAGCACTCTGAGCTGCATCGAAAAATTCAATTAGTATCTGCAGGTACTGAAAATTCATCATATAACTCCCCCCAAGATGCACTTCTAGCAGCAAGGGACAACATCATCCAGGCTTACGGCCTCACAAGAAACCGAAATGAGCATGACAAATTGTTGGATCTCCTTGAAATTTTCAGGGAATTCACAGAAAAGGGGCAACTATCCAAAGCCTCAGCAATCATCACCTCTCAAATAGCCAACTTGGAACAAGCCACTAGAAAAATCGAGAGCAAAGCTAGGGACCTCGAGGCTGTTCCAAGTCCCTCAAAAACCATTGAACCAGTAGTACCAAAAGCCAGAACTCAACAAAAAGCCAGCAACCCCATGAGTTTTGCAAATATATTAGCTTCAACATCAGCAAATTACAATGCTAAGCCTCAAGAATGGACAATTGTTGGTGGGAAAAAGAATAACCAGGCCAACCAGCAAGCTAAACCAAGCAAACCAGTGGAGAAAAAGGTTAGAAGGCTAATACTAGTAAGAGGCCCAGAATCACCCATCATACCATCACCCTAGTAGCACGAAATGCACTTAATAAGGCATTCAGTGATAGAGGAATCAAAGGGCCGGTGGTCAACTTGGTCAGCTCCACCACAGCAAATAATGTTTCAATTACAACTACAGAAGAATACACTGCTGATTTTCTTCTGGAAAAGAGGGATATATGGGATAAACTCATCCCATTTACATTTGCTCAAGTAGACAAGCCATGGCACAAGGTAGTTGTCCATGGCATTCCTATCCAAGACTTTGACAATCCAGATGGAATGGAGATGATTAAGGATGAAATTAAGACCTTCAATAAGGGCTTTACACCAATTGGAACACCCTACTGGCTTTCAAGTAGGGAAAATCGAACCATCAAAAGAGCTGGATCTGTGGCCATAGCATTTGCCACTGAAGAAGAAGCAAATAAAGCCATTCGAAACAGGCTCTACCTTGCAGGCATAAGTGTAAGGGTAGAAAAATTCTACAATGTAGCACCATCAACTCAATGCAGTAAATGCCAAGGATTTGGACACCTAGATAGTTACTGCAGGAAATCAGCTGTTTGTGGTCTCTGTGGAGACAATCACAGCACTCAGCAACACTACTGCAGTGTCTGCAAGTCAAAAGGAAAGAGCTGCAGCCACTTGGCCCCAAAGTGTGCCAACTGCTCAGGTCAACATCAGTCCAACTCCAAGTCCTGTGAGGTGTTCCTTGCAGTCAAAAATAAGCTTGATCAGGAGGAATTGTAATGTCAGACACAACTGATATGCGAGTCCTTCAAATTAACCTAAATAAAAATCAATTAGCAACTGAAAATGCTCTACAGCTGGCTGTGAGCTCAAAATAGACATTATAGCAGTCCAGGAGCCTTGGCTGATACCCAGACATCCACTGAGCCTGGACTATACTTACACCAGATCCGTTCAACACAATGGATTCATACAAATCTTTCCCAAGTTTCCAGCACAGCATCGGCCAAGAACATGGTCTATGCTTCAAAGAGACTCCAAAATAAAATCAAGCTGGCAAATAATTCACCTCAAGACCCAGATATTCAAATCCTTGAGTTAAAAGATGGATCCAGCCATATAGAACTAATAAATATGTACAACCAAGATGATCAGGCAGGTCAGAGGGGTAGCACCATCAATGCTCACCTGTACCATCATCAAATAAGCCCCAAAACTATCCTCCTAGGGGACTTCAACCTTCATCATCCATTGTGGGAGCCTGAGTCAAATGCGACTGGTCCCTCAGAAGAATTGGTTGAATGGATCCAGGCCAAAGGAATGGAACTAATCAATAACCCAGGTGATGGTACATTTCATAGACCACATATGGAAAGGGCTACAGTAATTGATTTGACTATTGCAACCTCAAGAATTGCTAGTAGGGTCAAAGACTGGCAAGTAATGGGTGATGTAGGATCAGATCATTTCGGAATATGTTCACCATTGAGACACCATCCAATAAATGATATATTAAAACCAAAAGCAAGATTAAATTTCAAATTGGCAGACTGGCCAAATTTTAATCTTATTTTGAAGGAAAATATTAGTAAATGCAAAGCCCTTCAAATTTGCAATGAGGGGGAATCAATTACCATTCTGAAGGAATTCACTACCTGAGGACTGGCAATCATTTATCCTCTTGCCAACTTGAGCAGGCTGCAGAAGAACTAACAAAGTGTATTTCTGATGCCACCAGGGCTAGTGTACCTTTGATGAAATTTAATCATATATCAAAGCCATGGTGGAGCCCAGAGCTGAAACTCATGAGAAAAGATATGTCCATCAAACATAAATTCTTGAAAAGCAACAAAGAAAGCCTGCTGCCAAGAGCTCCTATTTGGAGGTCAGGAACAAATATTTCTCTGCAATTAAACTTGCCAAGCAAGAGCATTGGAACAATTTCTCGAGAAAAATGACACCAGATCAATATTCAAAGCCATGTCTTATACCAAGGAGAGAAGATCAATGAGTATCCCTTCTATATTATCAGCTGAAAATACATTTGAGGAATCTTTTGAGGGAAAGTGCAAGGCCTTTCGAGATGCACTCTTTCCCTCTCCCCCATGCTGATCAAGTGGAATGGGACAACTACCAGCCAGGTAGTTGGACATGGCCAACATTAACCAAATTCGAACTAGAAAGTGCATGTTCAGCTACTATCAATGGAACCACACCCGGACCAGATGGAATCCCTCATCAAATCATAAGCCAGGCCTATGCAGCCATCCCAAATGTCTTCTTCCATGTATATTCTAGTCTTTTTGAGGCAGGATATCATCCTCAATGCTGGAAGCAGGCAACTGGGATCATATTAAGGAAGCCAGCAAAGCCAGACTACTCCCAGCCCAAAGCATACAGGGTCATTTCTCTTTGAACTGCCTAGGCAAGATCATGGAAAGAATCTTGGCAAAGAGGTTGGGATATTTGGCAGAGACATCAGAATTGCTACATCCATCCCAGATTGGGGGCCGCCTGAAGAAGTCGGCTGTTGATGCAGCACTACTTCTTACTAATGAAGTAGAAACCAACAGACAGCTTAATTTGATCACTTCAACCCTTTTCATGGATGTAAAGGGTGCCTTTGATCATGTGGCCCGAAATCAACTGCTGGTAATTATGCAGAAAAAGAAGCTACCTATCAACCTCATAGCCTGGACAGCTTCATTCTTGGAGCAGAGGACTTTGCAACTTGAGATTGATGGTGAAAAGGAAAGCTTTAGTGATATCAAGACAGGTATTCCTCAGGGGAGCCCTATATCACCAATTCTTTTCCTGATTTATATCCAAGGGCTTTTCTCCAGCAATACAGTGAAAATCATCTCGTACATAGATGATATTACCCTGACAATAGCAAGCTCTAGCTTGAAAAAAATATCAGAATACTAGAAAGAGAAGCTTCAAAGATCATCAACTTTGGGCTTAAAGATGCAGTTCAGTTTGATCTAGTCAAGACAGAGCTCATGCATTTTACTAGGAAAAAATTAGCACAAGAGATGGCAATTAGACTTCCCCATGGAGAAACAGTGCAACCATCCCAATCTATTAAATGGCTGGGAATCTGGTTTGACCCGAGTCTAAAATTCAGAAAGCATATACAGATCAGGACATCTCAGGCAACCCAGGCGTTTTTTAGAATGGCAAGGCTTGCAAACACAGAAAAAGGTCTCTCCCCAGCTGCCCTGAGGCAAATCTATCTTGCTTGTGTTATCAGCATTGCAGAATATGGCTCAGTGATCTGGTGGAAGGGACAAAATTACATAGCAGATGCACTGCAAAAAATACAGAATCTTGCCCTTCGGAAAATTCTCGGTGTCTTCAAGACAGCTCCAATTCTTCCCATGGAGGTAGAAGCTGCTCTGGCTCCACCAAGGGTTAGACTTCGTAAAAATATGCAAAGATTTGCACTAAGACTATCAAAGCTATCCAAATTTCATCCAGTAAACATGGGAGTGAACAGCCATATTGATCTTCAAAAGCCAACTCAGCTCAGCAGGATCAATAATTCAATTACAAATCTCATTGATTATGATGGAATAGAACAGATTAAACAATTCATTTTTAAACCATGGAGGCAGGCCCTTCCATATACAACCACAATTGAGAGGATCCCCAAGGATGAAGCAGCAGAGAGACATCAATCTTTGCTCCAACAAACTGACTGGACCTCCACAACATTTATTTACACAGATGCCTCATTGATGGCAGAAAGCACAGGTGTTGGGTTAGGCTTTGTAGCATCTGGGAGCTGCAGCAGAACTCAACATCAATTTCAAACTAATATTGGATCAAGGGTCCTGGTATATAATGGAGAGCTCGAAGCCATTGTCCTGGCTATGGAGTATGCAAGCCAGCTTACATTGCCAGGACATAGCTATCAAGTCTTTTCAGATAACCAGGCAGCCCTGTATAGACTTAAAAACCATCTGATAATCCAGGACAGGCCTGCCAGCTCAGAGCTATAGCAGCTGGAAAGATTATTCAGAGCAGAAATTCAACAATAAATCTCAACTGGATTCCAGGTCATCTGAGTATTGAAGGCAATGAGATGGCAGATAGACTTGCCAAAGCAGCATCATGTCTTCCTCCTGAAAAGGAAGAGACAAGCTTTGCCATGGCAGGGACACTCATTCACCACAGCTTTCAGATCAATGGCTCAATTATCTGAAAAATAAACAGAAAAGATTAAAATATAACCCTTCATCCTATGAGAAGAAGTTTGACTGGAAGGTTAATGGCAAGATCAAAATACCATCAGGTACAGCAAGAGAAGTGGTGAGCGCATTCTATCAGCTCAAAATTGGACATGGCTACAATATGTCATACTTGTACAAGCGAGGGCTCAGTGATAGTGACAGGTGTAGATGTGGGAAGAGAGAAACACCGGAACACCTATTACTCAGCTGTAGCAACTACAGGCACGAACGGAGGCAGCTGATAAATAGTCTTAACAATAACCAATTAAGTATGAAGCTTTTGCTACACACCAAAATTGGGATAGAAAATACCATTGAATATATCAAGAAGACTAAAGTATCAACAAGAAGATGGCATCTTCAAAGGAATGAGAATGGTGGGGATGGATAAGAAGGGAGAATCAAGAAAGGTTGAGAGAACTGTTGTTAAGGGCAGGAACAAAATAGGGCATGACCCTCATCATCTATTGGCAAAAATTAAGCACAACTATATACAAATTTACTATTAACCTTAAAGCTGTCTAGATAGTTTTAGCTGTCCTTCATAGTCATAGACTCAGTAGGGACATTAATAAAATTCTATTCTATTCTATTGGGGAGACAATGGGAATTACAGATGCAGAGACCTTTGCATTCTCAAAGCCATCAGATACCTGAAAAAGACATTCCACAGGAAGATACCACATCTTCACTGACAGTCAAGCAAGTTTGATGAGGATCAGAAGAAGGAGAACCAATTTTCTTACCAGATTAACAAGAAGCATATACTATTGATCAGTTAAAATTATATTCAAAGAATAGATACCTGAATTATATTTAAGGGTACTGATAAAGATTGAACAAATGAAGAGTGTGGTGGAAGTAGAGTGGTTGATCATGAACAAGAAGTGTTGTTATATGATGAATGATGATTGACTATCTAAGTGGAAATGGCTGGCTTATATA
>OENG01000239.1:0-27364 GCA_900239735.1 Blumeria hordei DH14 | reverse complement strand
TTTCTACATGGGTCTTGAATTTCATTTTCCTATCAAACTAGTTCCCCAGCCATCTTACTGCCTCTTTTGGCTCAATAACAGTTTGATTTTCAAGTACTATTTGATTGGTAAGTGTGTTTTGTGGTGTGAGAAATGAATCATTTCGGTCTTTTCCATTTCAAATGTGACTGTCAGTTTACTTGCCCTTTCTATTAGTGCTATTAGGGTTTGTTGTAGTTGGTCAGTGTTTTCTTGATTGAGGTGGAGGCAACTGAGATGCAGGTGTCATCATGTATGAGAGATGAAGATGATTCATTTCCTGTCTTGCTGGAAAAAGGAATCTAATGGATATTAAGAATAGAATTTCTCGAGGAGTGTATATGTTATTTGTCCACAGGGTACAAGTGTGAGTAAATAGGGGGTCAAGGTCTTCCACAAGGAGAGGAAGAGGGTCAGTGAACTGAGAGTCAAGGTCTTCCACAAGAAGAGATAGAGGGCACGTCGTGATCTGATACGAGTATGGGCTCGAAGTGGTCTTCACAAGGAAGAGAGGGAATATCTGGAATGAGAATAATATTGAGAAGACGTTGCGTGAAGAACGCAACTCGACTGTAGACTACGCTTTATTATATACATGCTCGTAGTTCACTGTTACGTTACCTTTCCCTACTCAGTCCTGCAAGGTTTGTTTACTACTAGTAAGCCGTCATTCTAACCCCTGTTATTATTCCGTGAAAGTAGCCCCCTGTTCAAGCGCGAGCTCCTGCGAGGCTTTGAAGCTATGTTGGGTTCTATCGGCTTTGGTTTATGAGGATATTGTTGATGAAAAATTTTAACTGCCTCAGTATCATCAAGGTTTGCAGCTGGTTCCCAAGTAGCATCATTCTCGCCTGTCCATTTGACAAAATACTGGATACCGTTGCGTTTGGTCTCTCTCGAGTCATAAATTTCTTCAACATTAAATTCTTTGTTTTGATCGACAATCACTGGCGGCGGCGGTTCTTGAATTTGGCCTGGAACTGGATCTTCTGCGGTTGGGTGAAGCAATGACACATGAAAGACTGGGTGAATTTTCATGCTTCTCGGTAGGTCAAGTTTGTAAGCATATGCGGATATAATCTCCTTAATTCGAAATGGACCTAACTTTCTCCAGTCAAGTTTTTGGGAATTTCGAGTTGTCCTTATATTTTTTGCAGATAGAAATACCCAATCTCCAAGTTGATAGCGAGGCGCAGGGATTCTTTTTGTATTAATAGCCTGTTCCTGTTGATCTTGTGCCGATCTGATATTGGATCTCAAGAAATCATGAAGTTCCCTCATTTTAATAGCGAAATCTTTTGCATCAAGACTTGCTGAAGATTTTGCATATGGCTTAATACTTATAGTAAATCGTGGGTGAAATCCGTAATTGCCAAAAAATGGAGAGACCTTGGTTGAGGTGGAAATTTGGTTATTAGCAGCAAATTCAGCCATTGGTAACCACTTGACCCAGTCATCTTGTTGGTATGACACATAACTACGTAGGTACTGTTCCATCACGGCATTAAATCTTTCAGTTTGTCCATCTGTTTCTGGATGGAAAGCGGTTGACATTCTTGACTGTATTCCAAGGTTTCTGCAAAGACTTTTCCAGAAGTGTGCTGTAAATTGTGTTCCACGGTCAGAAGTAATATGAGTGGGTAGTCCATGGTGTTTCCATACATGTTGTAGGTAAAGTTGGCCACATCTTGGGAGGTAACAGTTGTGTTACAAGGTATCAGGTGTCTCAATTTCGTTAATCGATCCACTACTACCATAATCGCATCAAATCCTTGGCTACTTGGTATTCCTGTTACAAAATCCATTGATACTTCTTGCCATGGCTGTTGAGCAATCGGCAGAGGCCGAAGAACTCCAAACTTGCTATGATTGCTAGGTTTACTTCGCTGGCATACATGGCAATTGCGTACATATCTTGCTACGTAATTGCGCATTGAAGGCCAGTAATAATCTCGACTGATAAGTTCAAATGTTTTTTCCCGGCCTGGATGTCCAGCCGGTGTAGCATCGTGATAGAGCCTAAGTAACTGAAGCTTAAGTGGATCGTGATTTGGTACAAAGATGCATTCACGATACAGTAACCGACCCTCCATTATAGAGCACTCAGCAAGAGATATTTCTTTACAGTGTCGTTTATTTTGTTGAATCATATTTATTATTTGATTTGGAAATCCATCAGTTTTATATCCCTCGTCTAAGAGTCTTTTTATCAAGGCTTGATCGGGAATTTTATGCGATATAGAACCTGCAAACAGCTCTAGACATTGATCAATATCCAGGTTCTTTCTTTTTAATACAACTTGACTTTGGTGTAATAATCTATCATCCCCCTCCTCAGGGAGATCTCCCGATCTTCTTGTTAGAGCGTCTGGTTTTCCTCCTTGCTTACCTGGTCTATATTTGATTACAAAGTTGAAGCGAGAGAGGTATTCTGCCCAGCGAGCCTGTCTCGGTTAAGCTGTTTTGTGCTCATGAAATATTCCAAATTCTTATGATCAGAAATTACTTCTACTGGATGCGCAGCCCCTTCGAGTTCTGGTCTCCATTCTTCAAAGGCACGAATTATCGCGAGAAGTTCTTTGTCATATATCTCGTAGTTGCATTCGGCCGGTGTATGCTTTTTTGAAAAATATGCCACAGGTCTCAGCTTTTTGGAGCTATCGTACTGAGAAAGAATGCCAGCTGAGACGTAGTCGGATGCATCAGTTTCAACAATTATTGGTTTATCTGGGTCGAAGTGCGCCAAAATCGGCGATGTTGTAAAAGCATTCTTTAAGACTTGAAAAGCAGTTTGTTGTTCACTTCCCCAAACAAATTTTATGTCTTTGCGGGTTAGCTTTGTCAAAGGGAATGCAATATTGGAGAAGCCGTGTATAAATCGACGATAGAAGTTGGAGAAGCCTAGGAAAGCTTGCACATCTTTGATATTTTTTGGAGTAGTCCAATTTTTAACAGTCTCTAGTTTCTTTTCATCCATACTAATACCGTTAGGCTCAATTATGAGACCGAGATACTTAGTGCTTTGTGTATGGAACTCGCATTTTTCTGGGTTTAAAAATACATTATTGCGGTATAAGGCCTGCAATATCTTTTCAACATGTATTTGGTGCTGTTCCATAGAATCGCTGTATATAAGAATATCATCTAGATAGGCTGTACAAAATACATCAAGATATTCACGTAGACAATCATTGATAAAGTGTTGAAATGTTGCTGGTGCATTAGTAAGTCCGAAAGGCATCACGTTATACTCAAAATGTCCATAGCGAGTCCGAAAAGCTGTTTTCCATTCCTCCCCTTCCGCCATTCGAATCTGGTTGTAGCCTTGGCGAAGATCTAGCTTAGTGTACCATTTCGCTTTGGCGAGGCGATCGAGGGTCTCTCTAATTAAAGGTAATGGATATCTATTTTTGACTGTAATTTCATTGAGACCTCGATAGTCGACACAAAGGCGTAATGAACCATCCGATTTTTTAACAAATAAAACTGGAGCGCCAGCTGGTGAAGAACTTGCTCGAATAAATCCCTTTTCAAGGTTTTCTTTTATGTATCTATTTAATTCCGCAAGCTCTTCCCGGGACATTCCATATAAAGGACCAAAGGGGGATTTTTATGTTTCATAAGTGGTATTTTATGATCATATTGGCGTCTTTTAGGTAGATTGTTTGCTAGCTTTTTATCCATCATGCAGTAATATTTTCTGTACTGACTTGGAATTTGATCCTCTAAACACTTACTATTTTCCGAAGAAGTCATCGGTTTATCTTTAATTTCTTGCGTACTCATGAGAAAGATTTGTAAGTTTTCTTTTTGTGCGAGTCTATGGAGAGCATCTGAGCTGGACATGTGAAAACTTATCTTATGTTTTTTCCCTTGAGTTGGTATTAATTCTGGAGAATGATTGCATTCGCGCTTACAGAATTCAGAATCGAATAAAATTGTATTTTCTTTAAATCGTAATGTCGGATCGTGCTTCTGAAGCCAGGGGATCCCCATTACTAGAGGATAAGAGCCTAGCTTTGTAACAAAAAATGGGACTATTTCATGGTGGGAACCAATTGCTAAAGGTAAATGGCAGATGTGCGTAACATCTCCGGAAGATATAGGTCTTCCATCGATTACATGGAGTGTACGGGGGAATTGGAGAGGGGACAGAGTAAGATTGTTATGGCGCGCGAATATTTCATCAATGAATGCAAACCCGGAACAGCCGGTATCAATCAGAGCATACGTTGAGATATGTGAGCATTTATTTTTAATTTTACAATCAGCAACTAAATGATCACCATCCAGATTATTCTCTAGAGGAGATACCGACGATTCAGAGATAGAAAACGCAAACATCGAAGGAACATGTTGGGATCCCGGACAGGGGCCATTTTTCAAATCCGGGATCATTGAAAATCCTGTTGATGCTTCGTAGTTACTTCAGGATTTCTAGAATCGTGACTTCGGCGCCGATTTGCTGTAGGGCAAGAATTTGAGCTATGACCAGCCCCAGCACAATACATACAGAGGTTATTTTCTCGCCGCCATTGTTTTTCGCTTGCAGATATTTTTCGCAATCCATTTACATACATGTATCGATCCTCAACAGGAGGACGGAGGGTCATGCGAGCTTTCAGAGCAGAGAGGTCCATCGGAGCGAGACCACCTGAAACGTGCGAGGGGTGAGCTGAGTTGTGAAAATTTTGAGGGGCTATTGCAACATGATTTAAATTTTGTTCAGCTTTAAGCCCTCGAATTCGATTGTCTAGGTTCATCAACATTAATGCATATTCATCAAGACATGAAGGTCTATGAATCTGGTGAATCATAGCATTTTTTAGCTCGATCGAAAGTCCTTTATCTAAAGCATCAATCTTCGCATCTTCATTATAGTTTAGATAGCCGATTATGCGAAGAAATTCAGAGTAGTAGCTAGAAAAATCCCCTAATCCCTGCTGAAGCTTCTGAGTTCTTGGCGCGCGGTCCCACGGGGATCCGGATCTCCGAAAGATGCTTCAAGGTATGTGATAAGAGACTGGATCGATGCGAAAGGTGCTGAGGGGTTAGCTCTAACAATGGGAACAATTTGTTGCAGAGCTCGACCTTCTAAGCGACTAATCGAATAAATTACTTTCGATGGCTCATCTTGAAATCGATCACTATTAATTCTGAGTTTCATTTGTAACTGTGTGACAAAGCCCGGTAGGTTTGAACGGTCTCCATTAAACTTTTCTGGATCCGGGAACCTTTCGGAACGAAAATTTTTTGCGGGATTGGATAATGGAGTGGGAATCTGAACTGTACGAGCGACACTAAGGTCTACAGTGAGCTGATTGATTTGTTGCTCTAGATTATCAATTGATTTGTTTGCAGCCTCTAGCTGAGAGCGAGCATTAGAGACTTGACTGCGTGCGGCATCCCTTTCTGACCGATACCGATGTACCAAAGAGCCAAGCTGATTAAAAAGATTGCTTGCATCGCTGTCATACATTTGTCTAAATTCCTCGATAGAAGTGGGGGGATTCCAGGCAGGGGTGTTTGAGTTTGACATTGTTGTACAGTGCGGATGAGGACGCAACGTAATCTCGAGGAGTGTATATGTTATTTGTCCACAGGGTACAAGTGTGAGTAAATAGGGGGTCAAGGTCTTCCACAAGGAGAGGAAGAGGGTCAGTGAACTGAGAGTCAAGGTCTTCCACAAGAAGAGATAGAGGGCACGTCGTGATCTGATACGAGTATGGGCTCGAAGTGGTCTTCACAAGGAAGAGAGGGAATATCTGGAATGAGAATAATATTGAGAAGACGTTGCGTGAAGAACGCAACTCGACTGTAGACTACGCTTTATTATATACATGCTCGTAGTTCACTGTTACGTTACCTTTCCCTACTCAGTCCTGCAAGGTTTGTTTACTACTAGTAAGCCGTCATTCTAACCCCTGTTATTATTCCGTGAAAGAATTGGAGAAATTGGGCTGCCTTGTGGTGTTCCTGTGACTGGGAACGCCTCACTTAGCAGGCCATTAAATTGAAGCCTCATGGTCCTTCAAGTCAAGAAAGATTTTACCTATGAGATTAGTGAGACAGGCAGCTTGAGTGTCCTCATGACTGATAATAGAGCTTCTGGCTGTAGTCTATCAAATGCCCCCATGATATCAAGGAGAACTGTTGATACAATTCTGTGTTTGAGCCTGTTCTGCTCCACAAAATCTTGTAGCAGAAGTGCTGCATCAATAGCAGATCTCTGCTTGTGTCCACCCATTTGGGTCTCATATAGTAGTCAATTAGTAGTGTTAGCAAGGTAAGCTAGCCTGTTGGCAAAGATTCTTTCCAACAGTTTTGATAGGCAGGAGAGAAGAGAAATAGGTCGATATGCTTTTGGATTGCTATAGTCCTTTTTATTCCTCTTAGGAATGATAATTCCCACTGCCTGTCTCCACATTTTTGGATGATAGCCACTATTGAATAAGCTAGTAAAAGCATCAAAAAATATATTAGGTATAGCTGTGATTGCTGCCTTAATTATGGTCCAGTCAATCTGTTCAATACCTGGTGCTGTTGATTTATTTGGTACTGCATCAATAATTTCTTCCATGGTTAAGTCAGGCCAGTTCCACTTGCTTGTGTCAGCTCCATCATAGCTAGCTAGGATGACATTTTGAGGTGCTGTTAAAAGGTGTTGCTGATGACATAGAGTCAGGCTGATAGGTTCCATTGATGCAGTTACTGATGTTGGTGTTGGTGTGGAGGATTTTGGAAAAAGAGTTTGAATTAGTGCTTTGCATTTGTCCTTAAAACTAGTAGCTACTTTGTCCTGACTATAATCCCTATTGCTGTACATCAAGTTAGGAATAAGAGTTGACTGAGTCCTTCCGGGCCTGGAGCAGTTGTAGGCAGTGAAGACAGTTTTGTCCTTAGCATTTTCAAGGAATTTGATCCAGTGCTGCTTTTTATTGTGTTGAATCATGTGAAAGTATTGATTTCTCGCAGCCCTGGCATCATCTGCTGACCCAAGATTTGGGTATTTTTTGAAGCAGCGTCTGATGATATGAAACCTCATCCTTAACTGGGTCAACTCTGTTGTCCACCATGGTTTTGATCTTGGTGTGATTTTCATTGTTGGGATGGATACATGGGCAGCATTTTTGACAATGTTTTGGAGCAGGTTAGCAATCTGGTCATGATCTTTTGAATGGATGGCATTATCAAGAAGTTGCTGGTATAATTCTTCTTTTGCTTGCAGTTCCAGATTAAAAAGCTCCCAATCTGCGTTTTTGGTATTTAATCTTCATGGTAGTGAATAGTCATTGTAGCTGGTAGAATTGAAAATTTGAGGAATCAGTGCCTTGAAGGTAATAAGTTCATGATCCGACCCAGTTGATTCTCCATAGTTCCAGTCCTGCCATCTTAATTGTTTGAACCCTGCAACAAATGTTAGGTCAATGATAGATGTATTCTTTGAATTTGCCCTATGGAAGGTGCCTCCATAGTTCTCAATTACAGAAGAGCAATTGATTAGCTGAGCATTGGTTTTCTCAAGGTAATCAACCAGGGAATTAGCTACAGTGTTATTAGTTTGAGCCAGTGGATTCCACAATGGGTGGTGTAAATTGAAATCCCCAATAAGTACAAAAGGTTTGTCCAGCTGCAGTTGTAAATTAAGAAATCGCTGTACAGTATAATGAGAAAATGAAGGTGTGAGAGGTTTCTCATTGTATATGTGAATTATATAAAAGGCCTCCCCTGGAAGATCAACTTCCAAGATCTGATAGTCTGGGTCAGACACCAAGTCATATCTGGGCATTACCTGAATCTGGCTTGCTTTCTTAACATATGTCAAAACCCTTGGCCGAAGGAATTGATGGGTAATTGGTGGAATGAGTTGATAAGCTGAATGTAATATTGGTTGGTATATTTAAATAGAATAGAATAGAATTAAATTTACGTCCCTGCTGAGTCTATGACTATGAAGGACTACTAAAACCATACAAAACGCCACCAAACTGGATTTGTTTTTAATTGTACTTCATTTTCAATATTTTCCAATGGACATTGAGGTTTTCACCCTAATATTAATAGTCTCTGTATTCCTACTCTTCCTTCACTTCAAATCTAATGCATCTACTTATGCCATGTCTCCACCATCCACCCTCTCCAAATACCACCTTCTTGTTGATATATTTGTTTTCTTTATATAATCAAGAGTTTTATCAATCCCAATCTTTGTGCTCATTAAAAGCTTAAGACTGGGTTGGTATCCATTCAAGCTCCTTTTAAGTTCAATCCTTTCATGCCTATAGTTTCTACAGCTTAGCAGAAGATGCTCAGGTGTTTCTCGTTTCCCACATGTACACCTATCACTGCCTCTCTGCCCTCGCTTGTATAGATAGGAGCTGTTATAACCATGACCAGTTTTAAGTTGAAAGAAAGCACTGGCCACTTTCCTTTCTACTCCTAACGGTAGACTAATTTTATTGTTGATTTTCCAACTGAATAACTTTCTATATGTCAGTGGATTTTGTTGCTTTTTTTGGTCATTATTTTGGAGATATTCCAGCCATTGATGCTGGAAGGTCTTTTGAATTAAGTGTCTAACCATAGACAGACTAGGTTTATTGTTTTCTGTGGAAATTTTCGATGCTTCCTTGGCCAGTTTATCTGCAACTTCATTACCTGGAATTCCTGAGTGGCCTGGTATCCAGTGGAGCTGAATTGAAGAAAGTTTACTATTGATGATTTGTCCAGCTTCTATTGCCCTAAGCTGACAAGCCTGTCCAGGATTATCAGAGGGTGTCTGTAGTCTGTGAAGAGCTGCTTGGTTATCACTAAAGATATGGAAGCTCAATCCTGGCTGGGAATGCCTACTTGCATACTCCATACCTAGGGTGATTGCTTCCAGCTCTCCATTGTAGACCATGGCCTCTGGTCCAATGTTAGTTTGATGGTGATGTTGAATACTGCTGCAACTCCCAGTAGCTGCAAAGCTGACTCCAACACCAGTGCTTTCTGCCATATATGAGGCATCTGTGTAAATGAATGTAGTAGAGGACCAGTCAGTTTGTTGAAGCAAAGATTGATGTATCTCTGCTGCTTCATCCTTAGGGATCCTTTCAATTTTGACTGTATAAGGGAGAGCCTGCCTCCATGGTTTGAAATGAAATTGTTTGATTTGCTCCAAGGTGTCACATTCCACTAGGTTTTCAATTGATTTCTTGATCCTACCAATCTGTGTCAACTTTAGTAGCTCAATCTTGTTATTTGCTTCCAAATTGACTGGATGAAATTGAGATAGTTTGGTTAAGCGGAATGCATACTGCCTCATGTTTTTACAGAGCCTAACCCTTGGTGGTGCAAGAGCAGCTTCCACCTCCATGGGCAGAATTGGGGCTGTCTTGAATACCCCCAGTATCTTTCTTAAGGCCAGGTTCTGTATTTTCTGGAGAGATTTTGCTACATATTCTTGACCCTTCCACCAGATGACAGATCCATAATCTGCTATGCTGGTGACACAGGCAAGGTAGATTTGTCGAAGAGCAGCTGGTGACACAATCTCTGTGTTGGCAAGTCTTGCATCCTGTAGAATGATTGTACAGCCTGAGATGATCTGACCTGGACATGTTTCTTGAATGTCAATCCAGGGTCAAACCAGATGCCAAGCCATTGCACTGATTCCACAGGTTTAACAATATTGCCATTAGTTAATTTTATTGCAAATTTCCTGCATTTTTCTTTCTTGTGAAATGCATCAGTTCTGTCTTTGAAAGATCAAACTGGACTGCATTCTTGGTACCCAGCTCAAAGATCTGGGCTGCTTCCCTCTCAAGGATTTTGATGTTTTTCTTCAGGCTGGTTGAGGCTGTTGTCAAAGTGATGTCATCCATGTAGGAGATAACTTTGACAGCATTTCTCCTGAATAATCCCTGAATATAGATAAGGAATAAAATTGGTGATACAGGACTCCCCTGAGGAATACCTGTATTTATCTCACTAAACTCCTCTCTTTCTCCATCAAATGACAGCTGTAGGCTTCGTCCCTCTAAGAAGGAACCGACCCAAGCTATAAGATTGATTGGTAATTTGAGCTTCTGCAGTATTTGCAGGAGTTGATTGCGTGCAACATGATCAAATGCCCCCTTTACATCCAAGAAGAGGGTTGATGTGACCTTGTTGAGTTGTTTATTAATTTCTACCTCATTGGTAAGAAGTAGTGCTGCATCTATGGCCGACTTCTTCAGCCGACCCCCAATCTGAGAAGGATCCAGCAAGTCTGATGTCTCTGCCAGATACCCTAGCCTCCTGGCCAATATTCTCTCCATGACCTTGCCAAGGCAATTGAGAAGAGAGATGACCCTGTATGCTTTGGGCTGGGAGTAGTCTGGTTTTGATTGCTTTTTAAGTATGATCCCAGTTGCCTGCTTCCAACATTGAGGATGATATCCCACCTTGAAAAGACTGGAATAAAGCTGGAAGAAGACATTTGGATAGCTTGATAGGCTTTGACTATTATTTGATGATTTATACCATCTGGTCCAGGGGTAGTTCCTTTGATGTTTGTTGAGCAAGCTCTTTCTAGCTCTGACCATTCCAATGTGGGCCAAGTCCAACTACCTGGCTGGTAAGTATTCCATTCCACTTCATCAGCATGGGGAGGAGATGGGAAAAGTGCATTTCGAAAGGCCTTGCACTTTCCCTCAAAAGACTCCTGTAACTGGTTGTCTGCTGACCTGATGGATTGAATACTGCTGTTTTGTCTATCCTTGGTGTAGGACATGGCCTTGAAAATGGATTGGGCATCCTCTTTTTCAAGGAATTTATTCCAATGATCCTGCTTGGCTATTTTGATTGCTGAGAAATATTTGTTCCTGCTTTCTAAATATGCATTTTTGATATTGAGATCATCTTTATTGAATTTCAGCATCTTATGGTTCTAGTCATTTCTTTTCTCATCAACTTCAGGTCCTTATTCCACCATGGCTTTGATGTATGATGAAATGATATCATTGGCATACATGCCTTGCAGCCTTGGTGATACAGTTGGTGAGTTCACTTGCTGCTTGGTCTAGCTGATCAAAAGTCAAATGTGAGCCTGTCCTTAGGTATTCAATTCCATCAGATTCAATGAGGGGACCAATGTCATCAAGTGCCAGGAGAACAGTGTTGTTATGTGTTATATCTTGCAAGATTTTGGCAAATTTATCCCAGTCTGCTTGGTTAATATTAAGCCTTGGTTGACATTGACTTCTGGGCTGGAGATTTGAAAGAGACTCCAGGGTGAATAGGATCCCATAATGATCAGATCCAATATCACCCATGATTTGCCAGTCCTTGATTCTACTTGCAACATTTGGTGATGCAAAAGTCAGATCAATCACTGTTGCTTTTTCCAAATGTTTCCTGAAGAATGTACCCTCACCAGGATTATTGATTAGCTCCACATCTTGTGCCTCACACCATTCAACCAATTTCTCTGAGGGACCAGTTGGAATTGACTCTGGCTCCCACAGGGGATGGTGAAGGTTAAAGTCCCCAAGAAGGATGGATTTAGGGCCGGGTTGCTGATTGTACAGGTGAGCTTCAATGGTTTTACCCCTCTGACCTGCCTGATCATCTTGGTTATAAATGTTAATAATTTTTATACTGCCTACTCCATCAGTCATTTCTAGGACCTGGATGTCTGGATCCTGTGGTGACTGCTTAGCAAGCTTAATTTTGTTCCCAAGTCTCCTAGCAACATAGACCATTGTCCTTGGTCTAAATTGAGTCAAAAACTTGGGAAATATCTGTTCAAATCCACTGTGATAGACGGATCTGGTGTTAGTGTAGTCCTGGCTCCTAGGCTGTCTGGGTATCAGCCATGGCTCCTGGACTGCTATGATATCAATTTTGAGCTCCACAGCCAGCTGTAGAGCATTTTCAGTTGCATATTGGTTTTTATTCAGGTTGATTTGAAGGACGCGCATATCAGGTGTGTCTGACATTACAATTCCTCCTGATCAAGTTTATTTTTGGCTGCAAGATAAACCTCGCAGGATTTGGAGTTGGCCTGATGAGAGCCTGAACAATTGGCGCATTTTGGGGCTAGATGTGAGCAGCTAAGTCCCCTTGTCCTGCAGACACTACAATAGTGTTGCTGAGTGCTATGATTTTCTCCACATAGACCACAGACTGCTGATTTTCTGCAGTAGCTGTCAAGGTGACCAAAGCTTTGGCATTTGTTACACTGGGTTGATGGAGCCACATTGTAAAATTTCTCAACTCTGACACTGATTCCAGCAATATAGAGTCTATTTCTGATTGCTCTGTTGGCCTCTTCTTCAGTTGCAAAGGCTATTGCCACTGATCCAGCCCGTTTGATAGTCCTATTCTCTCTGCGTTATAGCCAGTAAGGTGTTCCAATTGGTTTGAGACCCTTGTTGAAGGTCAAGATGTCATCTTTGACCAACTCCATACCCTCTGGATTGTCAAAGTCTAGTAGTGGAATCCCATGAGCAACAACCTTGTGCCATGGTTTGTCAATCTGTGCAAAAGTAAATGGAACTAGATGTTCCCAAAGTTCCCTTTTCTCCAGAAGGAATTCTGCTGTGTAGTCTTCTGTTGTGGTTATGGATAAATTCTTGGCTGATGTAGTGCTCACCATGTTCACTACTGGGCCCTTGATTCCCCTATCTGCAAGGGCTTTGTTAAGGCTATTTCTTGCAGCCAGGGGTGAGATTACTGGTGGAGAGTTTGGAGCTTGGACAAGTATCAATCTCCTAACCTTTTTTCCTTGGGTTGATTTGGCTTGTGGTTGAGTGGTATTGACCTTCTTTTTTCCCCCTACAACTGTCCATTCTTGAGGCTTTGCTTGATATGATTCTCCATTGTTTGCAAGGACCTTGGCAAAGCTCATGGGCTGGGCAGGTTCTGATTGGGCATCTGTGTTTGATACAGAGGGCTTAGATGGTACTGGCTGGCCAATGGTGGTTTGTAGATCTCTTGTTTTATTTTCAATTTTTCTGGTGGCTTGTTCCAATTTGGCTATCTGAGAGGTGATAATTGCTGAGGATTTGGATAGTTGACCCTTTTCTGTAAATTCCCTGAAAATTTCGAGGAGATCCAACAATTTGTCTTGCTCATTTCGATTTGTTGTAAGGCTGTATGCCTGGATGATATTGTCCCTTGCTGCTAGAAGTGCATCTTGGGGGTACTTAAATGATGATTTTTGACTATCTGCACATACAAATTGAATTTTTCGATGAAGCTCAGAGTGCTGGTTGAGGCTGCAGCCTCGTTTTCGAGAGTCCCCAGCCAAGTGGGTCCCTGAAAATTTTTTCCCATCATGAGATGGGCCAGCAATTGGATCACTGGAGAAGTCCATGAAAACATCATCAATTGATGAATTGAAGGCTGGAGCAGGGTTAGTGATAGCAGGAGGAGCTGGAAGATCACTCCAAATTGATGATTTAAGGGTTGGTTGTTGAGATGCTGACGGTGGTGGGCTGGATGTCGGATCTTTAGATGGGGAGGGCCCGGAAATTGGCTTTTTCGACATTATCAGCTCCACCAGTGGGTCAAATTGACTGAAAAATATCTTAATTGATAGCGCTTGGTGTAATGAATCGTAAACAATTGTTTGTTTGATGATAGCTCTCTGTCGCAAAAAGTTATGGACAAAATAGTCAATTTGGAAAATTTGATGTTCCTGTTGGTATATTTGAGAATGAGTGTCATGGAATAAATAAGGTTCCTGAACTAAAAGAATGTCTGATTCCCCTTTGATAGAGACATCAAAGAGGGACTGCAGGATCTCATGACCCCTGGCAGTATTATGCTGGCTCAATGTGATGTGACTTAGCATTCTAATGCTTTGAAGAAGTCGCAATCTTGTCTTTGAAATGCCAAATGGGTATTTGACTTGCAATTGGCACACTGTACAGCATGATGAATACAGCTTTGAGTGGAGCTACATTTGTTACATTTGTGGTCTGAAGTAATATGGTGGCCTAAGCAAATGACACAGACTGGCTGCTTATTGCAGGAGATATGATGATGTCCATATGTAAGGCATTTTCGGCATTGAATTCTCTGGGTTGCCAATTGGAAATTTACCACCTTGAGGTATCGGCCTCCAATAAGAACACCTGACTTCAAAAGCTGTTCCTTTTCCTCCTCAGTATTAACTGAGAAAGTGATGGAGGCTTTTGACCTCTGTTGATAGGTTCTGTTGAGCCATCTTGGTTGCCCCTGAGTTTTTATACCTTTATTGTATATTTCTATCTCTTCATTTATGGACTCAATTGGAATGCAGGTTGGTACCCCATGTACCACAACTTTTGGCCAGTTAGTGATCTTCTGAGCTTCTGACTGGGCCATCCTTCAAAAGCTTTATTATTGTGGTTATGAGCTTAGGTAAGTGTCACTATGCATGCTGATCTTGTACGAGTATATAGATTGATGAGTTCAGGTTGTGGTTGAAGGTGTATCTGAGGTTCACTGTATTAAAATTATTCTATACCAATTGTGTGCCGAGCACTTGCTACTTATACTCATGTGCAGCCGCTAGTCGGCTACTGACCACATGAGCTTTCTCCTGCAGATATCCCAAACGATACAGGAACTACACAAACAGCGTAAACATCTAATCACGTGATGTACATGCAAGTATCCTAGCTGTATATCATGCCCATCACAACACTCCCCTTGTGGGTAATGACTCTTAAATGTTGTGGTATTGTTTAGGATGTTTGTTAGATTGCAGCAGAGGGTTACTGTATTGGGACCGGTGACTTAACCTTTGTGAGACTGTCAGCTAGTTGTCTTGATGTAGGTATATATACAGGCTTCATGTATCCTTTGTTGTATTGTTCTCTGCAGTAGTAATTTCGAAGGGCGATATGCTTAGATTGTTTATGGTTGTCATGATTCTTAATTAAAGATATTGCCGATTGGTTATCTATGTAAAGCTTTGTGCACTCAGAACCATCAATGCGATCACTAATGCCCAGCTCTTCAAGTAGAGATCTTATCCACTGGAGCTCACGGCAGGTTTCAGTGGCTGCTAAGTACTCAGCTTCTGTTGTTGAAAGAACTACTTCCCTCTGCAACTTCGAGCGCCAGCTTACTGGGCCTTTTACGAGCGTGATAAGCGAACCTGATGTTGAAAGACTACCAGAAGTTTCAGCTGCAAAGTCTGCATCTGTATATGCTTCAAGTTGTGGTTTCGATCTTGTTCTAGTATATGTAAGGCCTCGATCGGGATCTTTTGCAATATACCTTATCACGCGACGCGCGGCTTGATAATGCTCGGATGATGGGTTTGTTAGAAAACGTGTAAGGTGGTTGACTGCAAACGCAATGTCTGGGCGTGTGTTGTTTGCTAGAAACTGCAGACCGCCGACAATTGAGTTGTATTCCGTCTTTTGATGCTCTTCGCACGTTGTTTCATTAGGACCCATGAGGCGTTCGAGTGCAGAGGATGCTGGTTTACAATCTGATAAGCCGTGCCTCTCTATTAATGCGCGAGCATATCGACCCTGTGAAAGTGAAAGCGTGTCTATATTTGGGTTCAATATGTTGATTCCCAGAAATAGATCAGAGTTGACTGCTTTTAGTTTGTATTTTTTGTGAAGTGTAAGTATAAGGTCGTCTATTTTCTGAATGTTAGGTCCCAGAACTTGGAAGTCATCAACGTACATCATGACAAATAAGTCCTTTTGTTTATTTGTATAGAGACATATATCTGATATTGTTGGAAGAAGACTGTGTTTGGCTAGGGTGGCTCGTGCGTCATCATACTATAGTGCTGTCGCTTGTTTGAGTCCGTATAGGCCTTTGCGGAGTTGTATGAGACGGCCACCCCTTTCAAATCCTTGCGGTAGCTCCATATACAGATCAATATCAATGTCTGGGTTCAGGAAGGCCGTTGGAACATCACCTTGCTTTCTGTGCCAGCCAAACTGGTGTGCTAAAGCTAGCAGTATTCGTCCAGTTTCGGACCTGGGTGTAGGTGCAAAAGTTTCATGGTAGTCAACTCCTTCTCGCTGAGTATATCCCTTGGCTGTACATCGAGCTTTGTATCTTTCAAGACTACCATCTGCTCTAAACTTCTTTTTGAATACCCACTTGCACTTCATTGGTCTGCGTCCTAATGGGAGTTCGTCACGCTGTATTATTTTGATCGCACCTTTTTCTTGTAGTGATTGGAATTCTTGTTTGCAGCGTTTTTCCATTGTGACGCTTCAGGAGAGGACATGGCTTCAGCCCATGTCTTAGGGTCAGTTGATGCAAGCGCTACTTTGCCATGGTGTAGTCGTTTGTAGTCATGTCGCACTACTTCTCTACCACTTCTTGTATGCATGGTTTCTCGCTCTGGGGAATGTGCGCGTTTCTGCCCTGCTAATGGAATTACCGGATCCCAGCCTGTCATGATTTTATCGAGGGCTTTGGGCTCATGCTCATCAGTCTTGCTGTGCACAACATCCAAATTTTGCTCCCCTTCATCCTCTGCTTCTGAGAGCTGGGATTCTGTGTCAGAAAAGTCATTTGTAATTTCTTGCGTGTTGAGCCTCGTTGCTGGGCTATGATTTACCAAGTCTGTCTTGGTAGGCAGGGTTTCAATTTGAGTGGATGAATGCTCGTGTTGTTGCTCAAATGGTGGAGGAGGTGGTACATGCTCTCCCCTTTGCTCATTTGGTGGAGGTGATATGTGATTTTCTATTTCATCACTTGTTGGAGGAGGTATATGCTCTACTCTTGATGGTTTGCTCGTGGCATCGTCTGGTGTTGCTCTTTGGGCTGCTAAAGAGGGTATAGATTGCTCCCCTTCAGACGATGGCAGAGTTTGATTATCTGGCCTAGGATGCGGCGTTTCTATATCTATGGGAAATGATTGATCATTAGTCCAATAGCTCAAGGTATGTTGTTGTACGATAGGGTCTAACTCATCTCCAAACATCACTTCCTCATTAAAGGTTGCATGAGGAGTAAAACTTTCAATCCATTTCCAATCTTGTGAACTTGTTTTGTGAGGATGGTAAATGATGAAATTTTTGTTAGTGTTTTTCTGGAAACCAATAAACCATCCCTTCTCAGCTCTAGCTGTAAATTTGCCAGGCTTTGGAGTGATTAATTTATAAGCTCTACACCCAAATCGTGGAACGAGAGACAAATCTATTTGACCAGTGTGCGGTTGGCTTAAACCTTGCATGAAATCAATTAGCGGAGTATTCTTCGTGCGCATACAATACAGTCTATTGGTAATGAAACAAGCGTATTCAACTGCCCATGGCCAGTATGTCACTGGCATGCGGGCGTCAATCAGCATTGATCGAGCTTTCCTAAGCACTACTTTATTTGTAGATTCTGCAACACCATTTTGTTCTGGTGTGTATGGAGCTGATAGGTCTGTGCGGATGCCATATTTTTCGCAGTGTGCATATTGATGCTGTTGGGTTTCGATCCACTGAATCAATAGTGGTGCGATTTGATCTTTGGTCTCGGTTTTATAGCCCAGCGCATTCGCGTTTTTGCGTCGGTAATAATAACTACATACTGATGCCCGTTGATTGCGGACTGGATCTTTCCCACTGTGTCAATATGAATTTCGTCTAGGGGTTCATTGGGGTTGGTCTAGGTTCCCTGGACACAAACCTTTGGGCTTTACTTAAATGACATGTTTCACAGGTCGTGAGTTCACTTAAATCAATGCCCTCAAGTCCTTTCGAGACTTGTGCTGTTTTCTTTAAAATTGTCTGACCCGTATGTCCTAGTCGCTCGTGCCATCGCTGTGCACTGGTTGTTGTTAAAATTCTTGCAATGCCAGGTGCAGCAATCATGGAACTAGACGGCTGGCTAGTCTCAATTGGGAAAATGTAGAAAACGTCATTTTTGCATACAAGCCGGGCTACTGGTCTGTCTGCCTCAGGCGGACAATGCAACACTAAAAACATTCTGTTGTAATCTGGTAGAATCCCAGATATTCTCTCTAGCCTACCAGCAGATATGATATTGCATGAAGAATCTGGTGAGTACAATGCATCATGTAGCTTTAGTGTGAGTTTACCAATCTTGATACGTGCAGTTCCGAGACTGTCAAGTGATGATACTCCTACTGCTTGATCAAATCTAAATGGCTTAGTAGTTTTGTTGATAAATTCAAAAGAAGATTCATGTGGCACAAAATGGTGCGAAGCACCAGTGTCGTAAATTGTACGGCTTTCATTAACTTGAGCAGTTGCAGCTACAATAAAGTCTGTATCACTATCTCCGATGTCATAAGTGGCCCTACTCTATTTCTTCCTCCGCTAGAATTCGTGCTACCCCGACTGTTTCTAGATGCAAGTTCGGGTGTTGTCTAAAACAATCTTTGTTCTGGTGTCTATGACAACACTGCTTGCAGATAGCCTCAGGATCTACGTTCCGTGTAATGGGAAGAGATGTTGCATGCGCCACTTGGGCTGGCAACATCCGATTTCCTGCAACAGAACGTAGCGATGACATCATTGTCTGCAATGGAACATATTCATTATTGGCTCATATATTCTGGTGTCCCTCAGTTGTTCAACCATTCAATCCTCTTGGTTCCCATCACAAATATGGCTGCTGCCTGACCATCTCCAATGTGGTAACCAGAGCGCTTTGGCGCAGCATGTAACGGTAATGCGTCCGCTGCGTTAATTACCCTCTGAATACCCGCTAAAAACCTGTCAATATAGTCATCAGCAGTGGTCATGAATCTGATCATTAAAAAGCTTTCGAGAGCTGTTGCATACGGGGCTGTAGCAGTTTCCTGCCGGGTGCAAGCTACGGCATCGAAGCGCTCTTTTGCTGTCATGTGATCATAGTTCTGAGGGCACATTGATGATGAAAGCCTACTAGTAATCACGTTCTTGGCCTCAATCTCCCCCAGTAACCATTGCTCGAGTTTAATTTCATGCTCGGTAGACAGGTTAGGGAGATCCTTGGGGCTCGTATTACTAGAGCTAGCGTCGACAGGGGCGTGCACTGGTCGTAGTCCAGGCATGTTGTGGAATACGTGTCCCAAAACATTGCGTCGTGCGAGTTTTGCTTGGAGACTTGTCTTCCACTTTGCAAACAAAACTCCCGGCTGGAGGATGAGCTTAATGTCGTCTTTTGCCATAGTTGTTTAATATTTGTACGTGTTAGCGTGATTTTGGCGCAGCGGAATCGCCCGGGCTCATAACCTATTGTGGTTATGAGCTTAGGTTAGTGTCACTATGCATGCTGATCTTGTACGAGTATATAGATTGATGAGTTCAGGTTGTGGTTGAAGGCGTATCTGAGGCTCACTGTATTAAAATTATTCTATACCAATTGTGTGCCGAGCACTCGCTACTTATACTCATGTGTGGCCGCTAGTTGGCTCCTGACCACATGAGCTTTCTCCTGCAGATATCCCAAACAATACAGGAACTACACGAACAGCGTAAACATCTAATCACGTTATGTACATGCAAGTATCCTAGCTGTATAACATGCCCATCACAACAGTCGGTTACACTTGCCTAATACTAGCCATTTCAAGTTATGTGATCTATAAGTGGGCCTGATCACAACACTCCCTCTGTTGGTAATAACATTACAGTCCCATTGATCACTGGCTGGTATTCCAATCTCTGCTTTTAATGCTACCATACAGTGGTAGTGTTGATGTAGGTTTGGTCAGACTATCAGCTAACTGTTCTGATGACTGAACATAAATCACATTAACTTTTCCAGATTGGTGCTGATCACGGCAAAAGAAGTTTCGGAGGGCAATATGTTTCGAACGTCTGTGATTGTCATGGTTTTTTATCAAAGAAATAGCTGATTGGTTATCGACATATAAATTTGTTAGCTTAGATCCTTCAATCATGCCAAGTAAATTCAATTCCTCAAGCAGTGATTTTACCCACTGTAACTGGCGACAGGTTTCTGTGGCAGCGAGATACTCAGCTTCAGTTGTAGATAAAACAACTTCACGCTGTAAATGTGACCTCCAGCATACAGGTCCAGATCCAAGGTTGATCAGTGAGCCAGAAGTTGACCGACTGCTAGATGGATCTGCTGCAAAGTCTGCATCTGAATAGGCTTCTAAAATTGGCTTCATGTTGTCCCTTTTGGTAAAATTGATGCCCTTGTCAGGTGAATTTGAAATATATCGTAGAACACGTTTGGCGGCCTCGAAATGTTCTTCTGATGGATTGGACAAGAAACGAGCTAAATGGTTAACAGCATGTGCTATGTCAGGTCTTGTATTGTTTGCTAAATACTGAAGACCACCAACTATTGAATTATATTCTTTTTGAAATCCTGGACTACACTCAGAGGTACTTGGCTCCATTAGTCGCTCGAGGGGCGTTTTGGCCGGCTTGCAGTCTGTAAGTCCATGTCTGTCAAGAATTAAGCGGGCATACTGTCTCTGCGAGAGCTCTAGGACATTCTTGCTTGGCTTAGAGATATTTATTCCCAGGAAGAGGTCAGTATTTACCATTTTCAGCTTGTATTTTTTATATAGAGCTGACATTAGTTTTTCAATTTTGGTAAGATTTGGACCCATGACCTGGAAGTCATCAACATGTAGTAAGACAAACAAGTCTTTTTGCTTGGTTGTGTATAGACATACATCCGATGTTGTTGGATATAAGCCTTGCGCTGCCAATGTAGCCTTGGCATCATCGTACCATAGCGCAGCTGCCTGTTTAAGTCCGTAAAGACCTTTTTGCAATAAAATGATATGATTTTTCTTTTCAAATCCCTGGGGCATTTCCATATAAAGATCAATATTTAAGTCAGGATTAAGGAAAGCAGTGGGTACATCTCCTTGTCGTCGGTGCCAATTAAATTGATGAGCTAAAACAAGCATGATCCTACCGGTCTCCGATCTAGGAGTTGGAGCAAATGTCTCTTGGTAATCAATTCCATAACTTTGCGTAAAGCCTTTCGCTATACATCTGGCCTTCCATTTATCAATAGTCCCATCTCCGAGAAATTTCTTCTTGAAAACCCATTTACATTTCATTGGATGTCGTCCTTGGGGTAGTTTATTGTGGTTTATGATTTTTATAGCACCTTTCTCTTTCAAAGAAGAGAATTCTTCTTGAGCTGCCTTCATCCATTGTTTAGTTTCTGGGCTTGTCATAGCTTCCTGCCATGTTTTAGGATCTGATGATGTAATTGCAGACATCCCATGATGCATACGGTAGTAGTCGTGTTTTTTAACCTTTCTCCCTCTTTTGTCTGCATAGTTTCAACTTCAGGAGAGTGATCCCTTTTGTGTCCGGCTTTTGGAGCTACTGGTTCCCAACCTGTCATTATAACATCATAGGGAGTTTCCTCATTGATTATTTCGTGATCAGGTTGAGAAACTACTCTGTTTTTACTCGGACCTTGATGAATATTGGAATCTGGAGAATGAGATCTTTTCTGTCCAGCGATGGGGGTATTGGATCCCATCCAGTCATATTGAAGTCATATGCTAATTCTTCATTCTCATTTGCGAAATCATTATGATTTTGTATTTCTTCCTGAAATTGACTCTGTTCTGTCATATCTTGTCCTATCTGTGTTTGTCGATTGGTCTCCGCCTGGTGTTGCGAATACGGCTCTAAATTCTCTGCCAGCGTATACTCCCTCTGTTCTTCCTGAAATTTCTCCCCCTGATCCTGTGGATTAATTACTCTTTCTTGACGTGGAAAAAGCTTTGCCTGATCTTCTAGAGTTGGCTCCCTCTGTTCTTGGGGATGTATTTGTGACGGTACATGCTCTTCATTGGTGGTATTATTTCCCATTTCTGAGTCTATTGATAGATCTCTTGGAGTTGGAACTTGTGGTAAATCATCGTCAGTTTCTATTGACTGACTAACTTCCTCTCGACAATGCTCCCTCTCGAACTGTTGATCAGTTTGGATATCTGTAGAGGTAGAAGATGAAGATTCTGATGGCTCCTCTGATCTATCAAAAAAGGATGAAGTTCCGTTACTCCAGAAGTTAGAAGCACTTTGCTGTGCAGCTAGGTGAAGTCTATCCCCGAACATTACATCTTCATTAAATGTTACGTGTGGAGAAAAGCTTTCTATCCATTTCCAACCTTGTATCGGAGTCCAGTGTGGGTGGAATATAATAAAGTTCTTGTTGGTATTTGCTTGGAAGCCAACAAACCACCCCGTCTCTGCTCTTGGAGAAAATTTACCAGGCTTTGGATCTATATATTTGTAGGCACGACATCCGAAGCGTGGCATATTCGAAAAGTCTATCTTTTCTGGGGCTGGCTGATTTAATCCTTGAAGAAAGTCAATGAGAGGCACCATCTTTGTGCGTAGGCAGTAGATTCTATTAACAATGAAGCAGGCATGTTTGATTGCCCACGGCCAGTAACAAGATGGCATACGAGCGTCAATGAGCATAGACCTTGCCATTGTCAAGACGACTTTATTTGCGGCTTCTGATGCACCATTTTGTTCTGGTGTATCTGGAGCAGATATATCTGTTCTAATTCCATGTTGCTCGCAGTATGATTTCGTACGCATGAACTCGGAGCCCCCATCTCTAAAAATTATTTTCACTCGTTTATCATACTGGTGCTTTTGATCTTCTATCCACTGTATTAAAAGTGATGCAATCTGGTCTTTTGCATGTGTATTCAACGCCCATCGCATGCGAGTCTTTGCATCAGTTATGATAACCGTGTATTGTTCTCCATGTACAGCAGCTGTTAGTTTCCCAATTGTATTGACAAATATTTCATCCAAGGGTTGATTTGGTGTGATTCTTTGATCCCTAGAGATAAATCGCTGAGCTTTACTTAGATGACATGTCTCGCAAGTGCTGAGATCACTAAAGTTTATTGATTGTAGGCCAACTGAACAATCCACTGTTTTCTTTAGGATTTTTTGACCAACATGCCCTAGACGTTCATGCCACCTCTGTGCGCCGATAGCATTAGGTATTCTTGATACACCTGGTGCAACAACGTTATTCTGTTCTTTTGGAGAATTATTTTCATTAAGTGGACGGACATAATATACATCATTCTTACGAATGAGGCGAGCTATTTTGATATCTGGCTTTCCTATTTTCTTTAGGACTAACATTTTGTTTTCAGGGTCAGGGACTATATTTGCCAGTCTCTGGAGCCTCCCAGCTGATAAAATAGTACATGCTGATCTTGGAGAGTATACTGCGTCATGAAGTTCGTACCTTTTTCCCTATAATTAGGCATGCTGTACCATAGTGAGTCAGTGATGACGAACCGACTGCTTGATCAAATTTGAACGATTTAGAGTACTTTTTCAAGTTGATAAATTTGTTTTTGTTTGGCACAAATGATGCGAGGCACCAGTATCATATAGTAAACGTTTTTCATTTGAATTTAGGATGCTGGCTACTATTGGTCTTTTATCAATTTCTTCCTCATCACTTGATTCTTCTTGACATGCAGTCTTAGCCTTTCCTTTCTTATCTTGAACCTTTCTATATTGCCGAAGTTCAGGATGTTGCTTAAAACAATCTTTGTTAAGATGTTTATGTCTACATCTCCGACAAGGATAATCTGGGCCTGGTTCCATTCTGCTATTATTAGAGACCGAGGCTACAACTGGATTTGACCTTAGCGATCTCTGCTCAACTGCTACTCTAAGAGTAGACATCATATCCTCCAGCCTAGCGTACTTTTTTCCGTCAGTGTACGCTCGTGTTTCTCTCCAATTGCTCAGCCACTTTACTTCCATCGTTCCTTCTACAAACATGGCGGCTGCATATCCTTTTAAAACAGCAAATTCATTTTCAGTTTTTTCAGTTGATGTTTGTGGGGTTTCTATCATTAACTCAGCCCCATTGTTCACATCATGTAGGTTTTTTATGAATTCGTTGCAGTAGGATTCAGCGTTATCCCCCATTTTGGTATTATGAAGGGCTCGGAGTGCTACTGAGTATGGGGTTGTAGCAGATTGCTGGTGCGTGTTTGCCACCTCATCAAACAACTGCTTTGCTGTACAGTGCCGATAATGTCTTGGTCGGACCTTCTCGTCTAAGCGTGCAGTATTATATTTTGTGCCTCTATCTCTCCATACCTCCATACTGCCAACTTTTCCTCATAGTCATTCACCAAGTCATGACACATCTCAGTCGATGGATTTTGACTTTCAAGGCTTGTTGGGGGAGTTGGTTTCGAAATTGGTTTTATGCCTTCGATGTTATGAAAGACATGGCCTAATACTTTGCGTCGAGCTAGCTTGGCTTGTAGGTCGTTTTCCCAACTGACGAAGGAAACACCTGGTGCCAAGACGATCTTGTTGTCCTTATGACCCATGGTTATTCTGTACTGTTCCTTATTTGATGAGCCCGGGCTCATAACCTATTGTGATAACGAGGTTATGAGAAGTCTAAGAATGGTCGCAATGGATGTAACAGTCAACCTGGGTGGATATAGGATAGCGCTTTAAGTCTAATGTGAAGAAGAAGAAGGATATGTATTGTAGATCTGCTATATTGATGACTATTGAAGATAGGAGTAGAAAAGGTTGACCATGTACAGAGTTCTAGCAGCAAGTATTTATACACAAAAATGGTACACAAACTACACCCTCTATAGCAATAACTCCCAACCATTCAGCCATTCAACAATTATATCATTAGATATACCTGCGTCATATGATCATATTATCATGTATGGCTGAGATACTGGTGTTGTCATTTGCTGTATGTTAATGACGTATCATTGACACAGGATTGCCTGTCCTGTCGGTTACACTTGCCTAATACTAGCCATTTCAAGTTATGTGATCTATAAGTGGGCCTGATCACAACACAATTCCCTTGATTGAAGGGGGGACTACAGAGCTATTACATATTTGTTTGCAATGATTGGAATTGAAGAGAATTGTGTTATTCTTAAACTGTAGTTCTGGGTCATGCCTTTGAAGCCATGGGATTCCAAGTACTATAGGGTACGAACCAAGTTTGGTAACAAAGAATGTAGCGGTTTCGTGATGAGAGTCAATTGATAATTGTAGACGGCAAGCGTGGGTGACCCTACCAGAAGATATGGGCCTTCCGTCTATCACTTTTAGAGTGCGCGGGGTTTTTAAAATGTAGAGGGGAAAGTTGTGATAGCGCGCAAATGTTTTGTCAATAAATGCATACCCAGAGCATCCAGTATCAATAAGTAAGTAAGTTTGAATGGATTTTTTAGCTGTTACTAATATACAGGCAGCAACCAAATGGTCACCATCCAACTTGTCCTCTGCTTGCGACACCGAAAAGCTTGATATAGAAAATGCAGACATCGAGGAGAGTTTTGAGGGCCCCGGATCAGGGCTTTCTTTCAAATCCGGGACTACTGAAAATCCGGCTCGGATTTGGTGTCCCTGGACTTGCTGGATGGTGTGTGCACGGCGATGACATTAAAACTGCACCAGTAATTGGTGCCTGATGATTTGGGCGTTTAGCTGAAGGGCACCTGTCAGGGCCGTGCCCCGCCCCCGCACAATACAAACAAAGGAGTTTTCCCGACGCCATTGTTTTTCCCCAGCCGAAAGTTTACGGAACCCATTTACAAAATGGTATCTGTTTTCAGGTGCTGGTCTGGTGGTGTTAGAAAGTTTCATTGTTGACAAATCCATGGGAGCTAGACCACCTGCAACATGTGATGTGTGCGCGAAGTTTCTGTCAACTGTTTGCCGAGAAATTTCGCGGGGTTTTTTTGTTCAGCCTTGCGACCCCCGGATCTGATTGTCGATTTTCATGAGCAAAGTTGCATAGTCCTCGAGGATTACTGGTATTTCTGTTGATGCATCATTGCATCTTTCATATCCTCGGAAAGACCTTCGGCAAGAGCATCAATTTTTGTAGCTTCATTGTATTCAAGATAGCCAATGACTCGAAGAAATTTTGAGTAGTAGGTTGCAAAATCACCAGCACCCTGTTTCAGAGTTTTCAGTTCACGACGGGCAGTTCCTCGAGGGTCTGGGTCTCCAATTGAGGCATCTAAATACGACAAAAACGCTGTGACTGATGAAAATGGTTTCTCAGGGTTTGTGTTTACTAGAGGAACAATTTGATCGAGAGCTTGTCCCTCCAACCGACTAATGGAATATATAACTTTGGCAGACTCATCTCGGAATCTGTCATTATTTACCTCGAGCTTCATCCGTAATTGTGTGATGAAACCGGGCAGTTTACTCCTTGTGCCGTTGAATTTTTCGGGGTCCAGGAATTTCTCGGAGCGAAATGCCGAAGCCGAGTCCCGGGCGGCTATAGCCGGGCTAGGTTTATTAGAAGAATGACCGGCTTTAGCGATGTTTAAGTCGAGGTTCAACTTGTTGTTCTGTTCCTCGAGGCTTTCAATAACCTGGCGAGCAGCCATGAGCTGACCCTGAGCAGTATCTCGTTCAGTGCGGTATCGATTGAGGTGTCCGTTCATGTATGCGTATAGCGCGTCCGCATCAGTGGCAAATTGCTGTTTGAAGTTTTCGATTGTGGTAGGAGGAGCCCAACCACGAGAGTAGTCTGTAGACATTCTGCACGGTGTGGATAACGACGCAACGTAATCTCAAGGGCGAGGTTAGGACAGTGTTCCACAGGGTGCGTATGTGGTCTAACGGAGATCTAGGTGGTAGATGAAGGTGATGAGTGGGTCGAAGGGATGACTGGTCTTCTCTAGGAAGAGACGAATTGGTAGATAGTAGCGATAGAGGCTACACGTGGGTCTTGCTGATGAAGAGCTGGAAAGAGATAAATGGTCTTCCCGAAGAAGAGATGGGTAAACAAATGTATTGTTAAGGTAATTGAAGAAGACGTTGCGTGAAGAATAATGCTTCTTCACACCGAGTATTTATATACATAAAATTACCAAATAGCATGTACCAAACCGCCTCTATGCCAAACAATCTGCTACACATCACCTAATGAGACTAGCCTACTCTTATAAGTCTTCCTTGCTAGTTTTAAACGTACATTGAACTAATGTTTGTGTTTAAGCCTAGCCGTCCACATGACGTTTCATATTACGCTATGCCACAACGATCCATGAAATCAAGGCAATGGCTTATACCAAAGATTACAAGGTTCACAAAGTCCCCCATCATAAATCAAGATGGGGTTGTTATGGAGTCATTTGAGGGCAAATGCAAAAGTTTTCGAAGCATTCTTTTTCCATCTCCACCCAGTTGTTCACTGCAAAATTAGAAGGATATCAGTCTGAAAATTGGACTTGGCCAGAGCTCACAAAGAATGAGCTACAGAATGCATGCTCAGCAAAATCAAAGGAAAGACACCTGGGCCAGATGGAATCACCCATGAATTGATAACCAGGGCATACAATGCCATTCCAGACACATTCTTCCAAGTTTATTCCCAACTAATTGATATTGGCTATCACCCAAAA
>OENG01000094.1:0-18624 GCA_900239735.1 Blumeria hordei DH14 | reverse complement strand
GTACAGCGCTTTATTTACTCTAACGAACTTTGATCCGGGTATCCCTTCTGGTGTTCTCATGTAGATTTCCTCAGATAAATCTCCTTCTAGATATGCTGTCTTGATATCAATTTGGTGAAATTTCCCAGTCACGGAAAGCTGCAACAGCTAGTAGTATCCTGAGCGAGTCCATGTGAAGTGTTGGTGAATATGTATCAAAAGAATCTATTCCTTGTACTTGACTGAAACCCTAAGCGACTAGCCTAGCCTTGTATCTACCATCAGACTTGATAGCAAAAACCCAGCGTGATCCAATAGCTCTCCTCCCGTGAGGGACATGAGTTACTGGACTAAAAACATTTTTCGACCTTAGTGACTCAAGTTCATCATGAATAGCTCCTTCCCACTTCAATTTTTCGAGCCCACTTATGGCATCTACATATGATCGTGTGATCTTACTATCTCCTCCGATGAAGTTGGCCCTTGGTAGCCATGCTGATCTCGGCTCAATTGGTTTTCTTATTCAATTACTTCTTCTCGGAACTTGAATTGGTGAATCGTTTTCAGTATTAAACGAGCCTGGAATGGCTGAATTATCTGAGGTGGGTAATGTCACGTTATCCACATCATTAACTTCAACTGATAACAATGTAGGATGTCCGACCGAACGCTCATATGGTCGAAGGAAAGGAGAAGGGACTGATTCTGCTTCTGATTCCTCTGCAGATTCCGTATCAGAGTCCGAAGAAGACAAGTATCTCGTTTCTGGTGAGCTGTCACTCTCTAGATGAGTTGGATTATCTAGTTGTTGAAGGTCGAGTCGATCCTTGGATGTTTTACTCCAATCCCAGAATGAATCTTCAAGAAATCGGACATTTGCAGATACAATTATTTTGTTTGGCCCGGTTCTTGACGGAATATAAACGCGATACTGGGTTGGAGATTCGCAGTATCCGATAAAAATTCCTTTTTCAGAGGTTGGAAGTAATTTGTATCTTCGTGGATTCTGGCTGTCAATCAAAACGTAACATATACAGCCCCATACCTTGATATGCGAAACAATCGGCAATTTTCCATGCATGGTTTCGAATGGTGTTTTATTTCCAGGTAAAATTGGCATTCTATTTTTTAAATAGCAAGCAGTTGTGACAGCAAGATCCCAAAAGCGCATTGGAAGTTTTGAATGGTCAAGCATACATTTAGCCATAGTAATGATAGTGCGATTTAGCCTTTCAGCAACTTCGTTCTGGTGTTGTGTGTAGGGAGCACTTATCTGTTTCGTAATACCATTGAACTTGATTTCCTTTACTCTGCTCCTCCGTCAAAACGCATAGCTTTTATCTTTAAACCAGTTTGAAGCTCCTTCTCATTTTTATATTCAAAAAATCTATCTTGGACCTCTTTTGTAGTTTTTATTGGATAAATCCTGCTTTCACGAGAAGCATCATCTGTGAAAGAAACGAAATAATTACTTCCAAGGATCCCACTTACACGACATTTACCCCAAACATCTGAATGAATAAGATCAAGGAGATTTGATGCCCTTGGTGTAGGATCTCTATTTATTTTTTCAACTTGCTTACATGAATGACATGAATGACAGGTATGACAATCTTCGATTAAATCTGATGTGATGTTAAGGTTGGACTTATTATTTTCTTTACCATTCTGTAAGCATAGGTCTGAAGTGTATATTTTCCTTAGTAATCCTGTACCGACATGGGCAAAACGATGGTGAATCATTCTAGAATGTTGCGCCTTCTCATTTTGCGAAATCAAAACTTGGTTAGGAGTAGAACATACTTTTGGGACATCTTCTTTTGGGTCTATTGTATTAAAGCGAAAAAGACCATTTTCCATTCGGGCGCTTGCAAGGAGTTTATTTTCAGGTGAGTAAATTCCCATGCCGACATTATTTGTCCTCATTTGGAATCCTTTGCAGGTGAGTTTAGAACCAGATACAAGGTTTCTGGTGCATGTTGGGAGGTACCAGACGTTATCGAGCCTGATAGTCCGATACTTGTTGCCACCCTCGTAGCCTGTGACATGAAACTCCGCTGTCCCAATTCCTGATACAGTTGATGAGTGTCCAGAAGCTGTTTGAATACTTTTTTCGGTAGGGGACATGGATATAAATAAGGATTTGTCGTGAAAGACATGAAATGTAGCACCGGTGTCGAGTATTATATCTGAGTTTTTTGGGAACTAGAATAGGATAAAGCAAATTGATCTTCTAAAGCCACGCGCCCTCATTTGATGAGCCTTCGTCGTCCCTAACTTTCCTTTTCTTACCATATGCCTCCTTACGTCTAATCACAATTGCAGCTTTAGAAGGGTTCTTTGCAGCCCACTTAGTACCATCAGGAGTCTCAATCCAGTCAAAACAGTTTTCACGGATATGATTGGCGCGCTTGCAGTAAGCACAATACTTAATTGACCTTGAAGCATTATTCCTAGCTCCCTGTCTTGTATGCGCTACCGTCGCCGCCTCCTGTTGTCTATTGAGGCTTGATTGCGTTTCCCTCAAAGTGTTGACTGTCTGACTAAACGAAATTGACGTATTTAATCGTAGAAAAGCAACGACACCTCCATAGTATCCATTACATTCTGATTCGAAATGTCGTAAAAGGCGATTCTTTTTTGTCATGTCCGAGGGGCGCTTCGAATGATCAAGTGACGCTACTTGAGATTGCTTTTGGGTCAGCTTGTTTGCATATTCATCAACGTCTGTCCCCTCACTCATCGAGAAACTCCAAAATTCTTCTAAAAGTGTATCCACAACTGCGTCACTTTTTGGCTAATAATATGTTTTCAGCGATATCCACATTAAGCGTGCAGTGGGTAAACTTTCAAGAATATAATAAACTTCTTCAGGCACAACTTGAAGTAAAGCCGCTCTGACATTATTGTCGCTTGTCTTTGCGGATTTTTGGAGAGTTTTTAATGACTTCAGCCTATTTTCATCACATAATTCAGGCAACTCATCAGAGATAAACTTTTCGAGGTTCAACCCATATAAGCACATTGAGAATAATCTGCTCCATCTATTGTACGTTGATTTTCCCAAGATAGGTGCATTTTTAAATGCCTTTTAAAATATCGGCGGTTGACATGGTGTAAAACTAACTGGTTACGGCTCCAGTTATAACAGGTTGGAATGAAAAGGAAAGTTGTTCAAAACTTTAGACACAAGAAGTACAGGTTCTATCTTTGTCGTCTCGGAGGGTTATTAATTTAGTTCAACGTTTTCTCAGCTGTTCAGAGAGTTGGTCTCACAATCTGTTGGAATGAAATAACAATTGTTATACTAATAAAGACTTAACAAAATTACAATACATATTTCCAGTCACATATACACCATTCATAGTCCACGAGTGGTCCAGCTCTATAGAGTCAACTCTAATGTCTTCTACTCGTGTCCTTTGCTCGTGTCCTGAACGAAGCGAGTGATCTGTTTAGTTTAAATTTGAATTTGAAATCTTTTACGTGACAGGTAGAACCTAACATCTATTTAGACGTGACACGGGTAGATGGGCTCTGAAAGCTCATTGCTACCTACATGACCGGCAGTGGAGCCAGAAGCGACAAAAGAAAAGAAATAAAACAAAAGGAACAGTATATGTCTGAGTTACGATGCCCTGCGCCGCATCCCTATCTTCCACACCCATCTCCTCTCGGGTCAGAAACAATCTCAGTGTGGTCACCTCCCACCCTGTTCATTCTTCGGCAGACTATAACATCTGCTTGTAGTTAAGAATTGAATGAACTTCTGCCATCCCTTCTCCCCTATCATTTCCCTGGCCCCAGGTGGGGCCATTTTCTCATAGCTTCTCCAACGTAGCAAAGCAGGTCGGCACTCTGAGAAATGCCAGGGCCTTTTCTCTCGGCCGCAAACGCATTTCAGATCCTCATATTCGAGTTTGAAACGTCGATGGTAGTCGGCGTAGTCCCCGTGGCCTGTTCTTGCCGCAATAAGACGATGGTACGCCCATCTTGGTAAAGCTAGTTCCGGTGGTCTTTTGCAACGCATGAATAGGTCCAGGTCTTTGTATCGTTTCGGTCGATACTTCTGCCACCACTCTTCCACGAGTTCTTGGCTGCGCAGTTTAATCCACCTCCCTAGTGCCGCAAAGATTAGATCTTGATCTTCTCCACTGGGCGCAGCTGTTGGAAATATAGCTTCCTGCATTTCTTTCTATCGACCAATGTGGTTGCATGCATCTTGCCTGAACTATATTTCTGAGTTCAGGCAGGAGCCCATACTTCTGATCCAATCAGACTCAACGTTTGAGTCCGCTTGAATCCAATTCTTCCCGAACAAATCCAGTCATTGGTTTGTTCGTATTTTCTATGGCATGACCCAGTATTCTGAGTCAGTGGATAATTCTTTTCTGGTCTGGGATCTCACTTTTCTGCAGTCGAGTCGGTTCCGGGTAACCTTTCTCCCTTGTAAATCCACTGTATATATCGTAATACCTGTAGTCTATTAGTCAATTAAGCAAACTGAACTTCTTCTCCGTTCTCAGGCAATTCTTACTCCGAAGTTCTCTCCATACTCTAACAGCAGCTGAGGTTAGTGACCGGTTATTGGGAGTTCCCAAGGCTGATTTGGCCAGCTTATCGGCCTCTTCATTGCCTTGGATCCCCACATGACCGGGTATCCAGCGTAATTTCACACGCTTATTGTGTCTCAGCGACGAAAACTTGTCCACCGCTGACTGCGAGAAGTTAGATCTTCCTCTTTCGAGCGCCTGGGTAGCCGCTTGGTTGTCAAGAAGAATGCAGATCAGTAAGTCTTCTCCTACCTCTATTGCAGCCTTCAAGGCTTTCATGGCACCCACAACTTCCGCGTGGAATACCTCTGCTCCAGGAAGTGGACCGGAGCCACTTGCCACTAGCTTGCCTCCTTGGTATACTACATACCCCCAGGCTGATTTTCCGGGACCCGATGATGATCCATCAGAGAAAGCGAAGACTGTGTTAGCTGGACGGGAGGCTAACCACCTCTTTATGCATCCAGACCTAGCTTCATTTTCTCGACTACATGGAATCGATGCTGGGGTGCCACGTGGGAAGTATAGCTTTCCCGGGCCTTTGGCTGTCGGAACTCGACGCACACTCATTTGTAGGCGTGTCATGTACCGTTCTGGTTGTCTGAACAAACGATCTCTTTATCCCGATCTAAGACCTAAGCGTCTTATTGTCTCTTTTGGATCCTCAGCCGCTCGAAGGGCTAGAGGGTGCCAGATATTCATTCTTCGCATGCGAGCTGCAGACCGCAGCATCTTTTGCTGAAGAATTATCGATGCCGGGGGTATTCCCGCTTCACGATGAAGAGCGCCATTGGGAGTGGTACGCCACGCTGGGAGTGCTACTCTGATAGCTTTCATTATCGTTTTGTCCAGTAGAGATATATGCCAGCCTACTCCAGTGCCGACTTCTTTATCTCGCAGTGTGGTTATTCGAGTGAGACCTGGCCACCACGCTTCTGCCCCGTATAAAACTGTGCTCAGAACGCATGCGTGTATCGCACGAATCAGAGGACCGGGTGCTGCACCGCGTTGAACTCCGTTTATATGTCGTAAGAAATGTACTAGACAATTAGCTTTTCCAGCCCATTTCTGTACATGCTGCTTGAAGTTTAGCTGGGTATCAAGCCAGACTCCTAGCCACCGGATATGAGGTGACGGTTCGATCAGGCGATCTTTCACCAAGATGGAGAGATCAGCCGCGTTGATTTTCTTTCTAGGCGGTGGGGGGCTCTGTTTAGTTTAGTTTTGTAAAACTTAGAGAGGTCTTCGAGTGAATGTCACGTAGATCGTTAAAAGGTAACAGCGAATACAAGAATGAATGATAAAATTACTACATGCTACAAGGTACTCGTAGCATTATAATATCTAATTCTACCCTATTAACGCCCCTGATCTCATTGAGACTGAGATTTTTTCGCAGTAAACTTTAAGAACGCGACGAAACGTACCATAACACAGTGTTGTTGTAAGAGTACTGTCAAGGAATAACTAACCACATAGGTTACCGTTGTTGGTGAAGTTTTCTTACTCTCAAATAGAAAAATCATATAAGATAAAGCCTATTTTATTATTATTTTATTTTACATTATTATACCTCATTTTTATTACTCACGCCTTTACTTACACACTCTTCAGTTCAACGTTTCAAGATGAGTGATATATATAAAAGCCCGAGACACGTTTACCTCCACAACCTGCTTTTGATTCGGAACACAAACACTCAGATGTTAACTCAGGAGAAGATGAAATACCTACGAGAGCCGAGGTGCCACATGTCGCCTTTCGGAAAAAGAAATCACGCATTTCAGAAGTTGATCAAAGGTAGAAGAATTGACAATGGCTCATAATGAAGTTGGAAAAAAAATGTCGGATGCCATTGTCGAAACTGCATACAAACAATTAAGTAGCTATCATGACTTGGAAATCATCAGTCGGCATCAACAAGAAGAAATAGAATTACTGAAGACAAAGATGAAACAACTTGAAAAGCTTATAGAGTCTGTGAATTTAAATTCTTCTTCGACTGATTTAAATTATAATCATTGCTCATCAAGAACACAGCCTCGCTACCCTTCTAGAGTAAGACAGAAATGCGAGGATATTGAAGAGCTTGAGGAAGAAGAATGTCAGGAGAATTTTGCTCCCCAATTTAAAAAAGGGAAATCGCCGAATAGGAACATGCCTAGTGAGTACGGACATCGAGGTCCCTCAGCCGAAAGATACCGAACCAATACATCTGAAACTCAACATAAGAGAATGTCAAGACTTCGAAGTAGTGAAGAGCCAGACTTCCAAGGACCCCCATTTGCAAAATATCAAGACTCGAAAGAAAGCGTTGGACAAACATATGGAAATGTAATCTTAGGAGAGCCAGACCGAAAGATTGACCCCTTCCGCGAGTTTGGAGGCTCTTGTGACTTGAAGTTTTTTGAAAATTGGTTGATACTGCTTAGAGGAAAAATAAAAGACAACGAAGGACACTGGGGATCGGACAATCGAATCATGAACTTCATCTTCGCATCTACTAAAGACGACGCACAGGAATTATTGGCTCCCTACTTCACTGGGGAAGATGAAGAAAATGACTTTGTAAATTCAGTCCAGATGGTTAACCACCTCATTTCAACCTACCGGAGTAGTACTTTACAACGTGACAGTATGGTTAAATTTGAGACCCTCCGACAGGGATCTGCTGAATTGTTCCAAGACTTTAAGACGAGATTTATTTCTTTAGCAGGAAAAGCCAAAATCCATCACTTCATGAGGAAAGATCTTTTGTATGAGAAAATGAACCGGCAGCTCAAACAAGCCGTATATACACAGCTGCATCTCTTACCCGACTTCAACTCCTTATGCCAACACGCAGAGCCTGTAGACAAGGAAAGGATCAGACTTGAAAAAAGTATAGTGAACACTTGGCAAGAGAAACTCAATTCGAGGAAACTTTACGACCCCAACTCGTCTGCAATTTACTCAGTTAACCAACCAAGCCCTCGCAAAGAGCTCAATAAGGAATTGTCGGAATTTAGAGGAGTTATATGCCACAATTGTAAAAAAGCTGGACATACCAAGTTAGAATGTCCTAGATATAACTCCAAAATAAGCCCCCAACAGTCCAAGTTGTTGCAGTGGAAGAATCTGGGAGTGAAGTAGAGTCCGAAGGAAATTGCCAGACCTTAATGAGTTATATGAGGGAAAAGAGGAATCCTAGACAAAGAAGCCCTTCTAGGATACCTGGTCAATATACAAGAAGTAGACCTGGGCAAATTATTTTCAGGGAAAACATATACCTTGCAGTGCTCACTTTCGTTTAACTATCAAGTTGTTGATGGTATATCTGTTCTTCCAGACACAGGCGCAAACGGATTCGCCTACATTGATTCGGAGTGCGCAACAGCGGTTGCGAAGTGGTTGGTCAGACTCCAATTAATTTGGGTTATTCTATTCAGTCAAAAGGATTTGATGGGAAGAAAGGCCCTATAATTTCACAATACATTTTGCTGTCATTATGGATAGACAAACGGCGTTTGGACAACATACCATTCCTTATTGTGGAGTTAGGAACCCATGATATAATTCTTGGGAGTAGATGGCTGGCACACTACAATGTGATGATTGATTCACGACAACGCAAACTCGTCTGGCCGTTGAACCATCAATTAACACCCTCATTCTCATCACCAATTCGCATTCATCTGAACATTTTGTTACAAAACAAACCTACAGTACAAAATGAGCACCAAAAAGATATTGATCGCCGTGACAAATTGTTGAAAGAAGAAGACAAGAATTTTCATTTTGGGGCTAATTCGAAAAAGAGGTCTGTGCATTTGAAAAAAAAATTCACCGGAATTCCTGCAGTGCACCTCACAGTAATGAATTATCAAGCGAAGCCAACAAGAATCTTGATAATTATAACAGAAGTATAGAAACTCCTGATAATGATGGCAAATCTCATCTTGTTCACATCAAAAATGAATTACCTACTGAAACAACTACACAACCACAACACAACCCAATACATGTAAATTAATGGGAATGGATATCTGTGAAATAAGCGCCCCCGCTTTTCACTTGAATTTGATACCAGCTGATAGTATATTGTTCTCTATTAGCCTCCATGAGATCGAACAAGAGCTAGCAAATGTGGAACAATCAGTAAATTTAGATGATTTTCAACGAGATTTAAATGAAACCATTAAGAAAATACCCTCGGACTACCACGACCTCATAGATGTTTTCTCTAAATCCGCCTCCGACAAACTCCCTCCTCACCGCACATATGACCACAATATAGTTTTAGAAGATCAGGCTCAACTAAAATCAGGTCCGTTGTACCCTATGTCTGCAGATCAGTTAAAAGCTGTGCATAAATACTTGTTAGAAAACCTCCACAAGGGATTCATTGAACCTAGCCAAGCACCATTCTCAAGTCCAGTCCTATTTGTGAAGAAATCAGATGGAAGTCTCCGATTTTGTATCGACTTCCGAAAACTGAATGCCTTAACCCGAAAAGATCGATATCCGCTACCTTTAATTGATGAAACCCTCTCGCAATTAAATAAAGCAAAAATATATAGTAAACTAGATATTAGACAAGCTTTTCATAGAATTCGCATGCACCCAGACTCGGAAGAATTGACAACTTTCCGCACCAGATATGGCTCATATAAGTGCAAAGTTCTCCCTTTTGGGTTGACCAATGGGCCTGCAACTTACCAAAGATACATGAATGATATTCTTCTCGATTATCTAGATGTTTTCTGTACTGCATACCTTGACGACATTTTAATCTACTCTGAGAACAAAAGTGATCATGTAGAACATGTAAGAAAGGTATTAGTAAGGCTACATCAGGCAGGATTACAAGCAGATGTAAGAAAATGCGAGTTTAATGTAACTAAAACACGATATCTGGGCTTTATTATTTCTACTGAAGGATTGATGGTAGATCCCGAAAAGATTTCTGTTGTGAAAGGCTGGCTACCTCCAAAAACAGTAAAGGGAGTCCAATCTTTCCTGGGTTTCTGTAACTTTTATCGTCGGTTTATTGCAAATTTCGGTCACATTGTCAAACCACTGGTGAATCTAACTAAAAAAGGCTTGTTTTTTGACTTTGACTTGGCTTGTCACAAAGCATTCGAAAAATTAAAAACGGCACTCACTTCAGCACCACTGCTATCTCATTATGATCCAGAGCGCCCATCTCGACTGGAAACTGATGCATCTGATGGAGTCGTAGCTGCTGTGCTTTCTCAAAAAAACGAAGACGACGTTTGGCATCCAATTGCATTCTTTTCTAAGACTATGCAGCCAGCAGAGTTAAACTACGAGGTCCATGATAAGGAAATGCTAGCCATAATACGAGGATTAGCAAATTGGAGGGCTGAGTTACAAGGTTCCCCACACAAAGTAGAAATTTTAACTGACCATCGAGCATTGGAATACTTCATGACTTCAAAAGATCTTACTGCCCGACAAGCACGATGGGCCGAAGTTCTGTCCCAGTTTTTCTTCCAAATTATTTTTCGCCCAGGTCATCAAAACGCCTCTGCAGACGCTTTATCGCGTCGAGAACAAGACTTAAATATTCAAGATAGTATTAAAAGAGAAATTCGTTACAAACCTCTATTACAGGATCAGAATTTGTCTAATGAGATCATAAAAGATTTAAATCTCTGCTATCTTGAGTCATTCAAAGTCATTGATGCCGTAATTGCCGCAAATAAAACCCACGACAGCTTAAAAGATCTACGCCAACAAGTCAACAAAAATACTAATCTTTCGATAGATGACGGCATAATTTTCTTCAAAAGTCGATTAGTAGTTCCATTGGTTGATAATATCCGCACAGAATTAATACGAGAAGTGCACGATCAATTATCTAATGCTCAGCCGGACGCAATAAAACTTACCAAGAACTCAAATCAAGATACTTCTGGAATGGTATGCGAAAAGAAGTGGAAAATACTGTCGCAACTGTCATCTTTGCCGTGTTAACCACGCAGCACGAGATAAAACTCCTGGACTACTACATCCACTGTCTGTTCCTGACCGGCCTTGGCAGCATATCTGTGTTGATTATATGGACATGCCAAGAGATAAAAAGGGTTTTGATAAGGTCGTAGTATTTATTGATCGATTATCAAAGGTTTCTGTTACCCTGCCTTGTAAAAAGGATGTTACGGCACGCGATACTGCGGACTTGTATTTTACTTATGTATACCGCTACTACGACCTCCCGGACTCTATTGTATCCGACAGAGGCGCTCAATTCATCTCAGCCTTCTGGAAATTTGTTATGGAACTACTAGGAGTAGAGTTGCGACTATCGACTGCCTACTCTCCGCAGACTGATGGGCAAACGGAAATTATGAATCAGTATATCACACATTGTCTTCGACCTTTTATCCACTACTATCAAGACAATTGGTCAGATCTCTTACCAGCTATGGACAATGCTCAGCTAACACTTCCTCACGAGTCAATTGGGATGTCCCCATTTCAGCTCTCTCGTGGCTATACACCTCGAAAGTCTTATGATTGGAAAACACCGCTAAATCCCAAAAACGCACGAGAAATTCTAGCACTTGAGGATGCGAAAGCCTTTGCATCGAAATTACAAGAAACCTGGAAGGTCGGACAGGAAATCATGCACCGGAGCCAAGCTAAAATGATAGCCCAAGCCAATAAAAATCGACGCGAACCTGATTTTGACATAGGCGATCGAGTCTATTTATCGACAAAAAATCTAAGACTTCAACAACCAAATACAAAACTGGCCCCTAAATTTATAGGGCCTTTTAAAATAATTTCTAAAAATGGGTACTCTTTCAAGTTGAATACACCGAAGCAATGGTCAAACCATAATATCTTTCACGCTCGCTTTTTGAGAAAAGCTGCTGATGATCCATTACCAGGGCAAGTCCTTCCATAGCCAACCCCAATTAATATCGCAGGTGATGATGAGTGGGAAGTTGATAAAATTCTTGATGTCAAATTAATCAGAAAAAAACTTCAATATTGTGCAAAGTGGCTCGGCTGGGACGATGACCCACATTATTATCCGGCTTCTAACTTCAAAACAGCGCCGCAAAAGATTATGGAGTATCATCTGCAATATCCACATAAACCAGGCCCGCCAAAACACCTGATGCTATGGTTAGACTCATGGAAAAACGGCTTTGATGATTATAACGAATTAGACGACGATTATCCAATGACTCCAAGCTTGAGGACAAGCTTTTTTCGGAGGGAGGGGTGATGTGACGGCCCTGCATCATAGTAATGAGTAGGGGTGCAATGACATAATGATAGGTCTGTATTATAAGGAGTTACCCGGTATGGAACGCACGGGCCAGGTGTAAATTATGTGCAGTTATAGATCTGTAGATGCTTTCTTTCCCTTCTCTTCCTTAGTTTAGAATCCTTTATATTATAATCCTAATTTGAGTATCTATTTGATTCGACTTCGTCATCTCCTAGTTCGTGCTCTCTTCGGACCCCTCACAAAGACGTCGAAATGGTCCTTAACGGGCCACAACCGCCATCACAACCACCCACCCAACAATTTGTAGAGCCAATCTACGAGGCGAGTCATCGAAGCTCGCCCCACCAACAAACTCCGTCGCCTCAAATTGTCGCGACCGAATTCCTCGCCGAACAGGGCAGGATATTCCAGACGCGCTCTGCACAAGCAGAGCGTTTCATTATGGGGTTCTGCAAGCTGTTGGAACCAGTCACTGACGGGAGACTTCGAAAACTCTTTGATCAGGACTTACTGGCCCTTCAGGGCAAGATACTGGAAATTTTATGGGGCAACCCATCTCAAGCAGACGCCAACGCTCCCCCAAAGGCTGTAAGCGGCCATACTAACACATCTAACCCGGCTCAAGTCACTGAGCCCCCAAATCAAAGTCCTGCAAGCGTCACACGTCCAGTGCTGATCCTTGCCAGAGAAAAGAATAGACCGGCACCACAAAGGCCGGTAGCCACAACCGCAACTCTCTAGCCCAACCAGGGCTCAAACAAAACCAACAACAACGCTACAGAGAAATCTTGGACCGAGGTGTTGGGAAAAAGAAACAAGCCAGCAAACCAAGTGGCTCCAACTTCAACACTCAAGACAGTGCCAGTGAGGCCCGTCTCCGCGCCGAAGCCCAAAGCTCCAGCAACAAACCCCCAGCGACCTGACGAGCGCGTATTTTTGCGCCTCAAACCTGACCACCTGTGGAGACGTATGTCACCCTACTTCGTAAAGATTAGCCTAGCTAGCAAGCTGCGACTGGCCAACTCGACAATCAAACAGGTCACTGTCGTGAACTCAGGGCTCGCAATACAAGCCGAAGGGGAAGGAGCTAGAGGTGCACTTCTCTCAGGAGGAGCCATTTTAGATAGCTCAGAAATGAAATTGGAAGCCGCCACCAACTGGATATCAGTCCTGGCACCAAATATCCCAGACAATCTTTACACTCTGGAAGGGCCCACCATAGTGACACCAGAGATGGTAATAGAAGAAGCAGCTCTCAAAACAGGAGTTAGACCAACTTCAGCTCGTGCTTTCGCTACTAGCATGGCCAGGCCGTCAACGGACTGGGTGTTGCACTTCGCAACAGGAAAACCGAAACTTGGAGAAAGACTGTTTGAAGAAAGCGGGCGCCTTCACGAACTCCAGCGCAAGCTCAAAATTGCGTAATGCAATCAATGCTAGGGACACCACCCAACTAAAATTTGTTCACGAGCAGAGCGCTGCACCCGCTGTGGCTCAATTGAGCACAAAGCTACTGAGTGCAAACAGGCCGTACCAAGGTGCATCAATTGCCACGGGCCACATGCTGCAACTGAGCCTAACTGTATGGCTTGACCGACACGGGCTGGTGGGAAGACGGTGCAACGCACAAGGGACCAGATGTCGGTGATCCGCGAGCAGGGTCAAAAAGAAAGGAATGCTTCGATCAGAGAGATGGAAGCAAAGCAGAAAGCCACCGAGGCTACTGCTGAAAACGAAAATATAAACGTTGCTCAATGCCCGTAAGGGCCACAACCCAACCGAGCTTCAAAAAACGGCAACAACAATCTCGTTCCTCTGCGCTAATCTGGGCAGAGGAGACCCGGCTACGGACATCATCCTGCAATCTGCTTGGGATTCAGGAACCGATGTCCTACTCATCCAGGAACCCTGGACTAAACACAAGGACGGCTTCTGGCTCACCAAGTCGCATCCCGGATTCGATAGGCATTTGCCTCCCCGTGTCGCTGCTAACTCTTCAAGCCACGCTCCCTCATCTACACGCGAAAAGGGTTCCATTGCCAACAGCAAGCAATCTGCGAGACATCACCAGATCTCACTGCAGTAAAGGTAGAAGGAGTCACATTTGTCTCCGTATACCGCGCTCCTGGAGCAGACCTTTTGCCGCTGCTATCATGGGCTCCATCTGGGCCTACAGTAATTGGCGGAGATTTCAATGCCGTTCACACCGACTGGCAGCAATGGCTACTAGGCTACACGGTGACGGCCAGGTGCTCACCGAGTGGATGTTCGAGCACGGTATGGACCTATCTTCCACACCGGGCGTCCCGACACACGACTTTGGAAACACACTCGACCTGGTCTGGTCTAACGCTGGTGCCCTTGCAGATGTCTCGACAGAGCTTGACTCAACATCGGACCACAGAACGCTTGCAGGAGACGTTCCCCGCCCGAACTCGAAAGCCATAGCGGTTATCAAAACTGGTCAACCGGTACGAGTGACAGACGACGCCCTCGAAGACTTCGCCAAGGTACTAGGTAGGTGGGCCCATGGAACAGGGATGCAGTCTATGGTCTCAACAAGTGAGGTGGACAACCTTGCGGATAAACTGGTTCAAACCATCAGCGATGCTATCAGGGCTACGGAAGACGCGGGAGTACGAAGAAGGGTAGGACGGCACCTTGGTGGACGTTGGAATGCTCACAGGCCAAACGCGAATATAGGATATTCAGGGACGAAGAGAGCAGAAAGGATTTCCGTCGCATAGTCAGAAGTGCGAAACGCCAATACTGGCGGCGAAAGTTCTCGGAAGCTACAACAGACATCGACATGTATCGGATGGCACGCTGGGCAAAGCCGCAACCTACATCTGCCGCTCCGCCACTCCAAACTCCGGATGGTTTTGTTTCGGATCCAGGAAAGCGAGCAACTCTGTTGCGCGACCTCCTTCTAGGCCGGTTCACCAGCCAAAACGACGTGGACATCGAACACCTCGAGCCAGGACGCGGAAACCTTCCATAGGTCTCAAGCGTCACTGATGAAGAAGCCAAGTGGGTCACAACGGCCTGCCAGAATAAAGCTCCCGGAGCAGACATGATTTCTGTGCGGCTTCTTAGGACAGCCTGGTCGTCAATAGGACAAGCAGTGAGAGTACTCTTTGAAGGCTCACTTCGACTGAACCACTTCCCGAAGGCATTCAAGCTAGCGGAAGTAATTCTTCTCCCCAAACCTGGCCGTAATCTCAGTACAGCTAAAGGATGGAGGCCCATCGCACTGCTATCCTCTCTCGGCAAAGGTCTTGAGAGACTAGTCGCAAGGCGCATGGCCTACACTGCCATCTCGTACAAGGCCGTGCCGCAGCAGCTTTTTGGAGCACTCTCCGGCAGATCCGCTAACAACCTTGTCTCATGCGTTATCCACGATGTGGAGCATGCAATGAAGAGGCAGAAGAAAGCAGTCCTTGTCACTCTAGACGTCCAGGGTGCATTTGACGCTGTACTCCACGGACGACTGCTGCAAAGGATGAATAAAGTTGGGTGGCCGAAACCAGCCATCACTTGGATAAAGTCTTTCCTGAAAGAACGATCGGCCCGTGTCAGACACGAGGATGGAGTAACAGACCCAATTCACCTAGAGTGCGGGCTGCCACAAGGATCGCCTTTATCCCCGATTCTCTTCCTCCTTTACATGGCCGAAGTCGTGGGGGGCAGTAGTTGGAGATTCGGCTATGCAGATGATGTTGCTATCCTCGGCATAGGTTCGACGCTAACCAAAGCCGCAGGAGCTGTCCAGCGAGAAGTCGATGCAGTCCTAGGGTGGGCTGCTAATAATGCCGTCTCTTTCGACCCAGATAAGGCCGAAGTAGTCTACTTCGTCGGCCCTAGATCCAGGGGACACGATCTTCCGGCTATAAGGATAGGCACTCGCGATGTACAAGTATCCGACGAGATCTGATGGCTCGGAATACACCTTGATCGCGGTCTGACCTTTGAAAGCCACGTCGCAAAGTGGACCAGCAAAGCAATGCGCCTAGTGCAACACTTCCGACGGCTCACTAAGTACACTCAGGGACCAAGGCCCGACTTACCAACCACAGTCATCCGCACAGTAGTTCTGCCAATCGCGATGCACGCAGCGGAGGTCTGGTGCCCGGGGCCAACCAGGGAAACCTATCGGGGTGTCGCGCGAATTACTTGCAAGAGACAGAGCAAAGTAATCGACCAAACTTCTGCATTCGGAATCCGCGTGGCTCTACCAACCTGGCGTACGATGCCTATTACAGCCCTGAGAAGAGAGACTGGCATTCCACCAGCACACATTCTGCTCGAGGAACGCAGGCTCAAGACTGCCGCACGAATCCGAAGACTAGATGAGTACCATCCGCTTCGACTTCGGGCCACGGAAAGCACAGACAGCGCTCGCCACCGACTTGGACTAAAGACATGCAACAAAACCAGACTTGGTCTGGACAGAGTCATGATTCGAGGGTCCAGAGGATGTGTCGACTTCTGCCAGAGGCCGAACTACCTCCACCGCTCCGACCTCCGGCCCCCCTCAGCCAATTCCCTGCTGGACAAGCAAGAAAGAGGCTGCCAAGTTCATAAGAGAGTGGCTACCTACACTCCCACCCGACTGTCTCTGCGTGTACAGTGATGGTTCTGGGGCGTCCACCGACAAAGTGTCATGGGCCTTTGTGACCTTTATCAGTGGCCAGGTACGACAATTGAGCAAAGCGGCTCAGGCAAAATTACCAATGCGGAGGTCTACGACGCAGAGGTCCATGGAGCTTGGCTGCTATAGAAGCAAGACTGCCAGCAATCGAGATCGAGGACGCAGCGTTATCTACATCCTTCTCGACAACTCTGCGGCTGTCCAGGCCTTACTAACGGGACAACAGGCTCATCATCCTGGAGGATTCAAAAGTTCTGCAAAATGGTCGCTAGGCAGCAGCACCTGTTAAAGTAGGATGGATTCCGGGCCACGAAGGGCTGTTAGGAAATGAAATGCTGATGAGCTCGCTCGAAGAGAGCTTAACTCGCCGGACAACTCTAGGACGACACATGGTGTGATGACCCTCGCCTCATCAGGACGGAAAGCCCGTGAATTGTCCAGGCAGATGGTTACAGACTGGTGGCATTCGAATCGCCCCAGACAATAGCCGACCTCGAACTCGAGATGCGACGCAAGAAACCGCCAGAACTAGCACTACCAAGTGCAGTCTACGCTCGCTTAATAGCCGCTCGAACCGGACATGGAGACTTCGCGGCTTATCATCGCCGCTTCAACCACACTGACGCTACACTTCACTGCAAGTGTGGGAGGGAAAAATCAATCGGTCACCTTGTTCAGTGCCGAAAAGCACTGGCAACATGGCGCTGAAAAGCGGAAAGCGAAGGGCTCCAGCTACAGAAACAATGCTCGGATCAAGCGGGTGGCAGCTGTTTAGGGACTACGTCCAGGAGAGTGGGATATACACGGAGGCTAGTCGGGGATGGCAGGGATACCTGTGACTCGAAGGTGATAGATCAATGCCTAGGTGGTTTGGCATGGACAGAGAGATTGGAATCGAGGCTCAGGCGCGTGGTGGCTGAGGCGGAAAGATGGAAGGGAGATTGTTTAGTTTTTCTTTTGTAATGCGGGATTTCGCGGGAAAGTTTTTGTTTTGTTTTCAACTCTGGGCTGCTGAATTCGTCATGGTTCAACACATAGATGCATTTTGGCATGGTTCCGGTCATTTAGGTGGGACGAGGCATTTGTACTGCACGGTAGTTAACCTGATCCGGTCCGCCCCACTCGTGCTCAAGCTCCAGTAGGAGTGCGACGGTAGTTACTTCACCTAGCACGTTAATGAACAAACAAACAAACGCACAAATCGAGATATTCGAAAATCGAAAATTCCCTTCTTCCCTTTTTCCCCTCTCTCGACTTCGTCGCATCTATCTTGATTTATGAACGACCTCCCGGCATTTTTACGATGCCTTCAGTTCGAAAAAAGCGTCCCAACGCCAAGTTGGACAACACGAGAGTCCGCCCGAGGGCTCTCGAAAATTACCTGGCCTTGCCCAGTCTTCGATATGCGCGGGATGGGTCAGGCCGTTTCGAAAGGGAAGGAAAAAGCCCTTCCCACCGTTACTGTGCCCGATACTGACATGATCGGGTCAGTTGAAATTGTTGAGGATTCTCCCCAACCATCCTCCATCCCCCTCGGGACTGGAGAATCATCAAAACCTCCTCCGACCGCCTCAAAACCGTCAGAGAAAGCTGCACCAAAAGCAGCTCCAAATAAAGAGTCGCAGCCTAAAGCTGCCACCCAACAGAATGCCCCCCGGAGCTTCGACCAATTGTCGAAGCCGAAGAACGACGCGCCGCCGAAACAGCGGCAAATCTGGCACTCTGTTCCGCCGCCATCTCTGGCGTCGAAGCAACACTTCCCTATGACCAACGGGTCAAATCGACAATTCGTAGACTCAATGCGAGTCTACCTACGCGCCGCCATTTGCGCAATACATTTGGTCTTGGGCCAGGCCTCTACGCCTCCCTTCTTCCCTCCCCGCCCGGTAACCCTCTCCAAGGGCTCCCGAAGTGAGGAGCATACTAACTCCCACCGCCCCGGTGCAAATTCCAAAAACCTGGGCGTCGGTTGGCACGAAACGGACTGCGACAACCAGCAGTCCCTGTAGTGAATGCTGTGCCGCAACCTGCGGCCAAAGCCACAAAGAAAGTCGCCCCGAAGGCGAAAGTCGACAAACGACTATTCCTTCGGCTCGACCGCGACCATCCGTGGCGCAAGCTCTCCACTGTCATCGTAAGATTGAAAGTGGAGGATATCACAAAAACACTCCATGGGCGAGATTACTTCTGTC
>OENG01000217.1:0-10184 GCA_900239735.1 Blumeria hordei DH14 | reverse complement strand
AGAATGCAGGAGCCAAATATTTAAAAAATTCCCCCATCCATTGCTGCAGATCTCGAGCCATTACCACTCGAAGTGCTGCACGCGTCATTGCCGGCCTGTCAGTTTTTGATGAGCCTAGTACTCATAATCACGCCCCATGAACAACACCACCAATACAGACATGTAGATATAGAACCCAAAAGAAAATAGTGGCCCCCAAACTGGCTCCAAATACGCAATGGCTGCACGACAGGTACTAATTCCCCACTACCAACAAAAAGACACCGCAAAAGTCTATCACTCCAAAACCCGACGCCAGAGTAATTATTCGATTACCCGCGGAACACCTCTTCAAAGTGAGGACCCACTTCTTGTAAGAAATAAGCTACGCCGACTACTTAGTAGTCCAGAACTTATCAAAGATATCCGAAGGGTGCCAAAGGACTGGCACTTGTGGCCCCTAGCCGTCACAAGCACAGGATTTTACTTGAAGCGTCCTTGATCTTAAACCTATTTACAGGTGACGTACTGATAGAACGACAAGAGAAAGACTAATACCTACTGGGCCGGTACCAAATACGGATGCACGCGTGGGGTAATCGAGAAGCCCTTACTATGACGAGATCCGACAGGAGCTCGAAACAGAGAAAATCAGCTCAGAGTCAATATATGCGATGTCTTGGACTCGCCGGTCTAACGAATCTCGAAAGCGATGGTTACGCTTAGTACTCAAAGCATCATCTATCAAGAATCACCCAAACTATATACGTCTCTTTGCGAGAACCGCACGACTTAGGCTAGCCGACGACCAAGCACAGGTTACTCCTGCTCCAATTGTCATGGATTCCACAATGTAAACACATGCACTCGTAGGTTCGCTGCGCTTTCTGCGCCGCTGATTCACACGATGGAACTTGTAGCACCCTCATAAATGCCTAAACTGTCGTGGACCGGATCCAACAGCTACAGCTAACTGCCGCCAGACCTCGCCGCGAGAATGGAACCCTAGTTCGTCCCGACAAGGAAAGGCTTCGGCAAATACGTCAATAAGGCCACAAGCTTGGCAGGCCAAAACCCCCTCCAAATCCAGGCAGTTGAAAATTCAAATATCATACCGACCCCTAATGATAACATGCAGACGTGCGAGAGCCTACCATCCTAGTACAGGCCATCCCGACGCAGATGTCCTCCCTACAACTGAAGTACAACTTTAATGGTCCGAAAGCGAGGACATACAACGCAGACAGCCACTGGCTCTGCATCTTCCAAATCAATGTTGCTAATTGTGGCCAGCCATGACGCTGCCCTCGTATTGCTTTTCAGACATCTCTCAAAAGAAAACTAAAACTCACCATAGCTTCCTTGCTTTTGCTCCGCTTGCAGACTGGACGAGTCGACCCCAGGTCATGACCTACACACGTAAAGGTTGTGGTCTTTCACCGTTCCAGCCAAGTATCCACTCGCGTGACTTACTTAGAGTCTGTGTCCAAAGAAAAGGAAAGCCCATGATCGACTGCTGGAATATCTATAACGCTCCAATAGGCTCTCTTGATGCAGGGGAAGGTCTGCGTCTACTTCTAACACTCCCTGAAACCCCAGATATCCTTGCCGGAGACTTCAATATACACCACTCCGCATGGGATGCGACGACCAGGAACGACACAGCTACCGGAGAATCCTTACTCACCTGGGCACTGGAAAAAGGCCTTCTCCTTAACCCATATGGAGTACCAACACACGATGCTGGCGGAGTCATCAACCTCTTGTTTGCTCAGATAGGCTCAAACTTTAAATGCCAAGTTCGCCCGGACCTTGAAGTTGGCTCAGACCACAGGACTCTTCTAACAAAGCTCCCAGACAAAGGGGCCAAAGCTCCTGAGTACGGCCGTCTTCGATATAAGGCTTGCGACTGGAACAATTTCCGCACAATCCTCTCTAATCGACTTATTTTACCCCCGCAGACAGATCCAGAAGAGGAAGCTACCTTTCTTGTTGAAGCAATATCAGGAGCCTTGCGCGCAGCCTGCCCTAGATCGAGAGAGAAAACAAGAGGCTGTAGATGGTGGACAGAAGAGTGTACAAAAGCTCACCAAGACTTCTGCCGAGCCTAGACGCCTCAATAATGATGCCATTCAGGAACGTCGGCTGTTTGGTAAAGTCGTGAGGAAAGCCAAGAGTGAATATTGGCGACAGAAGATCGATGGAGTCGCCAACCTTACAGAGGCATACAAAATACCAGCTGGCATAAGAAGCAAACCCGCCGCATACCCCTCCCCTGACTGGACCTGATGGCCCAGCCGTCACTCCCGCAGAAAAAGCAAAGCTTTTCAGGGACACTTCTTAGCCGTCATCTAAACCTACAAGATATTCCGATAGATGCGCCAGCTGTACCCCGGAAATGTCTCCCCTGGCCATCGCTAACAGAGGACGAAATTTTCCGCGCATGCTGCCAGGCAAGTCCACCACCCCAGGACTAGATGAAATCACCATAGACGCTCTTAAAAAAGCTTGGCCTATAATAGGTAGACGGATTATAGCTCTGTTCCGCCAATGTGTCCAGCTAGGAATTCACCCATCTGTATTCAAGAAATCTAGCGTCATTATACTACCAAAATCTGGAAGCCGTAATTTCTCCCTCCCCAAGTCCTACAGGCCTATAGCTCTTCTTTCCTGCCTAGGAAAAGGACTCGAGCGACTAATAGCCCGAAGGCTTTCGTACATGCCCTCAAACATCGTATCTTAGCTAAGGACCAGTGCAGTGCAGTCCCTCGCCGCTCCTTACAGATCTTTACCACAGCCCTTGCATGCGATATACAAACAGCCTGGGATAAAAAGAAAGTAGCAGGAATTGTAACAGTAGACGTACAAGGTGCCTTTGATGGCATCAAAAAGGGCGTCTCTCACTTTGTCTACGAAATCAGGGCTGGCCACCCAACGTGGTACTCTGGGTAATTTCATTTATGGAACAACGAGAGGCTTCAATATATCTAGATGGGCACCTATCTTCCTCTTTCCGGACCCTCTGTGGTCTACCCCAAGGTTCTCCTGTTTCTCCTATCCTCTTCCTTCTGGCAATTCAAGGAGTGCTTCGACTGTCCGTGGCCGCTTTGGGTATGCTGACGACATCTCGCATTTCTCTTCCGCAAATTCCCTGACTTCGTGTGCCAGCCTCCTCCAGACTCAACTTAACAATACCCTGTCCTGGGGGCGGGAAAACGGCATCTCCTTTGAAATCTCTAAGACTGAGCTACAGTACTTTCACCGAAAACGCGGCGAAATAGTAGAGCCATCAATCCACGCGGGAGAAATCGAGATAGCGCCTAACAACCATACCCGTTGGCTCGGAGTATACTTTGATCGTGGCTTACGCTTCCGATACCATGTGAGTGAAGCCTGTAGGAAGTCCTTAGCCATTACAAGCCACCTTAAGAGACTCTCATGCACCACCCGTGGCATCAGCCCCTTCCTTCTTTGGCAAGCTATTCAAGGAACAGCTTTCGCTATCCTCTTTTTCGGAGCCGAGACATGGTATTCCAAAAACACGCCACTGGATATAATAAGGCGTGTTCAGCGTAGGATCAACGACGCCGCTAGAGCCGTTCTCCCTGTCTACCGCACTACCCCAACTCCTGCCCTTCTTAGAGAGACAGGGTGAGGGGCGGCTAGTACTTGGCTAGAACGAATACATGACCGCTTTACGGTACGAGTAGCATCAGCAGACCAACGTCACCCTCTACGGCCGCGCTGGACTTCCTCCCGAATGTTGTGGATCCGACAAAGAACATCTCCCGAACTTTCTACTGATACAATACCACCCCCTTGGAATGCCAGTCGCAAAACACTTCTACAAAACATCGGGGCTATAGGCAGAAGAAATGGCCTCGAAGAATTCAATAGATGGCAAGCTTCTCAATCCCCTTTAGATCTGTTCGTCTTCTCTGATGGCGCCCTTATTGATGGTAGAGCCGGGTCCGGATATGTCATCTATCGAGGCCTCACACAGAGAGTTGGGCAGGGGACTCTTCCTCTCGGAGAATCGGCCGAGGTGTATGATGCAGAAATAGCCGGAGCTACTGTAGGCCTAGATGCTGCTCTCCATAATCCGATGGCCCGATTGGCCACAAATATTACGGTATGCCTAGATAATCAGGAAGCCGCCCTTCGCCTCCTCATAGATACTCCTACCCCAAGCAGTTCCTCTCGTATCGCTCGGTTCCGACACCTCGCTGCCAGGTGGATAGAAAGAGAACGCAGCTGATATTCCAAACCAGGTATAGTTAGAGTACTGTCATGGTTCTTATCATGACTCTGCATCAAAGGGTGAAAATGTGCCTAAGCAGCGGTGGGGGGGTTCTAGTTGTCATAGTAACCCAATTGTACGGGAATGGAAAGGACTGGTGTTGTTATTGACACTAGCGTCGAGCTAGTCCGAGGAGACCCTTAAGTAGTCCTCGTTTACGTCTTTAGAGGGCGTGCGACGTTTTGTTAGATTTCCGTATCTTGTTTGCATCCTATCTTGTCTACGTTCCATCTTATGTATCTTGTTCATATCTTGACCCATGACTTCTATCTTGAATACTCTCTCGCCCCGTAACAAGTACGATGGTGTCCAGGACATGTCTGCATACCTGGCAATGAAGCTGCTGACGCACTTGCTAAACAAGCATGCACAGCCCTTACACCCCCCTATCTCCAACAATCTCTCGAGCAAAGAGAGACGTAATCACTCGATACAAATCCTCTATATCTCTGTACTGGTCCCAAAACGCTCCTGAACGATACCAACAACTGGGAATAAACGCCAATACTGGGAGCTCCCCAGAGCTCAAGAGCCTCAATCGCTACGCTCTTGGTCGCCTTCTTGCAGCCCGATCAGGTCACGGCGACTTTGCAGACTATCACCGCCGCTTTCACCACTCGGACGCACCTCTATTATGCGCTTGCGGCTAGAAAAATCGCCTGATCACTTTTTCTTTTGTCAACTCAATCGTAGCCGGTCCCGCCTCCTTGGCAATACTAGACATCCAACACCGGGAATTCCCTGGATTCTAGGCTCTCCTGAAGGTGCCATAGCATTTAGTAAATGGCTTCATGAAACATGCTTTTTTGAAACATGCAATAACAACACTAACTAGTGCCCAAACTATAAATATTGGGCATGTATTTGCAAGAGCTCTGATTTAAAGACTATTAGTCTAGGTGATGGATAATTTTCTTGTTAATATAGATAAATATCTTCTCTACTGTATTAGAATACAAAAGTCTCAGCTGGAGAGTACTTTTGACTTCAGTTGATAGTTCGGGGTGCATGGCAGGCTGGTCTTGGCCCATTTATTACATGTCGGGCTTAGTTAAAAGCGTCGGCACGTCGGGTAGTTTATATAGACTGAGCTGGCCAACACGAGACCTTACGGTTGTTTTTGTTTTGTTTATTTTGTCCTAAGCTAAAGCTATGTTTTCCACATTGGGTCAAGGACAGGTGGAGCCGGTGAGGATCACTGTATACAGGCCCAACTCATTCCAACCGCGTGAATCGCTACCAAAAGTGCAGCTGATTAAACAGAAACGAAAAATCAAGAAAATTAAAATAACTCCGAAAAACCAGAAGATTCCTTCATATTTGACCCAAGCAATGCGTTCCTCACACATTCCCTGGTCCGTCACACCTTCCAGATGACAAGTTTGCCCCTTCTCTGCTGAGAGCAAAAGACGGGTTAGCAGGCACCTTTTATCCAGCCGGTATCCTGCTAATAGTTAGTAGATGCCCCGAAAGGGGACATCGTCGAGGTCGCTGTGTCCTCAAACTTCTTCTTCAGATCCCAGCATTCCGAAACCTGTTGCCTCGGCCATTGCGACATCCTTCGCCGCGGCGACGATCGCCTCTTCGGCCTTTTTGGCTGCGGCCCTCGCTCTAGCTGCCACTGTGAACTTCCCTTGCTCGAGGTGGCGAATCCGCGCGAGCTGCTCTTTGGTCACCGGTCCGGACTTTCTGGGTCTGACTTGGCAGTCCCGAGAATCCGATCGGTGGGGTCCCCCACAGTTACGACACTTTGTGAGGGCCTTGCACTCGGCTTCCGAGTGCATGTTGGAGCCGCAGTTCCAGCAGGCTGGAGCGCGGGAGCAACCACGGGTGGCGTGGAAGCCCAAACAGCGTTTACACTGTTCAATTTGACGACGAGGCTTGTGAATGGTAGCCATACCAGACTCGTCGAAGATGCGGAAGCCCGCACGAGGGGCGCAGTCCCGGGAAAAGAGGGCATGCCAGTTTTGATACGGTGCCCCAGGTCGACATGTCCCATGAGGTCGGACCTGAATTGGAAGCGCGCCGGTCGTACTGAGAATCTTGGCCGAGACCCACCTAGCATCGACCGCCCTGGGGCCGTGCACTGTAACTATACTTACAGGTACGTTCGGTATCTGTAAGGCGACAAGATCCGAAGATGCCTCGAGTTTGACGTTTTCACTCGCCAGCTTCGAAGAGGCATCTAACATCTCTTGTCTTAATGTATCGTTCTTTGCTAGCATAGCAAAGCCGGTTCTCACTCGATGGAGTGAGGTTATTTTCGGTCGAAATAGCTGAATTTGTACTCCAACTTAGTTCTCACGCTACTTGTGGAAGTTGTCGCCACGGGTGGTCCTTTTCAAGGCGAAGAAACAGTCGCTTGTCGACTTTCGCCTTGGGGGTTTCTTTTAGTTGGGCTTTGGCCGTAGGTCGCGGCACAGCCTTGGCAGTAGGACTGCTTTTTGTCGCAGTCCGTTTCTGGCCACCGTGGCCCAGGTGCTTTTTATTGGCAGCGCTGGGACGGCGGGAATTGGTGTGCTCCTGGCGTCGAGAGCCCTTGGGAGAGGGTTGGCCGGGCGAGGAGGGAGGACGGGTGGCGTGGAGGCCGGGCCCGTGGCCATGTATTGTGCGATGGCGGCGCGTAGGTAGACTCTCATCGAGTCTACGAATTGTCTGTTTGACCCATTGGTCAAAGGGAGGAGGGTGGCTTCGACGCCAGAAATGGCGGCGGAGCAGAGGGCCAGATTTGCCGCTGTTTCGGCGGCACGTCGTTGCTCGGCTTCGAAAATTGGTCGTAGTTCGGGCGGGCATTCTGCTTTTGTAGCAGCTTTTGGCTGCGACGTTGAATTTGACGCTGCTATGGGCGCAGCGTTTCCGACAGTTTGGGCGCGGTCGGAGGAGATTTTGACGATTCTCCAATCCCGTGGGGGACGGAGGGCGGTTGAGAGATTTTCTCAATAGTTTCAACTGACCCGATCATGTCAGTATCGGGCTCAGTGACGGCGGGTAGGGCTTTTTCCTTCCCTTTGATTGAGACCTTGCTCATCTCCGCGCATTTCAGAGACTGGGCAAGGCCAGGTAACTGTTCGAGAGCCCTCGGGTGGACTCTCGTGTTGTCCAACTTGGCGTTGGGACGCTTTTTTCGAACAGGTGGCATGATGAAAATGCCAGTGACTCGAGCACAATTATTTGATTGAATGCGACGAGCGCGAGAGGGAGGGAGAGGGTGAAATGGTGAAGATTCGAAAATTCGAATTTCAAAAATTGCGGTGTTTTTGTTTTGTTTATTTTGTCCTAAGCTAAAGCTATGTTTTCCACATTGGGTCAATGACAGGTGGAGCCGGTTAGGATCACTGTATACAGGCCCAACTCATTCCAACCGCGTGAACTCCCACATAAATGGTGGTGTTAACAGCAAAACTTAAATCAAAAACTAAAATCAAAAACTTAAATCAAAAAACTAAAATCAAATTTAGAAGAAATCCCAATTAGGTCTGGATCCCGCGCTTCTCGCCCGTTCCCATTCCTGTCACATCTTCCAAGTGACAATTCTGATCTTCGCTGAGAGCAGAAGATGAGCTCGCAGGCACCCTTCATCCAGTCGGTGTCCTACTATTAACGTGTTGAAGCCTTGTCGACTTCACTGAGGCTCGCAGTAGCCTTAAACCTCCTCTTCGGAATCCAGAATTCCAAATCCCGATCCGTCCGACATGCAGACGTCGTTCTTCGCGCCGTAAATTGCCTCGATGATTTTTTCGGCTGCAGCTTTGATGCGAGCATAATCTGCATGATTTTTCTGCTCGAGCTTGCGAATTATCGCAAGCTGCTCTTTTTTCACCGGGCCGGATTTGTTGGGTCTGGCTTTGCAGGACCGCGAGTCCGATCGATGAGGTCCCCACAGTTTCGACACCGTGTGGGGGCTTTGCACTCCGCTTCCGAGTGCATTTTTGATCCGCAATTCCAGCAGGCCGGAGCGCGGGAGCAACCGCGTGAGGCATGGAAGCCAAGACATCGATTGCACTGAACTATTTTTCGACGAGGTTGGAAGAGCTTTGCAGCTCCGGAGTCATCGAAGAGGCGAAATCCAGGTCGGGGCGTGGATTCGCGAGGGAAGAGCGCCTGCCAGTTCTGGTAGGGCGCTCCAGGTTTGCAGGTCCCATGAGGACGAACAAGAAAAGGAACTAATTTGGTCACTCGCGTGACTTCATCGGCAACCATCTTTGCTGTCACGGCGATGGGGCCATCGAGAGTTCGAATTGTCTCCGGGACGGTGGCAATTTGCATGGCAACCAGATTTGATGCTGGTTCCAGTTTGATTCCAGATACGCTCCGTGATGTGGAGGAATCCAGGAGCTCTTTCCGAGCGAGTTCATTCTTTGCTGTTAGTGCAAAGCCTGTTTGTACCCGCTGAACCAACGTGATATCGTTGGCTGCGGTACCAAGTGCCTCTGAGACAGCTGATCTTACGCCAGCTGGTGCGAGGAGTCGGTGGGGTGGTTGCGGGCGAGGCGTAGAAACAGTCGTGTGTCGGCTGCTGTCCTCGTATTGGCTCCCTTTGCTTTTTGGGCGGGCGGGACTGCCTTTTTTGTCGATGGCCCAGCGCTGCTTACTAGGCCTGCCCGAGCTACGGTGGCCCAAGTTGTCTTTGGGGCCGGAGCCTGGATTTTCGTAGGGTTAGGTACCCTAATTTCTGGCGCCCTCGGTGAGAGAGGGTTGGCGGGGCGAGCAGGAAGGACTGGTGGTGTACTTCCTGGACCGGACTGAACGAATTGGCCAATGGCTGCTCGTAGGTAGACTTTTATACCGTCTACGAATTCTTTATTATCGCCGATCGAAAGAGGCGAAAGTGCTGCTTCAACACTGCTTATGGCAGTCGAGCAGATGGCGAGGCGGGCTGTAATTTGCGTCGTGCGACGCTTTTCGGCCTCCATTACTGATTGCAGCTCCGGAGGATATTCCGGTGCTGATGTTGAAGCTGTGCCTTTGGAAGATGGCACAGCGAATTTTCTTGCAGACGTTTCTGCATGTTCTGTCGTCTTCTCTCGGACGACTTCCTTCCCTTTCCTTGAGGTGCTTGTCTCTGGGGCAAGCTCGATCGGGGTGTGGGTCTCGGGACCAATTTTTGCTGACCTGACGGGCTCAGAATCAGTCATCTCTTTGTCGGGAAGGTTTGGAGACTTCCCTTCGATGAAGGCCTCACTCGCAAACATGCTTGATAGTTTTTGCGCGAGGCCTGGTGTTTTTGCGGGAGCCCTCGGGCGGACTCTCGCATTGTCCAACATTGCGTTGGGGAGCTTTTTTCGAACAGGTGGCATGATAAAAATGCCAGCGACTCGATTACAATTTATTGATGAATGCGACGAGCGCGAGAGGGAGGGAGAGGGGGAAAAGGTGAAGATTCGAAAATTCGAATTTCAAAAATTGCGGTTTTGTTGTGAGCTGGCACGACGTTAAATAAAAAAACAGAACAAAACAAAACCAAACAAGCAAGTCTCTCTACTTAACATTTACAACGTAATACTGAGGACCCTGAACTCCAAGTCCGAGCGAAACGCCGAGTTTTAAGGTCACAACAAGAATGCACTCCTCGCATTCTTTGGTCACAGTCCAGGCGGCTAAGCGCCCCACTCCCCCCCTACTGTATTCTGATAGTTCATTTGCCATGTATTTATTGATAGTTACATTATCTGGAGTATAGAGGATTTCATGTATTTAAGGAGGAGCTAGAACGTTGATTAGAAATATAAGTTTACACCTAGTCCCAAGCTCTACACACATATCAATTTTCATAGTCGGAGCCACGAGACATCCGTGAATTTCACAGTCAAAATTCATCATTTTATTTCTTACTAACGTGCACAAGAAACCTCAATACCGTGTCCCACGTATCTTTTAAGGAGATAAAAACTATCGATTTAACAAG
>OENG01000200.1:0-14798 GCA_900239735.1 Blumeria hordei DH14 | reverse complement strand
AGCTTTCTTTTCCTCTTAATGTAGTGGGCCTGTTTATTTGGATACTGTTGTGAAGCTTTCAACGGCTGCGGTATCTGTAAAAAGAATATACTGGTTCAACTAATTTCTATTAAGGGCTCGGGGAGCTTAGCTATCTAAATACTACAGTAGTGGTCTAATCATAAAGGACACATGTTAATCCTTATACCAGGATTAACCCTGTATTTTCAACACTCCCCTAAAACTTGCAAATAGCTAAAAGTGTAGCTATTCAGAGGTTTGAGATCACGCTTGAAATTCCTATTGCTCGTCGATTGGCCTCAAATTTAACCCTATCCAATGCCTTTGTCATTCCGTCGGCTAATTGCCGCTCCCCTGGAACCACCGTATTAAAAATCGTACCTTTTTTTTACTTCGTCGAGGATATGATGGAACGCAATATCAATGTGCTTGATTTTCGATGTGTTTGATACTCCTGAAGCAAGTTGAATCGCTGATTTGTTGTCTCCTAACAACATCGGCGCGGCACTACCTGCAGAGCCCTTACCTTCAATTTCTGCGACCAGTCTTCTTAACCAGATAACCTTCTTGGCCGCCTCACTACCTCCAATATACTCAGCCTCAGTTGTTGATCTGGCTACAGAATGCATTTTTCTACTCGAGCAGTGGACTATGCCTCCATTTAGCATCAAAACACACCCAAGTATACTTTTTCTATCCCGTTGGTCATCGGCATAATCTGCGTCAGCATAGCCCATCTCGTCATTCAATTGAGCTGACCCAGAATATACTTCAACACCATTATAAGAGTATAGTAGTCAATGGGAGGATCTCCCCTACGATCCTTATTCCCATATTGGTACCAAATGTGACTGTGCCAGAAATGTATCCGACAATTCTAGAAGGCTTTCCAATGCTTCCAGCTTGCTTCTGTCGCAAACGATGCCATTCTCGTGACAGCAAATACAATATCAAAGCGTGTATTGTTAAGCCACATAATTTACCCAAGAGTTGAACGTATTTCTTCTTCTCCTCTCCGTTCAATTCGCGTCCCGGATTATCCTTTAAGTTATTGACAGCTCCTTTCTCCATTGGTGTCATAAAGTAGCGAGTCCTCGTATAGGTATTCTTGTATTATTCCCCTCGCATACTTTTCTTGATCAATAGAAATTGCACCATTTGGTTGGCGTTTGATGCGAATTCCTAGCACGTTCTCCGCATCACACAGATCCTTCATTTCGAATCGGCTTTTTAATTGAGCTTTCACAGTATCAATGGCTTTCTCATTGCCCCTGTTATAAGCATATCGTCGACATGGACTCCTACCACACGCCAGTAGCCTTTTGAATCAATATTGTCGGATCAGTTGTGGATGCTGTGAATCCTATGCTTCGAGAAATCCTGACAATAACAAGTACCATAATCGTGCTGCCTGCTTCAAACCATAAAGACTCTTTAACACTTTTACAAATCTTCCGAAGTAATGTCGTGCTTCTCTTGGCCTCTAGAAATATATCTTCTGTCAAGTCTGCTGCTTGAAACGCTGCAACAACGTCCATTTGATGGATTCTCCAACCATGTTTTTGCTGCAATTGCCACAATTATTTGTAATCCTTCCATACCAATTGCTGGCGAAGAAGTCTCTTCATAATCAATGCCTGTGGATCTGCGAAAATCCTCTTGCTACCAATCGAGCTTTATATTTGATAATCTTACCGTCTTCGTTAGTTTTGGCATCAAATACTATCCTTGCTGATATGCTTCTACCCCATCTGGTAATGCATCGATTGGCTTGGAAAGCGTCTTGTTTCGAATGATGTTATCGATCTCAATTTCAAAAGCCTTAAGCCATTCTTCATTGTCTGGAAGCTCCATTGCCTGTTTAAATGTAAGTTCTTTGTAAATCACCCCTTTGTGAATACCTGGCTCGTTCTTCATCATGTTGACCTGATCACGTCGTCTTCTACCATCACCTCTCGTTTGCTGCCTGCGCGCCGCGGATTCTCTAGCGATTTCATCTGTCGTAGCCGTTTCAATTGTGCTTTGATCTCCCTTTTTTCCGCGGCTGTTTGTTGTTGCGTTGGTTGACGTATTGGTTTGGGGCATGGAATTTTACACTCTTCCTCGTTTGAGATTATCGTCGGGCTGACGAGGTCTGTGAGCTCGCTTAATATAGAATCGTCGCTATCATTGGCTGAAGCATTTTGATCTTCGGGCAAGCCCACAACCTCATCCTCAATTATGCACTCATCACCCACTACGCCATAATTTTCGCAATCTTCATCCAAATCATCGCCAGACTCATCTTCATCATCATTAGCCTCGTTATCCCCCATTTTCGATTCCTCATCTAGCTGCTCCCAAGGAATAAGATCGCCATCAGTTACGCCATTGCCAGTCTGATCGAATTTTACGAAACGCGCTTCCATCACTCTTTTATCCTTTGAACTCCAAATTAGAAAGATCTTTTCCAACTCTTCCTTCAAACCAACAAAAACACCTTCCCAGGCCCTTGGATCCAATTTCTTTCTCTTTTCTCTTGGAATATATACCCACGCTGGGCATCCAAATACCTTCCATTGCAACACACTTGGCTTCTTCCCACTCCATTGTTCCCAAGGCGAAAGCTCCATATCCTTGACCTGCTGACGGTTGTGAACATAAACTGAGTGTTTGGCGGCAAGTTGCCAGAATTCCGGCTCCATTTTCATCCCAAATCTCATCGTATTTGCCTTTTCCATTATTGTGCGCATACTGCGCTCCGCGAACCCATCACCTTCTGGATGATATCCGACTGTTGGCTCTATTGCAACATCACGGCCATCACACCACTTCATCAGCTCCGTATTCAAGAATTCTCTTCACGATCAAAACGAATGGCTTTAACTCTTTCGCTAATACCCCAACGGCGTCTTTGAGATTCTACGGTGTCAATCCATTCACGAACTTTGCCCTTAGCTTGGGATTTGTTTATCAGAAAATACACCCAGATCATACCGGTATGTTGATCTGTGATTGATAGCATGTATCGATTCCCTTGTAATGAATGTTGACTGATCGGCCCCATAGATCCATATGGACCCTTTCAAGCGGTGCAGATACCGATCTCATTTTCTCTTTGACAGATTCCTCGTCATTTTTCCCTGTGTGCAAGCGTTGCAGAAGGGTGGGCAAAAGGAATGTTCAGGTAAATCTGTCATGATTTTTCTTAACCCTGCCTCCTGTTGCTTTCCTGGGTGGCCTAAACGGGCATGCAGCAGTGTCAAGGGTACTAGAGGTGTTCGCATTCCCAGGTTCATGAGTTCGATAATTCAAGGGTTCGACAGTTCAAGAGTTCGACATAAGATAATATTCAATAATTCTAAAGAGTTCCTAAAAATACAAGACCATAATCTACCGAACTAGAGTTATCCCAAAAACCCATTATATACTCCTCTCTATTGTTCTCGAAATTTCCAGTATACTCTGATACAGAATAGAATGGAGTAGTATAGAAAAGCATGGACAAGTACAGATCGGAACAGAACGAAGTAGAATAGAACAGAAAATAATAGAACAGATTAAGGTAGAATAGAACAGAATAGCACACATATCATCGTACATAGTTCCTATTGATTTAGAATAGGCCCTTGGTCCGTGACATTACCCTCCCCTTATCCGAGCCGAACTCCTGTGAGGCATTGTTCTTCGTTTTGGTTGTTTCTTAGCCTGTGGTTGTTTGTCACTAGGATATGGCTCGGAGGGATTCATTTCATGAAATTCTGTAACTAGTTCTTTAAAATTTTTGGCTTCAGAGGCTGGGATTGCCCAATCATCCTGTGGTCCGTAGCCTTTCCATCGTACGATATAATTCAATTCACCATCAATCCATTGTGTCCCAATGATTCTTTCAATTTCGTATTCACAATTATTATCTTCGGCCTCTAAATCTGGTCCTGGTTCCAAAATTTGTCCGGGTAGTGGATCATTAGCCACAGGAGACAGCAGGGAGACATGGAAAACAGGGTGGATTTTTGCAGAAGAGGGGAGTTCCAGCCTATATGCGTAGTTTCCGACAGACTCAATGATTTTAAATGGACCTCCTTTTTTAAAATCCAGTTTACGACAAGGTCGAAGTGATTTGATGTTCTTGTAATTTAACCACACCTTATCTCCTGGTCTAAAATCTCTCGCAGCGGTTCTACTTTTATTAGCTTGTTCTTCATGTTCTGCAGAGTGGAGTAGAATATTATCAATAATAAACTTGTCAATTTCCTTAAATTTCAATACTAGATCTTCAGCCTCACGCCGATCGAACTGAATTGAAGCTGGTCCTGGATTTCCGTGTAATGGTGCAGAAAGCTCACATCCTGAACGAGGGTTTAGACCGTAACACGCTAGAAACGGGGAAACGCCAGTGACCTGAGAGTCGTGATTGTTAAGCGCAAATTCAGCCGATGGAAGGAAGCGAACCCAATCATTTTGCGCGAAGTTAACATAAGCTCTTAGGTGTTGCTCGATTCGACTATTCATTCGTTCTGTTTGGCCGTCAGTTTGCGGATGGAATGCAGTCGACAGGCGGTGATCAATCTGCAATAGTTTGCACAGCCATTTCCAAAATTCAGCCGTAAATTGGCTGCCTCTGTCGGACACAATAGAGTCGGGTAGGCCATGCAGTCGGAAGCAGTCGCGGTAAAACATGTATGCAGTGTTCCTAGTGGTCAGGTCATTACAGGGTGTGATGTGTACTTGCTTAGTCATCCGGTCAACCACCACAAACATCGAATTAAACTCCACGCCAGACCAGTCTTTACTGACAGGTAAGTCTACCACAAAATCCATGGCTATATGTCTCCAACGTTCTCTAGCAATAGGAAGTGGACGCAGTAACCCTTGTGCTCCCTCGCGGGAGGCCTTAGATCTCGAACAGGTATGACAATTCCTAACAAATTTCTTTACTTGTTGTAACATACCATGCCAGAAAAAGTCTCGAGCTAACACAGCATAAGTCGCTGCTGCGCCTTGATGGCCCGCCGCTGGTGGCTCATGGTAGGACGTTATTAACTCTGTTGTTAAAAGATTATCGTCATTGCACTGTGGGACCACAATTCTCTCCCGATATCGAAGGATACCATCATTCCATGAGCACTCAGCAATAGTGAAATTACGAACTCGATGCTCGTTTCCATTTTCAATAGCATTAATAACTGCCAACAAGCTCTCATCTTGCCGTGTTGATTTCCGGATCCTTTCCACAAATGCCAATGTAGGTCCATTTTCTTCGGAATCAGATTCCGAGGTACTAGAAACTTCTACACGTTCTTCGACTTCGCCCATTAAGATATCCTGCACGTCTTTTTCCATCCCTGGCGATAAATTGTGTTGTTTTAGCAGACGTTGTTCGAGATATTTCTCTAGTGAGGGATCCGGGGATCCAGAGGGACGCGATAGTGCATCTGCCGGGTATTTTGTGTACCTGGACGATAGCAAATCTTGAAGTTAAATCGAGAAAGGAACTCGCTCCAACGTGCCTGGCGTCTACTAAGTAGCCTTGACTTCATGAAATATTCTAGGGCCTTATGGTCTGTAACAACTTCCACAGGGTCAGAGGTTCCCTCTAACTCCGGCCTCCATTCTTCAAAAGCTTGTACAATGGCCAGAAGTTCTTTATCATATATTTCATAGTTAGACTCAGCTGGGCTCATTTTCTTCGAGAAGAACGCAACTGGTCTCCAATGTCCTGTATCATCCGGCTGAAGTAGTACCCCTCCCGTTCCACGATCCGATGCATCAGTTTCGAGGCGAGCTGGTTTATCCCAGTCGAAATGCCGTAGAACTACATCTTCCTTAAACTTCTTTTTCAACTCTAGAAACGAATTCTCCTGCTCCGGTCCCCACGAAAATGGTCTATCTTTCTTCATTAAATCTGTTAGAGGCATAACTATATTCCCAAATCCCCGGATAAATCGCCGATAAAAGTTTGCTAAGCCAATAAATCTAAAAATATCTTTTGTGCATTCCGGCCTCGACCAATTTTCAATTGCTTCAAGTTTAGTAGGGTCCATTTTTATGCCCTCTGTTGATATAACCAAACCGAGAAACTTGATAGACTGCATATGAAACTCACATTTCTTAATATCAATATGCAGACCAGCTTCCAGTAAACGTGCCAACACCTTTTTAACGTGAACCTGATGTTCCTCAAAGGTCTCACTAAATATTAAAACATCGTCAATGTAGGCAGTACAAAACTCATCGAGATAGCCTTTGAGCGTATCATTGATATAATTCTGAAATGAGCTAGGTGCATTTGCAAGTCCAAATGGCATCACTAGGTATTCATAAAGGCCCAACCTGGAACGAAAGGCAGTCAGGTATTCGTCGCCCTTGGCTATGCGCAAACGATTAAACGCTGAAATCACATCTAGTTTTGTAAAGAACTTGGCCTTTCCAAGCAGTGTCAAAGTTTCATTAATTCTCGGAATGGGATAGCGATTTTTAATAGTTATATCGTTAAGAGCCCGGTAGTCCACGCAAAAACGAAGCCCACCACCAGGTTTTTTGACAAAAAGTACTGGGGAAGATGCTGGAGATGAGCTTGGCCTGATAAAACCTTTATCTAAATTTTCCTTGATGTATTTCCTTAAGACCTGTAGTTCTTCTCGAGACATTCCATACAGTGGCCCCCAGGGGGGTTCGGAACCCGGCTTTAGTATAATCCGATGATCGCTCGGCCTAGATGGAGGAAGTTTGTCCGCGTCGTCTTTCGAAAATACTTTCAAATAACCATGGTATTCTTTTGGTAGCTTCTCAGCTGGATCAACTCGAGGTTTATCCCGTAAGGCCTCTCGAATATCTTCTAGAGTAATTGCTGATACAATTAGGTCTTCTTTGGCAACTAATTCTTCGAAATTTTGTGCGTCATAGGTTTCTGCTGTTCTCTCAACTCTATTCATTTCCTTGGTTTCGCGTCTCTGTGCAACAACAACAGGAGAAACTGCTTTGATGCAAACTGGAAGTGATGTGGAATGCTTGCGACAACAAGTTTGATTGAAGACAAGCGATTCTTCAAGCCAGTTTATCTCCGGATTGTGTTGCTGCAGCCACGGGAGTCCCAATACTATATCGAAATATGCTAGGGTTGTTACAAAAAGTACCATCGTCTCAGTGTGACCAGATATTTCAAGTTTAGTTTTGGCTACATGAGTGATTCGACCTGCAGAAGACTCAGATCCATCAAAAACTCGGAGGTAGCGCGGTCGCGTCAAGGGTACAAGATCAAGATTGTTCGTATGCGCAAACTTGGTATCCACAAATCCGTAAGCAGAGGCACCGCTGTCAAGAAGTGCAAGAGATTGGACTGGCTGAAAATATCTATTTCTGACCAAACATTCTAATGCAAAATGGCCAGTCTTTTCCCATGATTCCTTTCCAACAGCTACCGAGGATATTGACAAGATTTGGCTAGAACTCTGTGGGCGACTTACGAAAGAGCTCTTAAGTTTTCCCGGCCCATTCTCAATGGTGGGAATCTCAGCTGAGTGACTGTTTTTCTTCGAGCGCGCCCGTTCACAAGATTTCGCCAGGTGCCCTCCTTGACCGCAATAGAAACATAACCCAAGCCTTTGGCGTTGACATTTCTCTTCTTGAGTAAGGGGTCCTTGACTAGCAATTCTAGCGGCTGATGAGTTCATAGTATCTCCCAGGTTCTCATAACTTAAACGACGATTGGTGAGGGCAGCATACGGCGACGTTTTGGACTGAATTTTTCGCCACAAATTATTTCGCGCAGCCTCACTTTCATAAGACCGTTGGAAATTCTCAATATCTTGGAGCCTTGAAATCGCCTCATCAAAATCGAGTGAGTCAATGTTTCTTTCGTAAATTAACGCTTTCTTAAGTTCTAAATTCATATTATGGAGGACAAGATCTTTTAGCTGATTATATTCATAGCTTGTGTACCTAGCAATAGCGGCATCGCGGCGAATCTCAACAATCCAAGAAGCAAAAGACTTATTTTGTTGTTTGTTTGAGTATAATCTTGACTTGGCATTCCGAATTCGATTAGGATCGTCAAAGATCTTGGTCAAGGTCTCCATCATCACTTCACAAGTCGAAAACAAAATAACTCCATCTTTTATCCAGCTATGTATATGAGCTTGACAATCAGGGCTGAGTCGTGAGTAGACATAAACCATTTTAGATTGTTCAGAAGGGAAATGGTCGGCATTTGCATTAAGTTTCAAGAGTAATGATTCTTTCCAAGTGAAGAAGTCTTTCTTAAAGCCATAGAAAACTGTAGGGTGAGGAATTTTGCTAGATCTGAAGGGAGTCGAAAATAGGGCCGTCTTTAGAAGAGATGCAATATTTTTGTAATTATTTTTAGATACGATCCTCGAATCTTTCTTCAGAAACTCGATCTCTTTCCTAACAGCTTCCAGTTCGACTTCTGCTTTGTCTCTTAACCGATATAAATTCATTATTGCTCCATAAATTAATTCCGGATTGGAATCCACTCCATCAACAAATTGTTCAATAGTTTCAATATCTTCAAATTTCATGGGAAATTCGTCACCATATCCAGATGACGACATGTTTAGAGAGATTATGGTAATGTCAAGGGTACTAGAGGTGTTCGCATTCCCAGGTTCATGAGTTCGATAATTCAAGGGTTCGACAGTTCAAGAGTTCGACATAAGATAATATTCAATAATTCTAAAGAGTTCCTAAAAATACAAGACCATAATCTACCGAACTAGAGTTATCCCAAAAACCCATTATATACTCCTCTCTATTGTTCTCGAAATTTCCAGTATACTCTGATACAGAATAGAATGGAGTAGTATAGAAAAGCATGGACAAGTACAGATCGGAACAGAACGAAGTAGAATAGAACAGAAAATAATAGAACAGATTAAGGTAGAATAGAACAGAATAGCACACATATCATCGTACATAGTTCCTATTGATTTAGAATAGGCCCTTGGTCCGTGACAAGCAGCTCCACTTGAGCCATGCTTGGTTTGATTTTCGAATTGGCTTCATCCAAAGTAACCTCCAAATTAGGTGCGAATGTGACATTCTTCCTTATCAGGGTTGGAGTTGGCGGTGATGCTTTATATACTTTATTTGATATGTCTCTAGGTAATGGGCGCACTCTCCACATTCTGCCTTTTCGTTTTCCTTCTAAAGCCACTTTGTTCTTCTTTATCAAACTGATACTCTTGTTAGGTGAGTCTACCGTCAAGGAAACACCTTCATCTTCGAGTTTTCCAACGGAAATCAGATTGTTTGTACATTCTGGTATGTATTCAACATTTTTCACCGTTGTCATTCTTTCTTTTCCTTCTCTATTCTGCCAATGGATCCTGACAGTTCCTGATCCTTTAGAATAAATGCTTCCTCCATTTGCGGCAGCAACGCAGGTATTCGAAGGGCTTAAGATCTCTTCTACGAAAACATCTTTACGATTTGCAATGTGAGTGGAAGCACACGTATCAAGCCACCAAATCACACGTTTCACATCACTATTTTGGACCATAAAGCAGAGGGAAGCATTAGATTCCGAATCACTATCCATGGCCCTTGCTACTTTCGCGTTCTCCTTTCTAGGCGCTTGGGCAACCACCCAAGCTTTTCCTGCCGACGTTTTCAACCATACTGGGCATTGATTCTGGAAGTGCGGCCCTCCACAAGAGAAACAACCTCCTCCAGCAAGCAGATTAGCATTCGTAGAGATTTTTGGAGTTAAGCCGAAGCCAGCGGTGTTAGTAGAGTCAGTGCCGCGGGGTTCCCTCTTGCCTCTCACTTGGTAGCCCCCTTGTCTTCTCCCTGCCCAGTTAGCTGTTGCAAAATCAGAAGTCAGCTCAGTCTCCCTGGACGCCAATCGGGAGATTATGTCCTCGAATTCTAGCTCCACAGTGCTTTGGTTGATTACCTGGAGCGTTGTCTCATATTGCTCTGCGTCAATGCTCAGCTTCAAGGTATGTATCATGAGCCACTCAGGAATATTGTTTTTCGGTTTAATCTTCAAAACTTGTGCTCGCAGTTTTCTCATCAGTTCGACCTTTTCGTGGATACCCATTGATTTCCCCTCTGTGATATCTGTAAATCTTGTAACCAGACGATGATATCTTGTCTCATTGTTTCCTTCGTATTTCGATATTAAGGCGTTGTACTTATCTTGTGGATGCTTAAAAGCACCAATTATCGATCGATGGTTCTCATCAACACTCTGACTAATTTTGAGGGATACCTGCGCATGTAATAGCCTTGTTGCAGATCGAGCCGCTGCATCAATCCCCCTCTCAAGGTTCTTATCAGGTACACGTTTCGTTTCAATCAGGTCGATTTGGCCGTCAACAACCAGACTGTCTTCCAAATTGTTCTTCCAGTTGTCAAAACTGTCTTCTCCAGTGAGCTTCGTACCACCATACTTCGATGACTTTGTAGACATGGTGGAATTTCGTTGTGAGTTTAATAAAGTATATCTTCGAAATTGCGCTAGCAGCGTAATCACCGGACTCTATAACCTGTAAAAAGAATATACTGGTTCAACTAATTTCTATTAAGGGCTCGGGGAGCTTAGCTATCTAAATACTACAGTAGTGGGTCTAATCATAAAGGACACATGTTAATCCTTATTACCAGGATTAACCCTGTATTTCAACAGTATCATCAAGGTTAATAGCTGGCTCCCAAGTTGGCTCGTTGTCTCCCACCCACTTGACTAAATATCGTAGTCCATTATGTTTTGACATTTTTGAGTCGTAGATTTCTTCGACTTCGAATTCCTCTTCTTCATTGACAATAATTGGCGGCGCTGGTGACTGGATCTGACCTGGTACAGGATCAACTGGAGCAGGCTCTAATAGAGATACATGAAAAACCGGGTGTATTTTAATTGTCTTTGGGAGATCAAGGCGATAGGCGTATGGGGATATTATCTTCGTAATTGAAAAGGGGCCAAGTTTTTTCCAGTCGAGCTTCCGAGAGTTCCGCGTGGTTCTTATATTTTTTGCAGAGAGAAAAACGAGGTCGCCGACGTGGTAACTGGGTGCAGGTTTTCTATTTACGTTGACTGCTTGTTCCTGTTCGTCTTGCGCTGATCTTATATTAGCTCGCAAGACGTCATGTATTTGTCTCATTTTGAGGGCAAAATCCCTAGCGTTATGGCTTGGAGTTGTTTTAGTGTAGGGCTTAACGGCAATTGTGAAGCGAGGATGAAAACCATAGTTGCTCATAAATGGTGTTGCTTGGGTTGAAGCCGCCACTTGGTTATTTGCAGCAAACTCTGCCATAGGGAGCCACTTGGCCCAGTCATCCTGTTGATATGATACATAGCTTCGTAAGTACTGTTCCATTACAGCATTAAATCTTTCGGTCTGTCCATCTGTTTCTGGATGGAAAGCAGTGGACATTCTTGCCTTGATGCGTAGATTGTTGCATAATTCCTTCCAGAATTTGGCCGTAAACTGTGTACCGCGATCCGAAGTAATATGGGTTGGCAGACCATGAAGCTTCCAAACATTACATAAGTATAATTGAGCGACATCTTTGGAAGTTGTTGTGGTATTGCAAGGTATTAGATGACGCATTTTTGTCAGTCTATCTACTACCACCATAACTGCGTCAAATCCATCACTTACAGGTAATCCATTTACAAAGTCCATAGAAACTTCTTGCCATGGTTGTTGAGCAATGGGTAGTGGTCGCAAGACTCCAAACTTGGCGTGGTTACTGGCTTACTTCGACGACAAGTGTGGCAGTTGCGCACGTAACGCGCTATGTATTTTCGCATAGATGGCCAATAATAGTCTCGGCTTACAAGTTCAAATGTTTTTCGCGACCAGGGTGTCCAGCCGAGGGATTGTCGTGGCATTGCTTGAGGATATGGAGTTTGATTGGGTCGTATTGTGGCACGTACCATTTTTCTCTGTAGACTAGTTTATTTTCGAACTCCGCACATTCCGCCAGCGATATATCTTTTGATTGCTTCACGTTAGCCTTCATCAGGCCCAGTATCTTACCAGGGAACGGGTCATTTTGATACCCCTGAACAAACAATTCTTCCCACTCTGGGGTATTTGTTTTTTCAGTGCGAAGCGACAAGATTGCAGACAGATCTAGATGTCTTTCTAGGTTTTCCCTCTTCAGAACAATCTGACTTTGATGTAATCTTCTATTGTCATTTTCACCAGGGAAATCCTGTGATCTTCTTGTAAGTGCATCTGGCTTTCCTCCTTGCTTTCCTGGTCGATACTTAATAACAAAATTGAAGCGTGAAAGGTACTCGGCCCAAAATGCTTGTCTACGATTAAGGTGCTTGGAGCTCATAAAATACTCTAAATTTTTATGATCTGATATCACCGCAATTTCATGTGCAGCACCTTCCAGTTCTGGTCGCCATTCTTCAAAAGCACGTATGATTGCCAGAAGTTCTTTGTCGTAAATTTCATAATTACATTCAGCTGGCGAATGTTTTTTTGATAAGTAAGCAATCGGGCGAAGGATACCCTTGTCATCGCGTTGGGATAGAATCCCAGCAGAGACATAGTCTGAAGCATCTGTCTCAACTGTGATTTCTCTCTCAGGATCAAAGTGGGCCAGGATAGGTGCTGCGATAAAAGCATTTTTTAAGGCTTCGAATGCGCCTTCTGATTCCGAATTCCAGATAAAGGGAGCGTTTTTACGTGTTAGCTGGGTAAGTGGAAATGCTAGTGATGAGAATCCGCGGACAAAACGTCGATAGAAGTTGGCAAAACCTAGGAATGCCTGAACGTCTTTTACTGTTTTAGGAGCAGTCCAGTTTTTTACAGCATCTACTTTACCCGGATCCATTCTGATACCACCTGGCTCGATAATAAGTCCTAGATACGTTGTGCTTTGTGTATGAAATTTACACTTTTCTGGCTTCAGGAGGACTCCTTTTTTCTGTAAGGCTTCCAGCACTCTGTGAACGTGGTTACATGATCCTCTAGAGTCTCGCTGTAAATGAGGATATCATCAAGATAGGCTGTGCAAAATATGTCTAAATAATCGCGAAGACAATCGTTAATGAAGTGCTGGAACGTGGCAGGAGCGTTAGTTAACCAAAAGGCATAACAGTATACTCAAAATGGCCATATCTAGTGCGGAAAGCAGTTTTCCATTCCTCTCCCTCGGCCATTCTGATCTGATTATAACCTTGCCTAAGATCCAACTTGGTGTACCATTTTGCTTTAGAAAGCCGGTCGAGTGTTTCTCGGATCAATGGTAGGGGTACCGATTTTTGACGGTAAGTTCGTTTAGCCCTCGTAGTCAACGCAAAGACGAAGTGTTCCGTCATTTTTCTTCACAAAAAGCACAGGAGCTCCAGCTGGTGAAGAACTCGTTCTAATAAATCCTTTTTTGAGATTTTCCTGAATATAGGAATTTAATTCCGTCAATTCCTCCCGGGACATACCATAAAGAGGCCCAAATGGAGGCTCCTTCCCATCCTTAATAGGGATTTTATGGTCATAGATACGGCGTGGTGGAAGTGAGTTAGCGAGTCTTTCGTCCATCATCCCGTAAAATTTATGATACTGTACTGGTAAACTGACTTTTGAATTTCCAGAAGCAGTTAGTATTTTTGTTTTACGGTTGTCTTCAACCTCTACGCTGTGTACTCGAAGCTTATTTTTGGGTTCGCACTCAGAGGTGGCCTTGGAGTTTACAAATTTTGAGAGATTTCTTGGTGCAATTCCCTTGATTGAAGGGGGGACTACAGAGCTATTACATATTTGTTTGCAATGATTGGAATTGAAGAGAATTGTGTTATTCTTAAACCGTAGTTCTGGGTCATGCCTTTGAAGCCATGGGATTCCAAGTACTATAGGGTACGAACCAAGTTTGGTAACAAAGAATGTAGCGGTTTCGTGATGAGAGTCAATTGATAATTGTAGACGGCAAGCGTGGGTGACCCTACCAGAAGATATGGGCCTTCCGTCTATTACTTTTAGAGTGCGCGGGGTTTTTAAAATGTAGAGGGGAAAGTTGTGATAGCGCGCAAATGTTTCGTCAATAAATGCATACCCAGAGCATCCAGTATCAATAAGTGAGTAAGTTTGAATGGATTTTTTAGCTGTTACTAATATACAGGCAGCAACCAAATGGTCCCATCCAACTTGTCCTCCGCTTGCGACACCGAAAAGCTTGATATAGAAAATGCAGACATCGAGGAAGTTTTGAGGGCCCGGATCAGGGCTATCTTTCAAATCCGGGACTACTGAAAATCCGGCTCGGATTTGGTGTCCCCTGGACTTGCTGGATGGTGTGTGCACGGCGATGACATTAAAACTGCACCAGTAATTGGTGCCTGATGATTTGGGCGTTTCGCTGAAGGGCACCTGTCAGGGCCGTGCCCCGCCCCCGCACAATACATACAAAGGGAGTTTTCCCGACGCCATTGTTTTTCCCCAGCCGAAAGTTTACGGAACCCATTTACAAAATTGTATCTGTTTTCAGGTGCTGGTCTGGTGGTGTTAGAAAGTTTCATTGTTGACAAATCCATGGGAGCTAGACCACCTGCAACATGTGATGGGCGCGAAATTTCTGTCAACTGTTTGCCGAGAAAATTCGCGGGGTTTTTTTGTTCAGCCTTGCGACCCCGGATCTGATTGTCGATTTTCATGAGCAAAGTTGCATAGTCCTCGAGGATTACTGGTATTTCTGTTCGATGCATCATTGCATCTTTCATATCCGGAAAGACCTTCGGCAAAAAGCATCAATTTTTGCAGCTTCATTGTATTCAAGATAGCCAATGACTCGAAGAAATTTTGAGTATAGGTTGCAAAATCACCAGCACCCTGTTCAGAGTT
>OENG01000201.1:0-24119 GCA_900239735.1 Blumeria hordei DH14 | reverse complement strand
CTTGAACATTGCCGCCTATGAGTGTTATAGTTGCTCCCACAATCCCCATCTCGTTAACTCCAGCACTACACAGATGTCGACTTGCCAGTTCGAAATAACTTTCTCCGCAGGAGAACATATTCTAAGGAAGAGCGACTTCATTCCCTCATTGATCCAACTAAGTACACACGTCAGATGGAGATATCTACTCGATTCAGCGGTGACGAGTATCAATTACTTCCTGCTTCGTCCCTAAAATTTTGGAGATTTCCGAGGGTAAAACTTTCTCTACAGACTCAAGTGGTGGGGGTTTCCAGTAGGCTCTTTGTATGCAAGGCATTTAGATCCTTTCACAACCTTGCCATTCAATTTTATTTTAGTTTGCCAATACTCGTATAAACATTCAGCAGATGATAGTTTTCAAGGGAAATAAGCCTGTGGAAATTCGCAGCTGATTAGATTCTAGGTGGGTACAAATTGGTGGATTTTACGATTATCTTAGTGGCGTCTCGTTTGACGCTGTGTACTCTTCTATCAAAACAGCCAGGAAACCTCTAAATACGACACTCCATTAACTACTGATTACCGCCCCAAAATTTACTTTGCCATGCCGCCCCAGTCCTCCGCAGAGGCTGGCTCGTGGCCCCCCTCCCACCTGCAAACTCGACGCGTCCCGACGTCGAAATGGTCCTCACAGGGCCACCCAACCACCACACACAACACACAAACAAACGCAGAACCGATCTGCGAGGCGAGCTGCCAACACTCGCCCCCAAACCCCCCGAGTCAATGGGTGCTTCCTTGACTAACTTCCTCGCAGATGAAGCGAGGGCGTTTAACATACGCTTTGCAGAGGCTGAGCGTATCGTCAGTGGGTACATTAACCTACTGGCGGCCACAACCGACAAACAGCTCCGACGAGCTGTCGAAAAGAACGGAGAGGCTTTACAAGCCATTATCACAAACATCCTGCGCGGAAACCCCCAGCCCCAATCCAGTGGGCCATTAGAGGCTGCCAGTAGCAGCAAGACGACAACCCTCCCCACGTCGGCTACTAGGCCGGGAGGAAAGAAGCGCGAGCACTTCACGACCAGTGCAAATACTCACGAGAGAAAGCAGTCAGGCGAAAGGTAAAGAGCCGGCTTCGAAAAGCCTACTAGGCCAATCGACATCGATTCTATACAAACCCCCATCGCTACTGAGGGGTCTTGGACTCAGGTAGTGAGGAAAAAGACTAAGCCTGTACAACCAGCGGCATCAACATCGACAACAGTCAATGGGTCCCAGTCAAAAGCAACTGGGCCTACACAAGCGCCCAAGCCAAGTACCCCCGCTTCCAAGCCGGCCCGCCCTGACGAACGTGTGTTCCTGCGGGTCAAGCCCGACCACCCGTGGAGACGAATGTCTCCTCACTACATAAAAATAAGCCTCGCAAGTAAGCTTCGCTTGGCTAACTCTGCAATCAAGCAGGTCACTGTCGTCAACTCAGGGTTCGCGATACAAGCCGAAGGAGATGCAGCAAGAAACGCGCTCCTCTCGGGGCTGTGCTTTTGGAGAGCACGGAAATGAAACTGGAAGCCGCCTCAAACTGGATCTCGGTGTTAGCTCCGAATGTACCAGATAGGCTCTATACCTTAGAAGGACCAACACCAGTCACACAGGAGATGGTGATAGAAGAAGCGACCCTAAAAACGGGCATCAGACCGACCTCGGCTCGTGCGTTCGCGACAAGCATGGCTAGGCCCTCAACCGACTGGGTGCTGCATTTTGCAACCGGTAAGCCAAAACTGGGTGAGCGACTTTTCGAAGAGAGTGGTCGCCTACACGAGCTCCAACGCAAGGCCAAAATTGCGCAATGCAACCGATGCTGGGGACATCACCCAACAAAGATTTGCTCACGAGCGGAGCGATGCTCACGATGTGGATCGATCGAGCATAAAGCATCTGTCTGTAAGCAGACCATCCCAAGGTGCATGAACTGCCATGGGCCACATGCAGCCATCGAACCCCACTGTATGGCCAGACCAACCCGGGTTGGCGGCAAAACGGTGCAGCGTACTAAAGACCAGCTATCGGTTATACGCGAGCAAGGTCAAAAGGAACGAACGCTTCAATCCGTGAGATGGAAGCAAAGCAGAAAGCCACCGAAGCTACTGCCGACAACAAAGCCACTAACGTAACTCAATGCCCGTAAGGGACCACAACCTTACCGAGCTCCACACAACGGCAACAACGATCTCGTTCCTCTGTGCTAATTTGGGCAGAGGAGACCCCGCTACGGACATCATCCTGCAATCCGCTTGGGATTCAGGAACCGATGTCCTACTTATCCAGGAACCCTGGACTCAACACAAGGACGGCCTCTGGCTCACCAAGTCGCATCCCGGATTCGACAGGCATTTGCCTCCCCGTGTCGCTATTAACTCTTCAAGGCCACGCTCCCTCATCTATACGCGAAAAGGGATTAAGTGCCAACAGCAAGAAATCTGCGCGACATCACCAGATCTCACTGCAGTAAAGGTAGAAGGAGTCACATTTGTCTCCGTTTACCGCGCTCCTGGAGCAGATCTTTTGCCGCTACTATCATGGTCTCCGTCTGGGCCTACAGTAATTGGCGGAGATTTCAATGCCGTTCACACCGACTGGCAGCCAATGGCTACTAGGCTACACGGTGACGGACAGGTGCTCACCGAGTGGATGTTCGGCACGGTATGGACCTATCTTCCACACCGGGCGTCCCGACACACGATCTCGGAAACACACTCGACCTGGTGTGGTCCAACACTGGTGCCCTTGCAGATGTCTCGATAGAGCTCGACTCGACATCAGACCACAGAACTCTCGCAGGAGACGTCCCCCGTCCGAACTCGAAAGCCAGAGCTGTTATAAAAACTGGACAACCGGTACGAGTGACAGACGATGCCCTCGAAGACTTTGCAAAGATGCTAGGTCGTTGGGCTCAAGGAATAGAGCTGCAGCCGATGGTCTCAGTAGACGCGGTGGACAACCTCGCCAACAAGCTGGTCCAAATTATTAGCGACGCTATTAGAGCTACCGGAAGACGCGGGAGCGCGAAGAAGGGTAGGACAGCACCTTGGTGGACGCTAGAGTGCGCACAGGCCAAACGCGAGTACAGGATTTTTAGGGACGAAGAGAGCAGAAAGGATTTCCGTCGCAAAGTCAGAAGTGCGAAGCGTCAATACTGGCGACGTAAGTTCTCCGAAGCCACAACCGATGTCGACATGTATCGTATGGCACGCTGGGCAAAGCCGCAACCTACATCTGCTGCTCCACCACTCCAAACTCCGGATGGCTTCGTCTCGGACCCAGGAAAGCGAGCACTTCTGTTGCGTGACCTACTTCTTGGCAGGTTCACCAGCCAAAACGACGTCGACGCTGAGGACTTCGAGCCAGGACGCGGAAACCTCCCATGGATATCGAGCGTTACGGACGAAGAAGCCAAGTGGGTTACAATAGCCTGTCAAAATAAAGCCCCCGGAGCAGATGCAATTTCTGTTCGTCTTCTTAGGACAGCCTGGTCATCAATTGGTCACGCAGTGAGAGTACTCTTTGAGGGCTCACTTCGATTGAACCACTTCCCGAAGGCCTTCAAGCTAGCGGAAGTAATCCTTCTCCCTAAACCTGGCCGTAATCTTAGTACAGCTAAAGGATGGAGGCCAATCGCACTACTCTCCTCTCTCGGCAAAGGTCTTGAGAGACTAGTCGCAAGGCGAATGGCTTACACCGCCCTCACTCACAAGGCAGTTCCGCAGCAACTCTTTGGAGCACTCTCTGGCAGGTCTGCTAACGACCTCGTCTCTTGCGTTATCCATGATGTGGAACATGCAATGAAACGGCAGAAGAAAGCAGTCCTTGTCACTTAGACGTTCAGGGTGCATTCGATCTGTACTCCACGGACGGCTGCTGCAGAGGATGAACAAGATGGGGTGGCCGAAACCAGCTATCAGCTGGATAAGGTCCTTTTTACAAGAACGATCCGCTCGCGTACGACACGAAGACGGAGTAACAGACCCGGTATTCCTAGAATGCGGGCTGCCACAGGGATCGCCTCTTTCCCCAATTCTTTTCCTGTTCTACATGGCCGAAGTCGTGGGAGGCAGTAGCTGGAGATTTGGCTATGCAGATGATGTTGCTATTCTCGGCATAGGTTCGACTCCAACTGAAGCCGCAGTAGCTGTCCAGAGAGAAGTCGACGCAGTCCTAGGGTGGGCCGCTAATAATGCCGTCTCTTTCGACCCAGACAAGGCCGAAGTAGTCTACTTCGTCGGCCCTAGATCCAGGGGACACGATCTTCCGGCTATAAGGGTAGGAACTCGCGATGTACAAGCATCCGACGACATCCGATGGCTTGGAGTACACCTTGATCGCGGTCTGACCTTCGAAAGTCACGTCGCAAAGTGGACCAGCAAAGCAATGCGGCTGGTGCAGCACTTCCGACGGCTGACACTGTGCACCCAGGGACCAAGGCCCGACTTACTAACCACAGTCATCCGCACAGTAGTTCTGCCAATTGCGATGCACGCAGCGGAGGTCTGGTGCCCGGGGCCAACCAGGGAAACTTATCGAGGTGTCACGCGTAATTCCTACAAGAGACAGAGCAAAGTCATCGACCAAACTTCTGCCTTCGGAATCCGTGTGGCTCTACCAACCTGGCGTACGATGCCAATAACAGCCCTGAGAAGAGAGACTGGTATTCCACCAGCACACATTCTGCTCGAGGAACGCAGGCTCAAGATCGCCGCGCGAATCCGGGACTAGACGAGTACCATCCGCTCCGACTTCGGGCCACGGAAAGCACAGACAACGCTCGTCACCGACTCGGCCTAAAGACATGCAACAAAACCAGACTTGGTTTCGACAGAGTGCATGATTCAAGGGTCCAGAGGATGTACCGTCTTCTGCCAGAGGCCGAACTACCTCCGCCGCTCCGACCTCCGACCCCCCTCAGCCAATTCCCCGCTGGACAAGCAAGAAAGAGGCTGCCAAGTTCATAAGAGAGTGGCTACCTACACTCCCACCCGACTGTCTCTGCGTGTACAGTGATGGTTCTGGGGCGTCCACCGACAAAGTGTCATGGGCCTTTGTGACTTTTATCAGTGGCACAGGCAGGGTAATTGAGCAAAGCGGCTCAGGAAAAATAACCAATGCAGAGGTCTACGACGCGGAGGTTCATGGAGCTTTGGCTGCTCTCGACGCAATCACTGCCAGCAAGCGAGATCGAGGACGCAGCGCCATCTACTTCCTACTCGACAATTCGCTGCAGTCCAGGCCTTACTAACAGGAACAACGGGCTCATCATCCTGGCGTATCCAAAAGTTCGTGAAACTGGCCGCGGGATCAGCCGCGCCTGTCAAAATAGGATGGATTCCGGGCCACGAAGGGCTGGCAGGAAATGAAATCGCCGATGAACTCGCTCGAAGAGAACTTAACTCGTCGGACAATTCCAGGACGACACATGGGGTGATGACCCTCGCCACATCTGGACGGAAAGCTCGCGAACTGGCAAGGCAGATGGTTACAGACTGGTGGCACTCCAATCGCCCCAGGCATTACGCTGACCTCGAACTCGAGATGCGGCGCAAGAAACCGCCAGAGCTATCTCTGCCGAGAGCGGTTTACGCCCGCTTAATAGCCGCTCGAACTGGACATGGAGACTTTGCGGCTTATCACCGCCGCTTCAACCACACTGACGCTACACTTCACTGCGAGTGTGGGAGGGAAAAATCAATCGGTCACCTTGTTCAGTGCGAAAGCACTGGCAACATGGCGGCTGAAAAGCGGAAAGCGAAGGGCTCCAGCTATAGAAACAATGCTCGGATCAAGCGGGTGGCAGCTGTTCAGGGACTACGTCCAGGAGAGTGGGATTTACGCGGAGGCAAGTCGGGGATGGCAGGGATACCTGTGACTCGGAGGTGATAGATCAATGGCCTAGGTGGATCGGCATGGACAGAGAGATTGGATTCGAGGCTCAGGCGCGTGGTGGCTGAGGCGGAACGATGGAAGGGAGATTGTTTAAGTTTTTTTTTGTAATGCGGGATTTCGCGTGAAAGTTTTTGTTTTGTTTTCAATTCTGGGCTGCTGAATTCGTCATGGTTCAACACATAGATGCATTTTGGCATGGTTCCGGTCATTTAGGTGGGACGAGGCATTTGTACTGCACGGTAGTTAACCTGATCCGGCCCGACCCCACTCGTGCTCAAGCTCCAGTAGGAGTGCGACGGTAGTTACTTCACCTAGCACGTCAATGAACAAACAAACGCACAATTCGTGAAATTCGAAAATTCGAAAATTCCCTTTTTCCCTTTTTCCCCCTCTCTCGACTTCGTCGCATCTATCTTGATTTGTGAACGACCTCCTGGCATTTTTTTTACGATGCCTTCAGTTCGAAAAAAGCGTCCCAACGCCAAGTTGGACAACACGAGAGTCCGCCCGAGGGCTCTCGAAAAATTACCTGGCCTTGCCCAGTCTTCGAAATGCGCGGAGATGGGTCAGGCCGTTTCGAAAGGGAAGGAAAAAGCCCTTCCCACCGTTACTGTGCCCGATACTGACATGATCGGGTCAGTTGAAATTGTTGAGGAAATCCCTCAACGAGTCTCCATCCCCCACGGGATTGGAGAATCGTCCAAACCTCCTCCGACCTCGTCAATTCCTTCGGAGAACGCTGCACCCAAAGCAGCGTCAAAATTAACGTCGCAGCCCAAAGCTGCCACGAAAGCAGACTGCCCTCCGGAACTTCGACCTATTGTCGAAGCCGAACGACGACGCGCCGCCGAAACGGCGGCAAATCTGGCCCTCTGCTCCGCCGCCATCTCTGGCGTCGAAGCAACCCTTCTACCCTTAACCAACGGGTCAAATAGACAATTCGTAGACTCAATGCGAGTCTACCTACGCGCCGCCATTGCGCAATACATGGCCACGGGCCAGGCCTCTACGCCTCCCGTCCTCCCTCCTCGCCCGGCAAACCCTCCCCCAAGGGCTCCCGAAGCCAGGAGCATACAAATTCCCGCCGTCCCAGTTCTGCCTGTCAAAAGCACCTGGGCCACGGTGGCCAGAAATGGACTGCAACAAAAAGCAGTCCCAACTAAAAAGGCTGTGCCGCGACCTGCGGCTAAAGCCTCAAAGAAAGAAGCTCCCAAGGCGAAAGTCGACAAACGACTGTTCCTTCGCCTAGAAAAGGAGCACCCGTGGCGCCAGCTTTCGCCTGCTGGCCTATGGAAACAACTACAGAGTGAGCTAGATTGCTTCTTGAGTGACGCCTGCTCTATACACCGTGTTAGAACCGGCTTTGCGATTCTGACAGGGAATGAAAAGAAAAGGGAAGAGCTCCTAGATGCCGCACCAAAGTTTTCGGACTTCGGCGCCAAGCTCGAGGAAGCCTCCAACCTTGTCGCCTTTCGGATCGCGAATGTTCCGGCGACCATAAAAACACTCGACTGTACTCATACGGTCAATGCGGATTGGGTCTCATTGGAGATCTACCGAAAAACAAAAACGTTTCCATACAAGGTGCTACCGCACGGGACATGCCGTCCTGGAGCGCCGCACAGAAATTGGAAAGCCCTTTTCGACCGGAACGACGCCCCTCGCCCGGGCTTCCGTATTCTCGACGAGGCTGGTATGGCTACTATCCACAAGCCACGACCTCAAATTGAACAGTGCAAACGCTGTTTGGGCTTCCACGCCACCCGTGGTTGCTCCCGCGCTCCAGCCTGCTGGAACTGCGGATCTAACATGCACTCGGAAGCCGAGTGCAAGGCCCTCACCAAGTGTCGTAACTGTGGGGGTCCTCACCGATCGGATTCCCGGGCCTGCTTAGCCAGACCCAGCAAGTCCGGACCGGTGCCAAAAGAGCAGCTCGCGCGGATCCGCCAGATCCAGCAAGGGGAGTTCGCGAAGGTGGCTCGAGCGCGAGCTGCAGCAAAAAAGGCCGAAGAGGCGATCATCGCCGCGGCGAAGGATGTCTCGATGGCCGAGGCAACAGGTTTCGGAGCTCTGGGATCTGAAGAAGAAGTTTGAGGACACAGCAACCTCGACGATGTCCCCTTTTGGGGCATCTACTAACCAATAGCAGGATACCGGCTGGATCAAAGGTGCCTGCTAACCCATCTTTTGCTCTCAGCGGAGAATGGGCAAATTTGTCATTTGGAAGGTGTGACGGACGAGGGAATGCGGGAGGAGCGCATTGCTGGGGTCCATTATGGAGGAATCTTCTGGGATTCGGAGTTGTTTTTGATTTTCGTGATTTTTCGTTCCTGTTCAATCAGCTGCACTTTTGGTAGCGATTCACGAGGTTGGAACGAGTTAGGCTGTAGGAAAAGTTACAGGGAACCCTGCCGGATCCGCCGGTCCTTGACCCAATGTGGAAAAGATAGCGTTAGCTTAGGACCAAAAGTAAATAAAAAAAAAAAAAAAAAAAAAAAAAATTCGTGAAATTCGAAAATTCGAAAATTCTTTTTCCCTTTTTCCCCCTCTCTCGACTTCGTCGCATCTATCTTGATTTGTGAACGACCTCCTGGCATTTTTTTTACGATGCCTTCAGTTCGAAAAAAGCGTCCCAACGCCAAGTTGGACAACACGAGAGTCCGCCCGAGGGCTCTCGAAAAATTACCTGGCCTTGCCCAGTCTTCGAAATGCGCGGAGATGGGTCAGGCCGTTTCGAAAGGGAAGGAAAAAGCCCTTCCCACCGTTACTGTGCCCGATACTGACATGATCGGGTCAGTTGAAATTGTTGAGGAAATCCCTCAACGAGTCTCCATCCCCCACGGGATTGGAGAATCGTCCAAACCTCCTCCGACCTCGTCAATTCCTTCGGAGAACGCTGCACCCAAAGCAGCGTCAAAATTAACGTCGCAGCCCAAAGCTGCCACGAAAGCAGACTGCCCTCCGGAACTTCGACCTATTGTCGAAGCCGAACGACGACGCGCCGCCGAAACGGCGGCAAATCTGGCCCTCTGCTCCGCCGCCATCTCTGGCGTCGAAGCAACCCTTCTACCCTTGACCAACGGGTCAAATAGACAATTCGTAGACTCAATGCGAGTCTACCTACGCGCCGCCATTGCGCAATACATGGCCACGGGCCAGGCCTCTACGCCTCCCGTCCTCCCTCCTCGCCCGGCAAACCCTCCCCCAAGGGCTCCCGAAGCCAGGAGCATACAAATTCCCGCCGTCCCAGTTCTGCCTGTCAAAAGCACCTGGGCCACGGTGGCCAGAAATGGACTGCAACAAAAAGCAGTCCCAACTAAAAAGGCTGTGCCGCGACCTGCGGCTAAAGCCTCAAAGAAAGAAGCTCCCAAGGCGAAAGTCGACAAACGACTGTTCCTTCGCCTAGAAAAGGAGCACCCGTGGCGCCAGCTTTCGCCTGCTGGCCTATGGCAACAACTACAGAGTGAGCTAATTGCTTCTTGAGTGACGCCTGCTCTATACACCGTGTTAGAACCGGCTTTGCGATTCTGACAGGGAATGAAAATAAAAGGGAAGAGCTCCTAGATGCCGCACCAAAGTTTTCGGACTTCGGCGCCAAGCTCGAGGAAGCCTCCAACCTTGTCGCCTTTCGGATCGCGAATGTTCCGGCGACCATAAAAACACTCGACTGTACTCATACGGTCAATGCGGATTGGGTCTCATTGGAGATCTACCGAAAAACAAAAACGTTTCCATACAAGGTGCTACCGCACGGGACATGCCGTCCTGGAGCGCCGTACAGAAATTGGAAAGCCCTTTTCGACCGGAACGACGCCCCTCGCCCGGGCTTCCGTATTCTCGACGAGGCTGGTATGGCTACTATCCACAAGCCACGACCTCAAATTGAACAGTGCAAACGCTGTTTGGGCTTCCACGCCACCCGTGGTTGCTCCCGCGCTCCAGCCTGCTGGAACTGCGGATCTAACATGCACTCGGAAGCCGAGTGCAAGGCCCTCACCAAGTGTCGTAACTGTGGGGGTCCTCACCGATCGGATTCCCGGGCCTGCTTAGCCAGACCCAGCAAGTCCGGACCGGTGCCAAAAGAGCAGCTCGCGCGGATCCGCCAGATCCAGCAAGGGGAGTTCGCGAAGGTGGCTCGAGCGCGAGCTGCAGCAAAAAAGGCCGAAGAGGCGATCATCGCCGCGGCGAAGGATGTCTCGATGGCCGAGGCAACAGGTTTCGGAGCTCTGGGATCTGAAGAAGAAGTTTGAGGACACAGCAACCTCGACGATGTCCCCTTTTGGGGCATCTACTAACCAATAGCAGGATACCGGCTGGATCAAAGGTGCCTGCTAACCCATCTTTTGCTCTCAGCGGAGAATGGGCAAATTTGTCATTTGGAAGGTGTGACGGACGAGGGAATGTGGGAGGAGCGCATTGCTGGGGTCCATTATGGAGGAATCTTCTGGGATTCGGAGTTGTTTTTGATTTTCGTGATTTTTCGTTCTTGTTCAATCAGCTGCACTTTTGGTAGCGATTCACGAGGTTGGAACGAGTTAGGCTGTAGGAAAAGTTACAGGGAACCCTGCCGGATCCGCCGGTCCTTGACCCAATGTGGAAAAGATAGCGTTAGCTTAGGACCAAAAGTAAATAAAAAAAATCGTGAAATTCGAATATTCGAAAATTCGAAAATTCATTTTTTCCCTTTTCCCCCTCTCTCGACTTCGTCGCATCTATCTTGATTTGTGAACGACCTCCTGGCATTTTTTTTTACGATGCCTTCAGTTCGAAAAAAGCGTCCCAACGCCAAGTTGGACAACACGAGAGTCCGCCCGAGGGCTCTCGAAAAATTACCTGGCCTTGCCCAGTCTTCGAAATGCGCGGAGATGGGTCAGGCCGTTTCGAAAGGGAAGGAAAAAGCCCTTCCCACCGTTACTGTGCCCGATACTGACATGATCGGGTCAGTTGAAATTGTTGAGGAAATCCCTCAACGAGTCTCCATCCCCCACGGGATTGGAGAATCGTCCAAACCTCCTCCGACCTCGTCAATTCCTTCGGAGAACGCTGCACCCAAAGCAGCGTCAAAATTAACGTCGCAGCCCAAAGCTGCCACGAAAGCAGACTGCCCTCCGGAACTTCGACCTATTGTCGAAGCCGAACGACGACGCGCCGCCGAAACGGCGGCAAATCTGGCCCTCTGCTCCGCCGCCATCTCTGGCGTCGAAGCAACCCTTCTACCCTTGACCAACGGGTCAAATAGACAATTCGTAGACTCAATGCGAGTCTACCTACGCGCCGCCATTGCGCAATACATGGCCACGGGCCAGGCCTCTACGCCTCCCGTCCTCCCTCCTCGCCCGGCAAACCCTCCCCCAAGGGCTCCCGAAGCCAGGAGCATACAAATTCCCGCCGTCCCAGTTCTGCCTGTCAAAAGCACCTGGGCCACGGTGGCCAGAAATGGACTGCAACAAAAAGCAGTCCCAACTAAAAAGGCTGTGCCGCGACCTGCGGCTAAAGCCTCAAAGAAAGAAGCTCCCAAGGCGAAAGTCGACAAACGACTGTTCCTTCGCCTAGAAAAGGAGCACCCGTGGCGCCAGCTTACGCCTGCTGGCCTATGGCAACAACTACAGAGTGAGCCAGATTGCTTCTTGAGTGACGCCTGCTCTATACACCGTGTTAGAACCGGCTTTGCGATTCTGACAGGGAATGAAAAGAAAAGGGAAGAGCTCCTAGATGCCGCACCAAAGTTTTCGGACTTCGGCGCCAAGCTCGAGGAAGCCTCCAACCTTGTCGCCTTTCGGATCGCGAATGTTCCGGCGACCATAAAAACACCCGACTGTACTCATACGGTCAATGCGGATTGGGTCTCATTGGAGATCTACCGAAAAACAAAAACGATTCCATACAAGGTGCTACCGCACGGGACATGCCGTCCTGGAGCGCCGTACAGAAATTGGAAAGCCCTTTTCGACCGGAACGACGCCCCTCGCCCGGGCTTCCGTATTCTCGACGAGGCTGGTATGGCTACTATCCACAAGCCACGACCTCAAATTGAACAGTGCAAACGCTGTTTGGGCTTCCACGCCACCCGTGGTTGCTCCCGCGCTCCAGCCTGCTGGAACTGCGGATCTAACATGCACTCGGAAGCCGAGTGCAAGGCCCTCACCAAGTGTCGTAACTGTGGGGGTCCTCACCGATCGGATTCCCGGGCCTGCTTAGCCAGACCCAGCAAGTCCGGACCGGTGCCAAAAGAGCAGCTCGCGCGGATCCGCCAGATCCAGCAAGGGGAGTTCGCGAAGGTGGCTCGAGCGCGAGCTGCAGCAAAAAAGGCCGAAGAGGCGATCATCGCCGCGGCGAAGGATGTCTCGATGGCCGAGGCAACAGGTTTCGGAGCTCTGGGATCTGAAGAAGAAGTTTGAGGACACAGCAACCTCGACGATGTCCCCTTTTGGGGCATCTACTAACCAATAGCAGGATACCGGCTGGATCAAAGGTGCCTGCTAACCCATCTTTTGCTCTCAGCGGAGAATGGGCAAATTTGTCATTTGGAAGGTGTGACGGACGAGGGAATGTGGGAGGAGCGCATTGCTTGGGTCCATTATGGAGGAATCTTCTGGGATTCGGAGTTGTTTTTGATTTTCGTGATTTTTCGTTCTTGTTCAATCAGCTGCACTTTTGGTAGCGATTCACGAGGTTGGAACGAGTTAGGCTGTAGGAAAAGTTACAGGGAACCCTGCTGGATCCGCCGGTCCTTGACCCAATGTGGAAAAGATAGCGTTAGCTTAGGACCAAAAGTAAATAATTCGAGATATTCGAAAATTCGAAAATTCGAAAATTCATTTTTTCCCTCTTTCCATTCCCATGATCACTTCTGTGCTTGACTTCTCGAATTGTTAACCGTCGCGAGGTATTTAAAAATGCCTCCGGTGAGAAAAAATCGCCCAAAGCCGACAACTTCAGTCGGCTTTGAACGGACACCGATGTGTCCAAAACCTACTGGCCTCGCGCAAAAACTATCAAGCCTATTTGCGAGTGAGGCCTTCGTCCCAGGGAAGTCTACAAATCTTCCCGACAAAGAGATGACTGATTCTGAGCCCATCAGGACAGTTACAATTGGTCCCGAGACCACCAACCCCATCGAGCTGGCCCCAGTGGCAAGCAGCTCTAGGAAAGGAAAGGAGGTCGTGAGAGAAAAGACGACAGAACCTGCAGAAAACTCTGCAAGAAAAATCGCTGTGCCAGCCTCCAAAGGCACAGCTTCGACAACAGCGATGGAATTTCCTCCTGAGCTGCAATCTGTGATGGAGGCCGAAAAGCGTCGAACGGCGCAAATTAAGGCCCGAATCGAAATTTGCTCCACTGCAATTAGCAGTGTGGAAGCAGCACTCTCGCCTCTCTCGATTGGCGACGACAAAGAATTCGTAGACGGCATCAAAGTCTACCTTCGAGCGGCCATCGGCCAATTTGTTCAATCAGGCCCAGGGACCACACCACCGGTTCTCCCTGCTCGCCCAAGCAACCCTCTTCCGACGAGGGCTCAAGAAATTAGGGTTCAGAACCCTACGACAACCCATGCTCCGGCCCCAAAGACAACTTGGGCTACCGTAGCTCGGGGAGGCCTAGCCCGCAGCGCTGGGCAGTCGACAAAAAAGGCAGCACCGCCCGCCCCCAAAGCAAAGAGTGCCAACCCGAGGACAAAAATCGATTCACGACTTTTTCTGCGCCTCGACTACTTCCACCCCCACCGTCTCCTCTCCCCAGCTGGCATTAGGTCAGCTGTGTCTCTGGCGCTGGGAACCGCTGCTAACGATATTACGTTGGTTCAGCGGGTAAAGACCGGCTTTGCGATTACAGCAAAGAACGAAGCTTCTCGAAAGGAGCTCTTGGATTCCTCTGCACTGCGGAGAGATCTAGAAATACACCTGGAACCAGCGTCAAATCTGGTTGCCATGCAAATTGCCACCGTTCCGGAGACAATTCGAACACTTGCTGGCCCCATCGACGTGACAGCAAAGATGGTTGCCGACGAAGTCACGCGAGTGACCAAGCTGGTTCCCTTTCTGGTTCGTCCTCATGGGACTAGCAAACCAGGGGCGCCCTACTCAAATTGGCAAGCGCTCTTTCCCCGAGAATCCGCTCCTCGACCCGGATTCCGCCTTTTCGACGACTCTGGAGCTGCAAAGCTCTTCCGACCTCGTCGCAAAATCGAACAATGCAAACGGTGTCTTGAATTTCACGCCACCCGTGGTTGTTCCCGCGCTCCAGCTTGCTGGAATTGCGGATCTAACATGCACTCAGAATCAGAGTGCAAGGCTCTCACCCGGTGTCGAAACTGTGGGGGACCTCACCGATCGGATTCCCGGGCCTGCTTAGCCAGACCCAGCAAGTCCGGACCGGTGCCAAAAGAGCAGCTCGCGCGGATCCGCCAGATCCAGCAAGGGGAGTACGCGAAAGTGGCTCGATTTAGGGCTGCAGCCAAAAGGGCCGAAGAGGCAACGATGGCCTCAACGAAGGACGTCTCAATGGCCGAGGGATCGGGTTTCGGAATCCTGGAATCCGAAGAAGAAGTTTGAGGGTACAGCAACCCTCGGTGAAGTCTACAAAAAGCTTCAAAATATATAGCAGGATACCAGCTGAATTCAGGTAATCTGCGAACTAATCTTTCGCTCTCAGCGGAGATAGGAAAAAGTCACTTGGAGGATGTGGCAGGAAAGGGAACGGGCGAGAAGCGCGGGATCCGGACCAAACAGTATTTCTTCCAAATTTGATTTCAGTTTTTGATTTATGTTTTTGATTTTAGTTTTGCTGTTAACTTCTACAATTTCAGTAGAAGTTCATGCGGTTGGAATGAGTTGGGCCTGTACGCAGTGATCCTTGCCGGCTCCACCGGTCCTTGACCCATTGTGGATAAGAAAGCGTTAGCTTAGGACCAGAAATTAGCAAAAAAAAAAAAAAAAAAAAAAAAACAAATCGAGAAATTCGAAAATTCGAAAATTCATTTTTTCCCTCTTTCCATTCCTATGATCACTTCTGTGCTTGACTTCTCGAATTGTTAACCGTCGCGAGGTATTTAAAATGCCTCCGGTGAGAAAAAATCGCCCAAAGCCGACAACTTCAGTCGGCTTTGAACGGACACCATTGTGTCCAAAACCTACTGGCCTCGCGCAAAAACTATCAAGCCTATTTGCGAGTGAGGCCTTCGTCCCAGGGAAGTCTACAAATCTTCCCGACAAAGAGATGACTGATTCTGAGCCCATCAGGACAGTTACAATTGGTCCCGAGACCACCAACCCCATCGAGCTGGCCCCAGTGGCAAGCAGCTCTAGGAAAGGAAAGGAGGTCGTCAGAGAAAAGACAACAGAACCTGCAGAAAACTCTGCAAGAAAAATCTGTGCCAGCCTCCAAAGGCACAGCTTCGACAACAGCGATGGAATTTCCTCCTGAGCTGCAATCTGTGATGGAGGCCGAAAAGCGTCGCATGACGCAAATAAACGCCCGACTCGCAATCTGCTCGACTGCAATAAGCAGTGTCGAAGCAGCACTCTCGCCTCTTTCGATTGGCGATAATAAAGAATTCGTAGACGGAATCAAAGTCTATCTTCGAGCGGCCATCGGCCAGTTCGTACAATCTGGCCCAGGAAGCACACCACCAGTTCTCCCTGCTCGCCCCGCCAACCCTCTTCCGCCGAGGGCACCAGAAATAAGGGTTCCTAACCCTCCAAAAACCCAGGCTCCGGCCCCAAAGACAACTTGGGCTACCGTAGCTCGGGGAGGCCTAGCCCGCAGCGCTGGGCAGTCGACAAAAAAGGCAGCACCGCCGCCCCAAAGCAAAGAGTGCCAACCCGAGGACAAAAATCGATTCACGACTTTTTCTGCGCCTCGACTACTTCCACCCCCACCGTCTCCTCTCCCCAGCTGGCATTAGGTCAGCTGTGTCTCTGGCGCTGGGAACCGCTGCTAACGATATTACGTTGGTTCAGCGGGTAAAGACCGGCTTTGCGATTACAGCAAAGAACGAAGCTTCTCGAAAGGAGCTCTTGGATTCCTCTGCACTGCGGAGAGATCTAGAAATACACCTGGAACCAGCGTCAAATCTGGTTGCCATGCAAATTGCCACCGTTCCGGAGACAATTCGAACACTTGCTGGCCCCATCGACGTGACAGCAAAGATGGTTGCCGACGAAGTCACGCGAGTGACCAATCTGGTTCCCTTTCTGGTTCGTCCTCATGGGACTAGCAAACCAGGGGCGCCCTACTCAAATTGGCAAGCGCTCTTTCCCCGAGAATCCGCTCCTCGACCCGGATTCCGCCTTTTCGACGACTCTGGAGCTGCAAAGCTCTTCCGACCTCGTCGCAAAATCGAACAATGCAAACGGTGTCTTGAATTTCACGCCACCCGTGGTTGTTCCCGCGCTCCAGCTTGCTGGAATTGCGGATCTAACATGCACTCAGAATCAGAGTGCAAGGCTCTCACCCGGTGTCGAAACTGTGGGGGACCTCACCGATCGGATTCCCGGGCCTGCTTAGCCAGACCCAGCAAGTCCGGACCGGTGCCAAAAGAGCAGCTCGCGCGGATCCGCCAGATCCAGCAAGGGGAGTACGCGAAAGTGGCTCGATTTAGGGCTGCAGCCAAAAGGGCCGAAGAGGCAACGATGGCCTCAACGAAGGACGTCTCAATGGCCGAGGGATCGGGTTTCGGAATCCTGGAATCCGAAGAAGAAGTTTGAGGGTACAGCAACCCTCGGTGAAGTCTACAAAAAGCTTCAAAATATATAGCAGGATACCAGCTGAATTCAGGTAATCTGCGAACTAATCTTTCGCTCTCAGCGGAGATAGGAAAAAGTCACTTGGAGGATGTGGCAGGAAAGGGAACGGGCGAGAAGCGCGGGATCCGGACCAAACAGTATTTCTTCCAAATTTGATTTCAGTTTTTGATTTATGTTTTTGATTTTAGTTTTGCTGTTAACTTCTACAATTTCAGTAGAAGTTCATGCGGTTGGAATGAGTTGGGCCTGTACGCAGTGATCCTTGCCGGCTCCACCGGTCCTTGACCCATTGTGGATAAGAAAGCGTTAGCTTAGGACCAGAAATTAGCAAAAAAAAAAAAAAAAAAAAAAAAATCGAGAAATTCGAAAATTCGAAAATTCATTTTTTCCCTCTTTCCATTCCTATGATCACTTCTGTGCTTGACTTCTCGAATTGTTAACCGTCGCGAGGTATTTAAAATGCCTCCGGTGAGAAAAAATCGCCCAAAGCCGACAACTTCAGTCGGCTTTGAACGGACACCATTGTGTCCAAAACCTACTGGCCTCGCGCAAAAACTATCAAGCCTATTTGCGAGTGAGGCCTTCGTCCCAGGGAAGTCTACAAATCTTCCCGACAAAGAGATGACTGATTCTGAGCCCATCAGGACAGTTACAATTGGTCCCGAGACCACCAACCCCATCGAGCTGGCCCCAGTGGCAAGCAGCTCTAGGAAAGGAAAGGAGGTCGTGAGAGAAAAGACGACAGAACCTGCAGAAAACTCTGCAAGAAAAATCGCTGTGCCAGCCTCCAAAGGCACAGCTTCGACAACAGCGATGGAATTTCCTCCTGAGCTGCAATCTGTGATGGAGGCCGAAAAGCGTCGCATGACGCAAATAAACGCCCGACTCGCAATCTGCTCGACTGCAATAAGCAGTGTCGAAGCAGCACTCTCGCCTCTTTCGATTGGCGATAATAAAGAATTCGTAGACGGAATCAAAGTCTATCTTCGAGCGGCCATCGGCCAGTTCGTACAATCTGGCCCAGGAAGCACACCACCAGTTCTCCCTGCTCGCCCCGCCAACCCTCTTCCGCCGAGGGCACCAGAAATAAGGGTTCCTAACCCTCCAACAACCCAGGCTCCGGCCCCAAAGACAACTTGGGCTACCGTAGCTCGGGGAGGCCTAGCCCGCAGCGCTGGGCAGTCGCTAAAAAAAGCAGTTCCGCCCGCCCCCAAAGCAAAGAGTGTCAATTCGAGGACAAATGTCGATTCACGACTTTTTCTGCGCCTCGACTACTTCCACCCCCACCGTCTCCTCTCCCCAGCTGGCATTAGGTCAGCTGTGTCTCTGGCGCTGGGAACCGCTGCTGACGATATTACGTTGGTTCAGCGGGTAAAGACCGGCTTTGCGATTACAGAAAAGAACGAAGCTTCTCGAAAGGAGCTCTTGGATTCTTCTGCACTGCGGAGAGATCTAGAAATACACCTGGAACCAGCATCAAATCTGGTTGCCATGCAATTGCCACCGTTCCGCAGACAATTCGAACACTTGCTGGCCCCATCGCCGTGACAGCTAAGATGGTTGCCGACGAAGTCACGCGGGTGACCCAGTTGGTTCCCTTTCTGGTTCGTCCTCATGGGACTAGCAAACCAGGGGCGCCCTATTCAAATTGGCAAGCGCTCTTTCCCCGAGAATCCGCTCCTCGACCCGGATTCCGCCTTTTCGACGACTCTGGAGCTGCAAAGCTCTTCCGACCTCGTCGCAAAATCGAACAATGCAAACGGTGTCTTGAATTTCACGCCACCCGTGGTTGTTCCCGCGCTCCAGCTCGCTGGAATTGCGGATCTAACATGCACTCAGAATCAGAGTGCAAGGCTCTCACCCGGTGTCGAAACTGTGGGGGACCTCACCGATCGGATTCCCGGGCCTGCTTAGCCAGACACAGCAAGTCCGGACCAGTGCCAAAAGAGCAGCTCGCGCGGATCCGCCAGATCCAGCAAGGGGAGTACGCGAAAGTGGCTCGATTTAGGGCTGCAGCCAAAAGGGCCGAAGAGGCAACGATGGCCTCAACGAAGGACGTCTCAATGGCCGAGGGATCGGTTTCGGAATCCTGGAATCCGAAGAAGAAGTTTGAGGGTACAGCAACCCTCGGTGAAGTCTACAAAAAGCTTCAAAATATATAGCAGGATACCAGCTGAATTCAGGTATTCTGCGAACTAATATTTCGCTCTCAGCGGAGATAAGAAAAAGTCACTTGGAGGATGTGGCAGGAAAGGGAACGGGCGAGAAGCGCGGGATCCGGACCAAACAGTATTTCTTCCAAATTTGATTTCAGATTTCAGATTTTGATTTATGTTTTTGATTTTATTTTGCTGTTAACTTCTACAATTTCAGTAGAAGTTCATGCGATTGGAATGAGTTGGGCCTGTTCGCAGTGATCCTTGCTGGCTCCACCGGTCCTTGACCCATTGTGGATAAAAAGCGTTAGCTTAAGACCAGAAATTAGCAAAAAAAAAATTAAAAAAAGAAATAGGGTTCTCTGGACAGTTCGACTTTACATGATTTAGCACATGGGCGAAGTCCGAGGTGATCGGGTTATTTTGGTGGGAAAAAGTAGATATACTTAATGGTAGTCAACCTGATCTAGCCCAGCCCCACTCGTGCTTAAGCTCCCGTAGAAGTGCGACGGGAACCAATGTACCTAGCACGTCAGAGAACAAAAACAAAGCAAAAACAAAACAAATGTGTGTTATCACTCAAATCCTACTTCAATTCTTTCCAGACTAGGAAAGTTTTTCATCAATCTAATATGACAAAAATATGTCTATAGATACGACAGTATAGATAAAATAATACAACGGGCACTTCTTCCTACGACTCAAACAAATACACATTTATTTAGAGTCTCCAAAAATGACGTGTCTTTCCTTTTATCTAGTTCTGAGGTATTAGTCATAGTTGTGAGTAACAACTGCCAGGTTATCACAAACTATTTGTGATGGGCTACATCTACGCGACCCGAAAAGTGAATAGAGTCCAAGTACCGTCTCTATTTTATATTCCAGAGAAATCAACTACTCTTAGAAAGATAATTCTTTTCTTTATCCTCAATCTGAACTAAATCTACTCACTTGATGTCTTACACCCAATGATAAACGATCGTGGCTCTATCTGTTTAAGGAGTCTGAAATCAACCTCCATGGGTCCTATTACCTTGCCTAGACCATGTCGTTTATGGGAGGTAGCCATTAGTCTAATCAGTCAACCATCCCATCTCATCAGGACCAGACGTAGCCCGTAACACTACTCCGTCATGCTCGTCATTTACTTTATGGGCCATAAACTTGTTGGGGTATTTTCTATTCCTCGAAGTTAGCCGTTTGCTATCATGGTTCTTCACTACATCGAGTGATAATTAAACTACTTACGCGATTCTTTTCATTTAGCTCGTTAGTTACCCACTTTTGCTTTTATGACAGAGGTTCGGTAGATCTCGGATTTCGGTCTGTATCGCTTGTGATCTATTAGACTAGTCAGTTTGTGCAACAAGAATCGTGGATTCTTATTTGAAACTTTTAGATGCGTCACTTCCCTATCTTTTCAAAAACGGGAGAGATTGAACATCTAACGTATCACAGAACTTTCACACTTACTCTTTCAAGGAGTTTATAGCTTCATCAAAAGCCGCAATGATAGGTTCGTACAGTTTGTTGGGGTCATCTAGGCTTCCTGTTCGTGTCTGTATTTGTGATTTAAATATTTGTTCCCTGAATTCCTCGACGAGGTCCTTCACATCTTCAAACATCGGCGAGAATTTGGACAATGTGTCTTCGAATTTGTCTATCTTTATAAAGAGTCTCTTGTGCGTGTGTATTTCTTTCGCAGTTCCTGTATACCATTTGGAAAGGATAGTTTGGTGCGGGTTCGTTCCCTTTTTCCATCCACAATTAATACACACCCAGACTAAGACATACAAGAACGATTCAAGATCATGTCGATAACTATGGGTCACGACTGTACCCGTTGCTGCAAAACTGTTTTCCAGAATGTCCAGAGCAATAAATTGCATGGTGCCTGTCATCACTTGGGCCTTTTCCTGGAATTTTCCATCTGTAATCAAGGTTGCCAAGTCTAGATCGATCAGGACACCACCGAGCTTGTCAGTCTTCTTGTTGCCAGTCAATAGAATGTTATTCACCGAGATATCACGATGTAATATCTTGGCGTCCATCACTAATGACCGGTGCGCTTTGATCGCATCCCTCATGCCGACGATTAGTTCTAGCGCCGATCTAAACTTATCAATCGGGCGTCCGTACGGCGAGATCCCAGCAGCGGTAAATTGACGGTCACGTGGATTTATGACTTCAGTTTTGACCATTTTTACCGACTTTGTGACAGATTCTTTTCCAGCATTCGACCTATTTGATCTAACATTGGCAATTGACTCTGTCGGATTATGAGCTGATCGAGGAAGGTTGCTTGGTCCTGCCGTATTACCGGCTGCAGCTAAGCCGGCGTTACTTGACAGTTGAATTTTTTTCATCCTCTCGTTTACTTCGGCATCACCAACGGTTTTCCTTTTCTCGCCGACAGAGTGGTTACCTGATCGAGCAAGACGGTCTGAAGTTACTGGCCTGCTATTGGCTGTATCTGTGTTATAGTTAGTAGGATATTCGACAGCAAATAAATGATTTGCCTACTTTCTTGCATTGATCGTGCTTTTTTAGTTGACCCAGCCATCCCTTTTTCAGCTTGAAGTGCATCCCTCTTTTCTCTCGGCTCAGTTGGTTATTCACGCTTTCCTTCGGAATCCTTGCGATCTCTCCACTGAAGTCATGTGGCGTAGTCATGACCTTTTCTGTTCGACGAGTGTCTTTGACCATGGTCTTGGTGAACAGCAAACCTTCACGTAGCTTGCTGATTCTTACCAGATCAAGTGATCCAAGAATCTGTGCCATGCCCGTTATATTTTTCGCCATTTCAAGAAGCTCAGTCTCTGAGTGTCCGTCACAGATTCTCCACGAGAATTTGACCACACAACTGAGGTCTCTGTCTCTGTAACAAGTCGTTCCCCTACAGAGGTATAACTTCTGTTGAGAGATTGGCACGGGATCCAAGGTGAACTTCCGAGCTTCGACTGACCCAGGCACCCGGAGATGAACTATCAAATCTTCACCTTCGTATTTGACATCGGGGTCGAGACCAAGTTCCTTGTCGTTCATCAACATGTATGTCACCAAGACATGCACGAGAATCTTTGGTGATTCGCCAATATCGATGTAAGAACATGAATACGGCCCCGATCGGTCATATACCCAGAGTTGCAGGTCTTTCTCGAAGAGAATGAATCCGTGGACAAACCGACGAAGAGGCTGAGCCATGAACACTTCCCGCATGTATACACTGAGCTGAAGAAACTTTTCCGGGAGACTTTCGAAGATGATACCGTAAGCTCACCTACCACAAGAATATCACGCCAATGGTGCTTATCCTCGATTGGAAGGTTTCGCTTTTTGATGAAGTAATCCACCTGTCGCTTCGTCTGGTTTCCAATTATTTTTCCGGCGGCGAGAGTGTGAAATTGAGCTCCAGTGAAAGCTAATCCAAACCGCTCTTCTGAGGCACTCCCATTGTCATTAGTTGCCGAGTCGGTGGGTGTTCGGTAAGCATTGATAAGGTCATGTTCGATCACCTGCATCCATTTCCATACCTCATCTTCAGTTGCGATGGCGGGAAATTTAAACTTGGATTCTTCTGAAAGTTCAACAAATTTCTCGATAAGACCGTTACGCTGCTTCTTCATTCGCTCCGATTCAAAGTATTTCTCCCAAAAGCCAATGACGTTGACAAACACCGAGCCTTCCAACTCACCGCTCATTGCTTGCTTCAGATCCTCCATTTTCATTTGTAACCCGTCATGTGATTCTACAACTCGTCGGTAAATAGATTCAGAAGCCAGTTCGTCGAGCTGTTCATCAGTTGCTGACATGATTCTTACAAGCTCATCGACAAGCTGCATGAGTGAGTTCCAAATTTCAAGGTCTGTCGCGTGGTTTAGGATTAAATTGGCGACTGGTTCAAAAGTGGTCATGTCATATTCCATAGAATTCATCCAGCTTTTTATCGTCTTTAATCGCGAGAGGAGCTTTTTGACTTTAGACGGTTTAATAAAACTAATTTCCACATAGTCAATCAGCTTAAGAATTAGGTCTTCAAGAGGATCCCGAAATCCGATAGAATTTTTGGGCTTGTCGAATACTCTATCGCATGGAGTGTTATAATTTAAACTGTAAAAGCCCGAAATGATCGTAATACTTTATCCAGAGGTTTCTTGGCAAGATGTGCTGCAATATCCATGTTGAGGGACATATTGAAATCGCTGTTTGAGTAGAGACTTGCGTATCGATATACTGTCAGAAAAATGTGGATAAGGTAAGAGGTGGACTGATGAAGTATGACTGGAATGAGTTGTAGAAGCGAATGGATGAACTTATAAATTGTGAGCTTCCATACTAGCAGCGTATCCTGAAGATCTGCGAATGTACATTCTGTCGTGAAATATATGCTGTTTTATCTATACCCATACCAAATGCAAGTCAATATTATTTTTATCGTCCCTACCATGGATCGAGAATGCTTGGACGCTTTTACGAATGGACTGTGCTTTCGGAATAACACCCTTGGCTTCGAACTCAAAGCACGCCTGTAATCTGTATCACAGAATGCCTGTCAAGTCGTAAAGTCTGGGTGTAAGTTTGTTTTCAATTCCCTATCCAAAAACTCCTTAATCATACAAATACGCTAATGCAAGTCTGCCTAATTAAACGACCATGATATGTCAGGGCATCACCTGACCTGGATACACACCATCCCCCTCTCTTCTAGAGATCGACTAACTATCCACATGATTCCAAGGCTTAACTACATTTTCAGCTCTACGTCTATCTTTCTCTAGCAGATTTTTACTTCCGTACCATAAATACCTCACAGGATGTCCATCGCGAACGTATGCTGGGAAAAGTTGCTGACCGTGATACTCATTTTTCAGGGTTACTCCACCAGGAGTACGAAGAGTATATCCATTATGGTGACTGGCGTCTGCTATGACAAATGGCCCATCATAGAAGTTCACCCTTGTGTTGCCTGTTCCGTTGACGCAAAACCAATCACCCTTTCCGACACTCTTAGCCGTGCTTTTTTTTCCTGTAGATACGAACGGTCTCATCTCTCGCTGCTTTACCATTCGCCACATTAAGGCGGGCATTTTGTGTCCTAGGGTTTTGTATCTTAACCAAGTCTGTTGCGAGAGCGGCTTCTTCAGAAAGCGTCAATTCGCGAACGTAGGGGCCTGGGATTCTTCTCTAGAAATACCAAGCGGCAAGAAAAATTGGAGCAAATCCTGATGAGTTGGGACGTCTATTGTATGTGTTCAAAGCTTGGTCTAGGATCCACTGGAAGCTACGTGATGGA
>OENG01000202.1:0-24042 GCA_900239735.1 Blumeria hordei DH14 | reverse complement strand
CTACCAATCTGTGTCAACTTTAGTAGCTCAATCTTGTTATTTGCTGCCAAATTGACTGGATGAAATTGAGATAGTTTGGTTTAAGCGGAATGCATACTGCCTCATGTTTTTACAGAGCCTAACCCTTGGTGGTGCAAGAGCAGCTTCCACCTCCATGGCAGAATTGGGGCTGTCTTGATACCCCAGTATCTTCTTAAGGCAAGGTTCTGTATTTTCTGGAGAGATTTTGCTACATATTCTTGACCCTTCCACCAGATGACAGATCCATAATCTGCTATGCGGTGGACACAGGCAAGGTAGATTTGTCGAAGAGCAGCTGGTGACAGGCCCTCTCTGTGTTGGCAAGTCTTGCCATCCTGTAGAATGATTGTACAGCCTGAGATGATCTGACCTGGACATGTTTCTTGAATGTCAATCCAGGGTCAAACAGATGCCAAGCCATTGCACTGATTCCACAGGTTTAACAATATTGCCATTAGTTAATTTTTACTGCAAAGTTTCCTGCTTTTTTCTTTCTTGTGAAATGCATCAGTTCTGTCTTTGAAAAGATCAAACTGGACTGCATTCTTGGTACCTGTAACGGCTGGTGAACCGATAGTAAGCCCTGTAGCCTACATTGGCCAACGCAGGCACCATTTCCACCCGCCAGCAGGTCCCAGCTAATAGAAAACTCACTTCGCGGCTCGGACTACTTACGGCACTTAGACGTGCACGGAGATGGTTGCCTCGGCACGGGGTTCCACATAATGAAAGGACCGTGCAATAGACCGTGTGGTGAAACATCCACTCAGATAGTTAACGGCACTCAGACGGGCACAGGGAGGATTGTTTCGGGCACGGGAGGCACAATGTGGAAGGTAGCCGAGTTACAAATTTCCTGTCCGAAGTGAACAGCATCGTAGAACTCTAAACTTCCTACAGGTACATCTGTCCGCTTTGTAGGAATGAATGTTGGTCACGAATGGGAGGAGAGCGCGGGTATAAATAAGGCTTTCTTGTACATACAAATTCTCTCCTTAGAAGAATCGTAAACTATTGATCGTGCATCTCAAGCCAACTTGAGAATTCCCCCCGACTGTCACATACGATTCTTCTCACCCCCTTCCCCACAAACGAACGAACGAACGAACGAATTTTTGTAGACGTACGAGCGTCAATATTTCCCTAACTCTGATTGTCATACGAAGATTTGCTATATTCATCATTCTCTAACGTCGTGTTATTTTTCCGCTCAATTTCCATTTTTATTTTTATTTTTATTTTTATTTTTATTTTTATTTTTAAAATTGTTTTGGTCTTGGAAAGTGTGATTGATATTTTTATATCTTTATATATAAATTTTTTATTTGTATTATTCTCTTTTTTTCAAGTTTTCATTCTATTTTATTTTGTTCTTAACTTCCAACTAAGTCCTGTCTTTCACTTCTAACCCCTACGTCATACATTGACATGGCTACCTACCATGATCCCATGAGTGAATCGGAAGCGGAGGATGATAGAGTTCAAATGTTGCAGACGCAGATCGACGTACTAAGGGCTGAACTAACACGTCGTCCTATTGCCATCGAAAAACGCGTAATAATTGAAAAAGACCCCGTCCCAGCCGAGGGTGTAAGATTTCGCCCGACCAGTTTGCCCGAATATGACGGTAACAGGGCACATTACCCTGCCTGGAGACAAGCTGTCCTCGATATCTTCAGGATGGATTGGAACGCCTTTGGTTACAGCGACACTCGGGCTTTCCTAATAATTTACACGTCGCTGAAGGGCGAGGCCAAGACAAAATCAGGGTCCTTCTTCGAGGTTGGAGGCATTGGTGGAACACGACGCCCAGAAGATTTCATAGCCTTTCTCGATCGGGGGAACCTAGACGATACACGCTCAGACAAAGCCTGCGATGAGTTATACGCAATGAAAATGGGTGAAAATCAGAGATGGTCATCTTTTTTTACGTCCTGGGCAAGCAAGCTAACCGAAGCGGAGGGAGATGCTTGGAGTGATAGGAACAAAATCACGATGCTTCGAAATGCCCTTAACGAGACCATAAGACGTGCTCTGTCCGGAAACCACCTCCTGCCTAGAGACAATTACGCGGAATGGGTTGGAATTGTAGGGCAGGTCTCTCAGCAAGTTGAGGAATTTGCTACCCGCGGACGGCGGGTAGTACAGATGGAAAATTTGGAGAGAGGTGCTAATAATACAAGGAACTTCCAACAACCCATCAGTAGGGACAGGGGTCGATATGTGGGTAGGATAAGTCAAGGAAGGCCCTACGATGGGCAAGGCGATGTCATCATGGGTGGAGTGAACACGGCCCGACCTAGACAGACGTCAGACAACGAGTCTGGCTTGAACCAATACGCACAGCAACAAGCCCCTCCAAATAGGCGATCTCGTTGGAAAACTCCGGATGAAATTAGGCAGCTACGCAACGAGAACCGCTGCTATCGCTGTGAACGAAAGGGATGCAATACTAGGGTATGTCCTGTATTGCCAGCCATCAATCCGGTCGGAAATAATGTGAGGACTAACGCCGTCGCGCTCGATCCCATTGATGAGGGGGTCTACGAGGAACACGAAGGGTATTACACGGCCGGGCAAGCGGAAAACTAGTCACTCCTGGGGAAAGTCGCCCTCAGGAGTCAAAATTGGTCCATAGTTCTGAATTTAAGATGGTTTCTACACCGTTTCTCGTCAATGCATTGTTAAATGATGTGACAATGGTCCAAGCATTAATTGATAACGGATGCTTGTGTACTGGAATTATTAATGAGAAACTTGCCATCAGACTAGGTCTACCGCGCCTTCCAATTGAACCTCGTCCTTTAGAGACAGCGGAGAACTCAACTAAAGATAAACCCATGATTCGATTTATTACCCACGTTTCATTGGACTTGGATGGGTTCGTGACCCCAAAATTACTACTTTACGTAGTGCCGGGTAGCACACACCAGCTCATTCTTGGTAAGAGGTGGCTCGAAGACCAAGACGCCATAATACACTCAAAAGATCAACAGCTTCACCTTCGGAAGCTTGGTGGGTACGTACAGAGCGCCAAACGCTGGCGAAACGACCTAAAGGGCACTCCAAGACCGAAAGCATCAACTGCAAGCGAACTTACAAATATGCTCAAATCGGTACCAGTGTGTAGAGCGTCGCTCGAGGATATCAACAAGGCACTTCGATCAAAGCCTCGACTAACCATTGGAGAAGCTCGCAAACGACTACCAGAACAGGTGAAAGACTTCGCCCACCTATTCGCCGACGACAGTGGAGCAGACGAACTACCCCCACTCCGAGGCTCACTCGATCACGCTATCAATCTCATCACAAAAGACGGCAAACCAGCGCAGCCCTCCTGGGGCCCATTATATAACATGTCTAGGGAAGAATTACTGGTCCTTAGAAAGACGCTAACAGATCTTTCCGCAAAAGGGTGGATACGGTCGAGTAATTCGCCAGCAGCTGCCCCAGTACTATTTGCCAAGAAACCTAATGGAGGGCTCCGTTTTTGTGTGGACTACCGTGGGTTAAACGCTATCACGATACCAGACAGGTATCCGCTTCCCCTCTTCAAAGAAACACTAAGACAATTATCAAAGGCGCGATGGTTTACGAAGCTGGACGTAAAATCAGCTTTCCATCGTATACGTATACGAGAAGGAGATGAATGGGCTACGGCATTCAGATGCCGCCTAGGGTTGTTTGAATGGCTAGTTACTCCTTTCGGACTTGCTAATGCACCTGCAACTTTTCAACGTTATATTAACGAGCAGCTACGGGAACATTTGGATCATGACGCGACAGCCTACATGGACGACGTACTAGCATACACGAGTGGTATCTGTGAAGATCACTGGAAGACAGTACGAAGTATATTAACCCGGCTAGATAAGGCTGGCCTCTACCTAGACATTGATAAATGCGAGTTCCTTTGCCAAGAAGTTAAGTATCTAGGGTTTATTGTACGTGCCGGAAAGGGAATCACGGTTGACCCGGAAAAAGTAAAGGCCATTCAAAGCTGGGAAGCGCCCATATCCGTCAAGGGGGTTCGTTCATTCCTAGGCTTTGCCAATTTTTACAGGTGTTTTGTAGACGGATTTTCTGAGATTGCAGCTCCCCTGACTGATTTGACTAGGAAGTCAGCATTGTGGAAATGGGGACACGAAGAAAATGCGGCGTTCGAAAAACTGAAAGAAATCTTTGCATCGGAGCCCGTACTAGCCCAGTGGGACCCAGAAAGAGAGACCATACTAGAAGCAGATTGCTCTGGGTATGCCCTTGGAGGCTGTCTTTCTCAAAGAGACGAGCAGGGAAGACTCCGGCCAGTAGCCTATTACTCAAAAAGGCTGAACGGGGCTGAAGCTAACTACCCTATCCACGACAAAGAAATGCATTCCATAGTGACATGCCTCCAAGAGTGGCAGGCGGAGTTGACGTCGGTGGCTAAACCATTTGTTATCATGACTGATCACAAGAATCTCAAATTCTTCACTACGAAACGCCTTCTCAATGAACGGCAAGTTCGATATAACGATGTCTTGCAGCGATTTAATTTTGAGTTAAAATGGCGCCCAGGTAAAGCTTGCGAGCGTCCGGACGCTCTCTCACGCCGAGATCAGGATAAACCTACGAGATTTGACGACGAACGTACGACAGGGCGGGTAATGCAGTTACTCCCGAAGATCCCTGTGCACTCAACAAGTGCCAAAAGAAACGACGAAACGACCCAAATCAGGGATACGGCCTCAACGATGAGGATATTTGACGACGACGAACTTCAACGGCTATGGGAACATGGAGTTAACGAGGACAAGCAATGGCGACGTGCACGAGATGCTGTTCAGTCAGGGGAACGCGGGTTCCCACCGGAAATTTCTCACGATATGACAGCAAATATCGCAGAATGTACGGTGGCGGCCGACAACATATTACGAGGACGCGAAAATCGAATTTGGGTACCAAATTATGAGCCATTGCGGACGGCAATAATGCAAAAAACGCACGACAGTTACCTTACGGGTCATCCGGGAAAGGACACCATGGTAGGAATACTGTTACAACGATGGTTCTGGCCTAAGATGAGACATTACGTACGTCAATTTATACGTAACTGTGACGTTTGCGGCCGAACCAACGTTTGGAGGGAGGCTAAAGCAGGATTCCTAAAGCCGCTCCCAGTTCCTGAGAGGTTAGGAAGCGATTTAACAATTGACTTTGTCACTGATTTGCCAGAATCAAATGGGTGTACAAATGTCATGGTTATTACGGATAGACTGGGGAAGGATGTATTCATGTTCGCCGCGCCAACCATGGACGCCGAGAATTGCGCACGTATCTTTATCGACAGATATTATAGATACTACGGATTTCCTAAATTTTTGACGAGCGACAGGGGAAGCGATTGGCTTAGTCATTTCTGGAAATTCTTTTGTAAATCGCTAGGAATATCGCAGCAGCTAACCACAGCTTACCACCCCCAGTCAAATGCTAGTGAACGTGCAAATCAGGAAATGTTCAAATACTTGAGGGCGTTCACTGCTACGCACAAAGTAACTGGGCAGAACTGCTACCTATGGCCCAGATGGCCTTGAATGCTCGACCAAGCTCGGCAATTGGGGGCATAAGCCCGTTTTTCCTCCGACACGGATATGACGTCAACCCACTTCCAGAGCCCACAAAAGAAAACGACCTATCACGTCACCCAGGTAAAGTTTTAGCAGAAAATTACATTCAACGTCTAAGGAACGCACAAGACTTCGCTCAAGCAGCCATGGCTTCTGCACAGCAACGGTATGAGGAAAATGCCAACAGACTTCGAAGGCAACCGGAAAGATTTAAAGTCGGGGATAAAGTTTGGTTAAATCTGCGAAACATCAGTACCCCGCAACTTTCAAAAAAATTGGCCTGGCTGCACGCCAAATACAGGGTAACGGCTGTACCCGACGCACTAACCGTAGAACTTGATGTCCCAGGTAACCTCCATAAACGTTTCCATGTGAACTTGTCAAGCGAGCAGGGGACGACCCATTCCCAAGCCAAAAACGCGATGACGCGCAAAACCCGCCTTTGATTGATCAGCTAGAAGAACCAGAATATGAAGTGGAGTCTATACTGAGAGCAAGAACAGTACAACGAGGACGGGGAACTTTCCGTCAAGCACTAGTCAAATGGACAGGCTGGGCTAACCCATCATGGGAGCCAATCGAGCTCATAAAAGACACCATAGCATTGGACAAATACGAAGAAAAATATGGACAAATAGAATCAAACGACGGACCTCCCGAAAACAGTGCAGGTGCATATGTTGGACCAGCAGAACCCCACGCTATGGAGAAACGACGAAGCAGGCGAAAACGGCGGTCATCTTAACCCCACTTCAGCGAGGAAAAGGAGGGGGATTGTAACGGCTGGTGAACCGATAGTAAGCCCTGTAGCCTACATTGGCCAACGCAGGCACCATTTCCACCCGCCAGCAGGTCCCAGCTAATAGAAAACTCACTTCGCGGCTCGGACTACTTACGGCACTTAGACGTGCACGGAGATGGTTGCCTCGGCACGGGGTTCCACATAATGAAAGGACCGTGCAATAGACCGTGTGGTGAAACATCCACTCAGATAGTTAACGGCACTCAGACGGGCACAGGGAGGATTGTTTCGGGCACGGGAGGCACAATGTGGAAGGTAGCCGAGTTACAAATTTCCTGTCCGAAGTGAACAGCATCGTAGAACTCTAAACTTCCTACAGGTACATCTGTCCGCTTTGTAGGAATGAATGTTGGTCACGAATGGGAGGAGAGCGCGGGTATAAATAAGGCTTTCTTGTACATACAAATTCTCTCCTTAGAAGAATCGTAAACTATTGATCGTGCATCTCAAGCCAACTTGAGAATTCCCCCCGACTGTCACAGTACCCAGCTCAAAGATCTGGGCTGCTTCCCTCTCAAGAATTTTGATGTTTTTCTTCAGGCTGGTTGAGGCTGTTGTCAAAGTGATGTCATCCATGTAGGAGATAACTTTGACAGCATTTCTCCTGAATAATCCCTGAATATAGATAAGGAATAAAATTGGTGATACAGGACTCCCCTGAGGAATACCTGTATTTATCTCACTAAATTCCTCTTTTTGTCCATCAAATGACAGCTGTAGGCTTCGTCCCTCTAAGAAGGAACCGACCCAAGCTATAAGATTGATTGGTAATTTGAGCTTCTGCAGTATTTGCAGGAGTTGATTGCGTGCAACATGATCAAATGCCCCCTTTACATCCAAGAAGAGGGTTGATGTGACCTTGTTGAGTTGTTTATTAATTTCTACCTCATTGGTAAGAAGTAGAGCTGCATCTATGGCCGACTTCTTCAGCCGACCCCCAATCTGAGAAGGATCCAGCAAGTCTGATGTCTCTGCCAGATACCCTAGCCTCCTGGCCATAATTCTCTCCATGACCTTGCCAAGGCAATTGAGAAGAGAGATGACCCTGTATGCTTTGGGCTGGGAGTAGTCTGGTTTTGATTGCTTTTTAAGTATGATCCCAGTTGCCTGCTTCCAACATTGAGGATGATATCCCACCTTGAAAAGACTGGAATAAAGCTGGAAGAAGACATTTGGGATAGCTTGATAGGCTTTGACTATTATTTGATGATTTATACCATCTGGTCCAGGGGTAGTTCCTTTGATGTTTGTTGAGCAAGCTCTTTCTAGCTCTGACCATTCCAATGTGGGCCAAGTCCAACTACCTGGCTGGTAAGTATTCCATTCCACTTCATCAGCATGGGGAGGAGATGGGAAAAGTGCATTTCGAAAGGCCTTGCACTTTCCCTCAAAAGACTCCTGTAACTGGTTGTCTGCTGACCTGATGGATTGAATACTGCTGTTTTCTCTATCCTTGGTGTAGGACATGGCCTTGAAAATGGATTGGGCATCCTCTTTTTCAAGGAGTTTATTCCAATGATCCTGCTTGGCTATTTTGATTGCTGAGAAATATTTGTTCCTGCTTTCTAAATATGCATTTTTGATATTGAGATCATCTTTATTGAATTTCAGCATCTTATGGTCTCTAGTCATTTCTTTTCTCATCAACTTCAGGTCCTTATTCCACCATGGCTTTGATGTATGATGAAATGATATCATTGGCATACATGCTCTTGCAGCCTTGGTGATACAGTTGGTGAGTTCACTTGCTGCTTGGTCTAGCTGATCAAAAGTCAAATGTGAGCCTGTCCTTAGGTATTCAATTCCATCAGATTCAAAGAGGGGACCAATGTCATCAAGTGCCAGGAGAACAGTGTTGTTATGTGTTGTTTCTTGCAAGATTTTGGCAAATTTATCCCAGTCTGCTTGGTTAATATTAAGCCTTGGTTGACATTGACTTCTGGGCTGGAGAATTGAAAGAGACTCCAGGGTGAATAGGATCCCATAATGATCAGATCCAATATCACCCATGATTTGCCAGTCCTTGATTCTACTTGCAACATTTGATGATGCAAAAGTCAGATCAATCACTGTTGCTTTTTCCATATGCCTCCTGAAGAATGTACCCTCACCAGGATTATTGATTAGCTCCACATCTTGTGCCTCACACCATTCAACCAATTTCTCTGAGGGACCAGTTGGAATTGACTCTGGCTCCCACAGGGGATGGTGAAGGTTAAAGTCCCCAAGAAGGATGGATTTAGGGCCGGGTTGCTGATTGTACAGGTGAGCTTCAATGGTTTTACCCCTCTGACCTGCCTGATCATCTTGGTTATAAATGTTAATAAATTTTATACTGCCTACTCCATCAGTCATTTCTAGGACCTGGATGTCTGGATCCTGTGGTGACTGCTTAGCAAGCTTAATTTTGTTCCCAAGTCTCCTAGCAACATAGACCATTGTCCTTGGTCTAAATTGAGTCAAAAACTTGGGAAATATCTGTTCAAATCCACTGTGATAGACGGATCTTGTGTTAGTGTAGTCCTGGCTCCTAGGCTGTCTGGGTATCAGCCATGGCTCCTAGACTGCTATGATATCAATTTTGAGCTCCACAGCCAGCTGTAGAGCATTTTCAGTTGCATATTGGTTTTTATTCAGGTTGATTTGAAGGATGCGCATATCAGGTGTGTCTGACATTACAATTCCTCCTGATCAAGTTTATTTTTGGCTGCAAGATAAACCTCGCAGGATTTGGAGTTGGCCCGATGAGAGCCTGAACAATTGGCGCATTTTGGGGCTAGATGTGAGCAGCTAAGTCCCCTTGTCCTGCAGACACTACAATAGTGTTGCTGAGTGCTATGATTTTCTCCACATAGACCACAGACTGCTGATTTTCTGCAATAGCTGTCAAGGTGACCAAAGCTTTGGCATTTGTTACACTGGGTTGATGGAGCCACACTGTAAAATTTTTCAACTCTGACACTGATTCCAGCAATATAGAGTCGATTTCTGATTGCTCTGTTGGCCTCCTCTTCAGTTGCAAAGGCTATTGCCACTGATCCAGCCCGTTTGATAGTCCTATTCTCTCTGCTTGATAGCCAGTACGGTGTTCCAATTGGTTTGAGACCCTTGTTGAAGGTCAAGATCTCATCTTTGACCAACTCCATACCCTCTGGATTGTCAAAGTCTAGTAGTGGAATCCCATGAGCAACAACCTTGTGCCATGGTTTTTTTTTTTTTTTTTTTTTTTTTTTTTTTTATTCATATTGTATTCAGCTAGCTAGCTATGACAATTTATTTAACATACATACAAAGCAAATATCAGTCTCCACTATCACTCCCTTCCTCCATCTCCACTCGTTATGTCCAATATGTTTTGTCCTAATTATTCTCCTTTGTATATAGATATACACCTCGAAGTTTTTAAAAATTCAAGCAATGCTTGTTTTCCTCTTTTTGTTCTGAATAAAATTGGTAAAGTGAATGGCTCTATGTTTTGATAACCTCCCCTCTAGAGTCCCTGTATTCTATATCTATATTTCCAATTTGTTTTTCACCTATTTAATCTCCTTTATGTGCATTTATGCACCCAGAAGCCTTCAAAAATTTCAGTAGTGCATCTCTACCTCTCTGTGTTCTGAAAAGAATTGGGAGCCTTAATGGTTCAATATTTTTAAATAAAGTTTTCCTTTCTTTTGCAAAGCTCCTACACTGTAGAATTAAATGTTGCATTGTCTGCTTTTCTTTTTTGCAGAAGTTGCAAATGTCATCTTTTATTTTTCCAATTTTTTGTAAGTATGCCCTTGCATTTCCTATCCCAGTCCTAGCTTGGAAATATGCAGATTCTGTACTCCTACTATGTCCTTGAAAATTGATTGGTTTGGTAGAAAATATTGGGGTTGACATCTGGGCCTGGATCCTGTAAAACTTCCCCAGCCCCTTACTTCTCCTCCCTTCCTCCTCACACAAGAGCTCAGAAGTCCAATCTTCTGACCAAGCTTTTAAAATGAGTCCCTTTGTTGTTTGCTTCAAAAATGAATGAGTGGTAAAATGGTTTTTTCTCAGCACCTTCTTCTTACTTGCTCTTTTTGCTAAGCCATCAGCCGGCTCATTTCCTTCAATTCCGACATGTCCTGGACACCAGGAGAGATATAGTGCACAAGATTCAGCTTCTTTTCTGATCTGATGAGAAAAGAAATTGTCCCTTTTTTGGATCCTCAACAAGCTAGCTTGACTGTCAGTGAAGATATGGTATTGTCCATGTGGTATGATCTTTTTGAGATGTCTGATGGCTTTAAGAATACAGAATGTCTCTGTGTCTGTTATATCCATAGTTTCACCAAGATTGAAAGAGTAGACCTTCATTTCCCTGCTGACTGGAAGGTAGATTACAAATCCAATGCTGCTTCCTTTCCCTTTGGTAAGGGACCCATCAGTGTATACTATAGCTGTGTTGAGGGAGAGCAAACTGATTGTAGATGCATGTTCTTCTGCAGCCACTTCCTTAGTTGATTTTGAGACAGTAATTGAAATGTTATGATTCAGCCAGGGTGCAACCCAAGTGGCATCTATCTGTTCCAGATTCTTGAGGCTTGTAAACTGCTTTAATATTTGACCTATTTTTAAAAGCTGGGTAGGAGTTGATGATAAATACTCCATAATACCCAGATCAATATCTGTGGATACTGACAACTCGTCCCTCAAAGGAGACAGCAGTTTCAGTTGAAGAGGATGAGTTGACTGGAGTCTCAGTAGTCGAAGTGCATAATGGTATGCCTGCTTTTGAAGTCTGACTTTAGTTGGTAGAATAGCAGATTCGACCTCAAGTGCTTTAACTGGGCTGTTGTAGTATGCTCCAGTGACCATTATGCATGCCTGATTCTGGAGTCTTTGGCATTTGTTGATCAATGCTCCTGATCCCCGCTTCTTATACCAAAGTATTGATCTATAATCCAGGACAGGAATGACACAGCCGAGATAAAGCTATCTGAGAGCTTGGAAGTGAAGCCCTTTTGTTGAGGATGCAAGCTGCTTGACTCTTATCAAAGCCCCATGAGCTAGCTGGAGACGCTTTTCCACATGTGTCTTGAATGTAAGTTTTCTATCAAACCATATACCAAGCCATCTGATCTTTTCCTGAGGTAGGAGAGTGTGCTGGTTATCTAGAGTTAGTGGATCTGTTAGTGGTTTTCGATGATTAGAAAAATGAATAAGCTCAGTCTTTTCCATCTCAAAGGTGATTGAAAGATCCTCAGCCTTTGTCATTATTTGCTGCAAAATTGATTTTAACTGCTTTACATTTTTTGTGATTGAAGTGGATGACACAGAGATGGATATGTCATCAATGTATGACAGTTGTAAGTAAGGAATTTTGTCTTCAGGTGGGAAGAGATACCTGATTGAAAGTAAGAAAAGCAGTGGTGAAATAGGGCTTCCTTGAGGGGTGCTAGTGACAGGAAACTCCTGACTTAATTGCCCATTGAAATACAGCCTAATGCTTCTATCTTTCAAGAAGGATTCTACCCAAGAAATAAATGTACCAGGGAGCTGTAAGGTTTTCAAGACATTTATCAAGGCCTTTTTTTTTTTTTTTTTTTTTAAATCATTAAGTGTATGCAGCCTATCTAGCTATGACACTGATTATATATTTATATACATTGACAAATAATCCCATTTCTCCTTGCCATAAATACATGTAGAATTTCCTTCAAATAACTTTAATAGAGAATATTGTTTGTTTCAAGAAACATTTGATTTCCATCCTCCTCATCCTTGCCCCCATAGAGACAGCCAGTTGAGGAGAGATATCTAAGTAGTGAAATTTTCCCCACATTTGTGTTGAATAATACCTTTAGTATAAGTGGTTTCAAGTCTTTGAAGTGTTCTTGTCTCTGCCTTCTAAATTTTGAACAGTGTAAAATTAGATGGCTTGTGGTCTGAATGCTATTAGAGCAGAAATTGCATAAGTCTGTGTCACTTTTTCCTATCTTTTTCAAATAGTTGAGGTTGTTTCCTATTCCAGTTCTCACCTGAATATATGATGACTGAGCCATTCGGCTGAATTTAGTGAAGTTGAATGGTTTGAGCTTGAAATCTGGGCCGGAACACTTCATATGAGCTCTGTAGAACTTGCCTAATCCCTTTGATCTCCTACCATTATCTTCCAGCGTTTGTTGTAGAGCCCAATCTTTAGACCAGGCATTTTTGATAGAAGTATGAATTTCTTGTTTGAGGAAGCTATAAGAGGTATACTGATAATGCTTAGTTGCATGCTGGCTTGAAGCTCTCTTTGCTAGAGTGTCGGCCAGCTTATTTCCTTCAATTTCCATATGTCCTGGACACCATGAAAGTATGATATTTTTACCAATTCCATTTTTGCGGATATGGTGAGAGAATAAATTGGAGCCATTTTTTATTTTTAAAAGTGCTGCTTGGCTGTCAGAAAAGATATATATTGTTGTTGAACTTGACAATTTCTTAGCATGTCTGATGGCTTTTAAGATGTTGAAGGATTCTGCTTCTAATATCCCCATCTCATGGCCAAGATTGGCCGAGAAGCACTTGATAGGTCCAGAATTTGGAGGATAGATCACATATCCAATGCTGCTTCCCTTTCCTTCAGTTAATGATCCATCAGTATAAATCTTTGTTGCAGAGGCTGGAATTTGATTGAGTAGTTGGTTGTGTTGTATTACTGCTTCTCCTTTGGGGGATGTAGAAATGTTGACTTTTATAGATGACCTTAACCAGGGAGGGTTCCATTTATTGTCACTGGCTTCCAACCTATGATTAATTGTTAGGTTAGTCAATAGCTTGCTAAACCTGGCTAGTTGTGATGAGTAGTTAGTTATTTCCTTTAAGATCCTCGGATCCTGCTCATTGGTTAGACTGAGCTCATCCTCAAATTGGCTATAGAGGCTTTTGGGGATGAGATGGGTCTTCTGGAGCCGGAGGATACGGAGGGCATAAAGGCTGGCATGTTTGAGATGACGTATTTTGGATGGGAGTATAGCTGCTTCTACCTCCAAAGCTTTTCTAGGGGCTTGTGGAAATGCTCCTGTAATTGTAACCAGTGCTCTGTTTTGTAGCTTGTCATATTTTGAAGTCAGTGTAGAAGACCCAATTTGATTGAACCAAAGTATAGACCCATAATCAATAACTGAGGTTACACAAGATAGGTAAAGTTGCCTCAGGTTATTTAAATTCATTCCCCTTGAGGGCTTGGATAGATTCTTTAGCCTTTCCCAGACAGCATTTCCAAGTTGAATACGCTTTTCAACATGTACCTTGAAGTTTAGTTTCCGGTCAAACCAGATTCCAAGCCATCTTACAACCTCTTTGGGTATCAAAATGGTGTCAAGAACATAGATGGGAACAGAATCAGGATTGCGTTGTCGGTTAAAGTGTATGAGCTCTGATTTCTCAACTTCAAAGATGATCTTCAGTTCTTGAGCTTTTTGAATTAGATTAGTAGTACACTTTTCGAGGAATTTAGCATTCTTAGATATGGAAGTTGATGCTGTAGAGATAGAGATATCATCTACATAAGAGAGCTGTAGAAAATTTATGCTCTTGATTTCTGGCAAAAGGAATCTGATAGAAATGAGAAATAAGATTGGCGAGATTGGACTACCCTGAGGTGTGCCTGTCACTTGATAAGATTTACTTAATTGTCCATTAAATGAGAGTCGGATTTGGCGCTGGTTCAAAAATGACTTGCACCAAGTGATGAGCATAGGTGGCAGTCCTAGTTTATCCAAGATCTTGAGAAGCTGGTGTGGATCAAGTCTATCAAAAGCTCCCATGATATCAAGGAATACTGTACTGGTAATTCTTTTTTTAGCATGTATTTCCTCAACAAATGCTTGAAGTAACAAAGCAGCATCAATAGCAGATCTCTGTTTACGTCCTCCCATTTGACTTGGGTCGAGTAGATGATCTGATGTGTTGGCTAGAAAGGAAAGTCTGTTGGCAAAAATCTTCTCCAGTAATTTTGACATACAAGGTAGTAAAGAGATGGGTCTGTAGGCCTTTGGTGCAGTATAGTCTTTCTTATTTTTCTTGGGAATAATAATTCCAATGGCTTCTTTCCATTCCGAGGGATGGTAACCACTTTGAAACAAGGCATGATATGCTGTGAAGAAAAATTTAGGAAGGATTTTAATAGCAAACTTCAGCATCTGCCATCCAATTTGGTCCAACCCTGGTGCAGTTGACTTTGTTGGGATTGCTCGAAGGAACTCTTCTTCATTAAGCTCTGGCCATTCCCTACTAGCATCACCTCTAGTGGGTGCTGGAATCTGTGGCACATTGAGAGGAGACATAGTTACTTGTGAGGTTATTTTCGGAAACAGTTGAGAGATTAATGCATCAGATTTCTCAGCAAAAGATGATGCAATTATCTTTTCATTGCCATTAGCTCTAGTATATGTCAAATTTGGTACTAGTGGACTTTGTTGTCTTGATGGGTTGGAGTAATTTAAGGCAGTAAATGCTGTCTTTCCTTGTGCCTGCTTTATAAAATCCTGCCAATGTTGAGCTTTATGTTGAGTGATTGCTTTGAAATATATGTTCCTTGCTGTTCGTGCTTGTTCCATTGCTTCTGGTGTCAGGTTCCTTTTTGAACTGCGTTTGAAATAATGAAATATTTTTCGAAGGGATGTTAGCTCTTTTGTCCACCAAGATTTTGATCTTGCTGATGGTTTAGATCTAGGTACAGATTTTTCTGCTGCATTTTGAATAGTTTCTCTCATTAAAATAGCTATATCATTGTATCTTTTCTGCTGAATATACTGTTGCAGGCATAGACTAGAATTTTCTTCAAGAGATCTGAGATTTTTCTCAAAGATTTCCCAGTTTGCCACCTTTAAGTTATAGTTGGCTTGGAGACAATTTTGGTTGTTTTTTTTTTTTTTTTTTTTTTTTTATTTTACATCCTATTTGAGTCTATGACTATTAAAAGATGTGTAGCAAAACTACAATTTTTATCTCCCAAAATCAAAAACTCCCTATCTCATCCCCTCTACTCTCCTCCCCAAGTACCATCCCCTGGTCGATATTTTTGTCTCTACCAAATAGTTCAATGTTACATTAATTCCAATCTTGTTGTGAAACAACATTTCCATGCTCAGTTCCTGACCCTGTAACCTTTCCTTCATTCTTTTCCGGTTCTGGCTGTACCTCTTACAATCTAGTAGCAAATGTCTTGGATTCTGCTCCTCTCCACAGCTGCAGTCCCCCAGATTTGATTGTCCTATTCTTTTCATGTATGACTTAAAATATCCATGTCCCATCTTGAGTTGATAAAATGATGAGCTGATCTCCCTTCTGACTCCCTTTGGCACCCATGGCTTCCTTCTTATTTGCCAAGAGTAGACCTCAGAATATGACAGATGAGTATTATGCTTCTGTCTTTTTAAATCATAATTGTCCAATATATTTTGCCATTCATTAATTTTTAAATCTTCTACTTCTTGAGAAATGCATGCTAAACTCATGGGATAGCTTTCATCTGCCTCAAAATATGATGCTATTTTGGCAAGCTTGTCTGCTTCTTCATTACCCTGAATTCCTTTATGGGCTGGTACCCATCTGAGGGTAACTTTTGCCCCTTGTTCTTGAAGTTTTTGGGCTGCTTCCATGGCCCTTCTGACAAGCCATTGGCCTCCTTTGTCACCTAGATTTCCAAGTCTCTCAAGGGCTGCCTTGCTATCTGAAAATATTGTCACCTGTTCCCTGTTCCTAATCTGTCTATTTTCATGCTCAATAGCTCGGACAATTGCCTCCAGCTCTCCAATGTAGACAGTATTTGTATTCTTGGACAGGGTGTAGTGTTCTCTTAGTATTGTTTGGTCTATTTGATCACATCTTACTATTGAAATTCCAATTCCATTAGAATCTGGGGACTCAGATGCATCTGTGTAATATATTGCTTGATTTGTTCGTTTTATTCTTGACAGGAATTGATTGTGTAATACTAACATCTCCTCTTTACTGGTATTTGATAAAATGACTTTCAATGGGATACCTTTGCCCCAGGGGGTGTAGAGGTTTGGTGTTACTTGCTCAATATCTTGATGTTCAAAATTATATTGTAAGCAATCTATGATTTGGGTTACTTGGTTTCCCCTAAAAAGTTTGTGTTCTTGGTGAAATTGGTGCTCAAAATTTTGGTTGAATATCATCAAAATTGGATGAGTTGGGCTTAATTTATGCATTCTCATAGCATATTTTCTTCTGCTGTGATTTAATCTGATCTCGGGAGGACAAAGACATGCCTCCACCTCCATAGGTCTTATAGGAGATGATTTGAAACATCCAAGTATTTTCCTCAATGCTACATTTTGTAGACCCTGTAGTAGGTTAATGAAAAACTGCTGCCCTTTCCTCCAGACAGGACTTTCATAATCAGAAATACTTATGACACAGGCAAGGTATAGCTGTCTCATAGCTATATGGCTAAGCCCTCTTTCAGTATTTGTTAGTCTTGCCATCCTTTGGAAGGCTGCTTTGGCTTGGGCAACCCTAGCTGTTATGTGTTGTTTAAAGGTAAGTTTTTGATCAAACCATACCCCTAGCCACTTGACCACAGTAGATGATGATAACTTTCCACCACCAGGTAAGGCCATCTGACATTCTTTAGCTTCTTTAGTCTTTGCAAAATGTATCAACTCAGTTTTCTCAATATCAAATTTTACTGAATTTTTCATTCCAGTGTCCTGTAATTTTTGAAATTCTCTTTCCAATATTTGGGTATTCTTTTTGAAGCTGGTAGATGAGACAGTCAATGCAATATCATCAATGTATGAGATGAATTGACCTGTCCTAGAGCTAAACATGTCCCTAATGTAAATTAAGAAAAGAATTGGTGAGATTGGGCTTCCCTGTGGGATCCCTGTCTGAATTGGTGAGAAGTTTTCTGCCTGTCCATCAAAGGTCAATTTAAGTTGTCGATCACTTAGAAATGAATCTACCCATGATAAGATGCTGAGTGGGAGTCCCAATCTACTCATGATGCCAAGAAGTTGGTTCTTGGCTACATGATCAAAGGCACCTTTTATATCCAGGAAAAGGGTTGATGTCTTCCTTCCTGCTGCCTTTTCTGTCTGCACTTTATTCACTAACAGTAGACATGCATCTACTGCTGATTTTTGGAGCCTACCCCCAATCTGTGATGGATCTAACAGGTTAGTGGATTCAGCAAGGTAACCAAGTCTTTTGGCCAACATTCTTTCTAGGGTCTTTCCCAAGCAGTTGAGTAGTGATATAATCCTGTAAGCTTTTGGTTGTGAGTAGTCTGGCTTGGAGGGCTTTTTGAGAACAATGCCAGTTGCTTGCCTCCAGCATTTTGGCTGATATCCTATATTAAATAGCACGGAATATATCTGGAAGAAAATTTCCTTATTAGCTTGGTATGCATGACTTATGATTGTCTGATCAATCTGATCTGGCCCTGGTGCTTTACCCTTAGATGGATTGCAGCATGCTCTCTCCACTTCTAAAGGAGTAAGCTCCGGCCATTCCCATTGCAATTCCTTATGTGAAGACCAATCAAGTTCTGGTGCCACTGGGGTGTTACAAATAGTTGTGATCGGAGGGTACCACATTTCTCTTCAAAGTTTGATCTCAGATTTCCATCTTTGTCTTGAATATTAGGTAGTGGAGCATTCTGATTACCTCTGGTGTATCTTAAAGCTTTGAAGATAGATGATGGATCTTCTTGCTCAAGGAAAGTATTCCAGTGATTTTTCTTGGCAATTTTAATTTCTTGGAAATACTTGTTTCGAGCATTGGTGTATTCTTTCAATTTATCTTGGTTAGAATTATCCTTAAAATAAATCCTTAGGGCTCTCATCATTTTCTTTCGAAGAATTTTTAGCTCCTCTGTCCACCATGGCTTGGGCTTTGCTCCTAAACTTTTCCGAGGAATTGATTCTTCAGCAGATTTAATCAGAATATTGGTTAGCTCTTGCCCTATCTTGTCAAGATTATCCCTCAATTCATTCCCTTGATGCCAAATATCTTGGGTTACTCTATGACTGAGAATTTGGAGGTTGGCAGGGTTTAGTGAACTTGAGCTACTAAAAAGCTGGGTGCTAGCCTTGTGAAACTTAACCCAATCTGCTTTTTTTGAGTTGAATTGCTCTAGATTAGGTGAAAGTTGCTGTTTTCCACCTCTCTGATTTAGGATGGTGAAAATGATCCCTTGGTGATCCGAGCCTGTAGGGATAGTTTGCCAATCTTGAAGGTATTTTTCTGACCATGGGGTAACCAAGGTTAAATCAATAACTGATGGTAGTGCCATATGGGGTCTAAAAAATGTTCCTTGTCCTACAGTATTGGACACAGATAGTCCCTGCTCTTCCATCCACTCCTGCAGGCTTTCAGCACCTGATGACCTTGGATAGTATGGGTCCCAGTTTGGATGGTGTTCATTGAAGTCTCCAACAATAACAGTATTTGATGGGACTTTCAGAGCTAATCTATGCCTCATGATTGTTGAGATTATTTTCGGCTTTTGATTTTTTTGATTATAAATATTAATAATATTTATGTTGAAATTTTTATTCTTAAAATTGACTGCAAGAATATCTGGGTCATGTGGATATTCTAGGATCCTGTGATGTTCAATTTTGATATATTTTGATATATAAAACATGGTCCTGGTCTTAATGAATGGTCTTCTAATTTGGGAAATATTTGGCTGAATGAAGGGTGACTTATTGACTGGACTCCTTCATAGGTCCCAATTCGTTTCAGCTGTGGTAGCCATGGTTCTTGTACGGCTATGACCCCTACACCTAGCTCAATAGCTAGTTGTAGGGTGGCTTCTGTGGTCTGTATATTTTTGTTCAAATTGCATTGGAGGACTTTTTGTTGTCCTATCATAAACTTTCCTCGGAGTTGTCCATTGATTGGTGTCTTGTCAGGATGGAAAACTTGGTTTCACATCCTTCGAAGTCGGCTGAATGGGCTCCAGAGCAGTTGCTGCACTTTGGCACCAGATGAGCACATTTATTTCCTATACTTCGGCATTGCATACAGCAGTGCTGCCTTGTGTTGTGTGGCCCTGCACAATACCTGCAGGCTGCCTCCCATCTACAGTTGGCTTCCATGTGTCCAAATTTCTGGCATTTGTTGCACTGGGTTGTTGCAGGTATATTCTGGAATTTTTCTGCTTTCAAGGACAAGCCAGCAATAATCATTCTCTTGCTAGTTGCTTGCCTTGCTTCAGCTTCAGTTTCAAAGGCCACAACTATAGATCCTGCCAATTGATCTTGTCGTCTTTCTTCTGATGTTATCCAATATGGCTGTCCAACAACCCTTAGTCCTTGATTGAAAGTTTCAATTTCATCCTTAATTTCAGATAGATCACTTGAGTCTGGGAAGTCTATGGTTGGGATCCCATGTATCATGACCTTGAACCAAGGCTCATCCTTCAGTACCTCAACATGGGGAATTGCATTCCTCCAGATGTCTCTGTTTTGAATCAAGTAGTCTGCAGTGTATGTTTGAGTGGTTACTACTGCAATATTATCTCTCCTTGTTTTTGACACTAATGCCACTACTGGTCCTTGAACTCCTCTATTCTTGAATGCCTGGTTCATTCTGTCTCTGTATGCCAATGCTGAAAAATTTGTTCTGGTTGTCTCATCTTGAATTAGAATAGCCCTTTTGGTGTCCACAGGCTTGGCAGGCTCTTTCTTCTTTTTTGGCTGTACTTGTATCCAATTTCCTTCAGCCTGATTTTGTTGCCCTCTGGAATTTGATGCCACATTGGCCCATGTCCTTGGGGCTTGGTTTCCTCCCTGGTTTCTTTGGTTCTGTGTCTGTCTACCTCCATTTCTAGCTCCAGGTCTGGTATTTTCAGGTATTTGTGGAGGCAAATTATTCTCCATTGTGTTCTGGGCATTATTGTTAGCAGCATTGGATCTTTGGATTGAAGTCTGCAAGATCTGCGCAGTTTGTTCCAGTCTCTGCACTTGGGCTGTCAAAATTGTGTTTGTCCTATGTGTAGTGCCATCATTCTCCATGAATTCACGAAAGACATTTAGCAGATCAAGGATCTTTGTTTGTTTGGATCTTGTTGCTCATGACTGGCTGCCTTGATAAGCAGGTCCCTGGCCCCATGAATGCATTCTTCTGCAGAGTCGAAATTCCTATTTTGGTTGTTTGGCCTAGTGGTATTGGTGTTCCTTTCTTCTGGTTCTGGTTCACAAGTTGCTATCCTTTTGTTTGCTTGGCCTGAATTGATAAAAGGGTCTTGAGATGCATGAAAATCAAAGTCATCCCTCATAACTAGGGCATTACAGCTACTCTCGGCTGCCATGTAGTGTGGCACAGCCAATGGATCAGGTGATCCCATCTCCATTGCTGATTCGAATATTTCCTGTTTTTTTTTTATTTATCTGTTTGTTTTTTTATTTTATATTTTTAAAGAATTAAATCACTTTTTTCCAAGATGTGATTTTTGAAAAAAGTCACGTGATTTCAAGATCACGTGATCACGTGACACTGAATTTTATTTTTCCCGATTTGACGCGTAAACGACGTGATTTACGCGTAAAATGACGCGAAACGCGTCTTGGACCAATGAAAAATTTTCAGGTATGGTGACCACCTCTGACCAGAGATGCAAATCGTCGCAATATTGTTTTCAACTTCAAATATCTCGATGAATACTTGATGGATTGATATAAAATTTGGAACACCTATAGATGTGTAATAGTCGAGAGGGTAGACCAAATTTGATGGAAATCGGAGTTGCTGAGGATTAGTTGTGGATGACAACAGTTGTTTTCCCCACTCAGAACTGGTGGGTTGCAACCAATTCTTCTTAAAACCTTGATAACTCAACACTCAGATGTCGCATTCAAATTCCGAGTCGATTTCCGAATAGAGCTTGATATAACTGACAAATTGATATAGGTAAGTAGTTGTTAAATCAATTTTTTGAAAATTTCAACTGAGGATGATGCAATTTTGGTTGTTAAATAGTGAGGATTGTGAGTTGGCTTCAAAGCTGATCACTTCATGATCAGATCCTGTACTTTCCAAATATCTCCAGTTACACCATTGCAGGATTTTAAAACTGGTTACAAATGTCAGATCAATTATAGATGTATTTTTAGAGTTGGATCTATGAAATGTTCCACCCATCTCTTCAATTACTGTAAAATCATTTATAAGTCTTGCCTGACATGTCTCCATGTATGTTGCAAATTCTTGTGAGCTAGTTGATGGTGATTTGACAGCTGGATTCCAAGATGGATGATGAAGGTTAAGATCACCCAATAGTAGTAATGGCCTGTCCCACTCTATTTTTGATTGGTACAAGCGTGAAACAGTTGTTAAGGGTGTTGATGATGTTAGTGACTTTTCATTATAAATGTTTAAAAGATTGAATGATTCTCCAGGTGCATCTATCTGGAGGAGCTGCATGTCTGGGTCATGAATGAGGTCTAGTCTTGGCGAAATGTTGATTGTACAATGTCGCCTGATATAAGTCAAGACTCTGGGGCGAAAAGAAGCATCTTGGTGTGGGGCAATTGGAATATAGGAGGGATGAGAAAGTGGTGAGTATTTTTTTTGTTGTTTTATTATAATAGAGGTATGGCTCCTGAATACAAAGAATTAATGCATCTTCCTTCAGGGCCACCTCGAAGAATGATTGAAGGATTTCTCTCCCTCTGGCAGTATTGTGCTGGCAAATTTTGATGTGATCTATCATAAAAGTGCCTTGTAGATTTCGCAGTTGTGTTTCTGGAGAGCTGTATGGCTCCCAGAGTTGCAGTTGGCACACTTCACTGGGTGATGTGTGCAGTTGTCCGAGGTTACACAGGTGTTGCACTTGTGCTCAGTGGTGAGGTGACAGCCCTTGCAGACTGCACAGACAGGATCCCTCTTGCAGGTCATGAAGAGGTGACCATACTTCAGGCACTTCTTGCACTGAGTCCGGCTTGTAGTTTGTTTGTAGTTGGATACTTTTAGCAGCAGTCCTCCAACTAATATCCCCCTATTTAGAATCTTATTTTTCTCTTCTTCAGAGGTGATGCTGAAGATGACAGGACAAGTAGGGCCCTTATTGTTGTTTGTGAGCCATCTTGGAATGCCAATCACTTCAACACCCAGGTTAAAATCTTCTACTTCCTCCTGAAATGAATTTATTGGTAGGCTAGTTGGTACCCCATAGGCTACCAGCTTTGGAAAGTTGTTCACTTTTTGAATGGTGTCAATAGGCCATTTTCCAAAGAGCATGATCCATTTATCCTGTACAGACAGTAGCTCATCTGGAGTGGAGTCAAAGCAGGTTAAAACAAGGTTCTTTCGAGGGGAGGTGTGTACTCTTGCAACAGCTTTCTTGCCCAGTAGTCTGTTGATGTTGTCCCTAACACTGATAGCATTGTAGGCAGGAACAGAAGCACCCTTTGTCAAGACAAGTATCAGAAGTGTATCAGCATCTGGACCAGTGGTGGTGGTGGTAGGAGCTGTGGTAGCTGGAGTGTTGGGTATAGTTGGTTTGGCTGCTTTAGTCATTGGCAGCTTGGTCTTCTTATAATTAACCTCAGTCCATTTTTGGCCTGATGGTGTAGTGGTATGGGAGATTGATTGGGCTGCCACACTAGAGTAGCTGGGAATCTTGGTTGGCTGACTAGATGAGCTGGGAAAATAGTTTGTGGCCATAGGTGTAGTTCCACTGGAGGAGGCTGGTTTACTAATTATTTGGACAATTTTTTTTGGCACTGATGTTGGTGCAGTGGTAGTCCCCCTGACTTTTTCTGCAGGCAAAACATCCTTTTCAGTGAATTCTCGAAAAATTTGTAGCAAGTCCAAGATTCTTGTCTGTCTATCCCTATCAAAAGTCAATTTATAGGCCTCCAGAAGTTTATCCCTGGCTGCATAAATTGCATCATCAGCTGAGAGTGCAAAAGAATAGTTGTTGACAGGTTTATTGAGCTTAGGAGGCTTTGGGTAGTTGGTTGATTCACTTGAGCTTGGACCATTTTTTCGCTTGTTGAGTGAAAATTTTTTCCTGTCACATGACACAGGAGCAGAAAGAGGATCAAGAACTGGTCTCCATGGCTGTAGGATTGTTGTATGAAGATGAGGTTGATCTTAATGGATCAGTTGAGGTTGGAAGATTTAGATTACCACTCCAGATAGACTGATTGAGCCGTGGTTGAGATGGTAGGTCAATTAAGGGTGGTGGTGAGGAGGGTATTGAGCCACCAGATAGCGGTTCAGAGTCAATATCCATTTCCTTTACCTACCAATAAGCTAGAAGGGTCGAAAATTGGATGCAAATGTAGGTCTTGGTGATGCGAAAACAAATCTGTTGAGTAATTTAAATTCGAGCGATTTTTACAGAGAGTTGTGGTCGAAAAGGTGGGTTCGGAAAAATAGGTGTTCCTGTTAACGTTATCAAGGCCTTGGCTGTAGCCTGTCAAATGCACCCAGGATATCAAGCAGAACTGTTGACACAATTCTATGCTTGGATCTATTTTCTTCCACATATTCCTGCAGGAGTAAGCTGCTCAATTGCTGATCTCTGCTTCCTTCCACCCATTTGTGAGTTGTGGGCAAATTGATGTTGGTATTTGCAAGAAAAGCTAGCCTATTGGCAAATACTTTCTC
>OENG01000254.1:0-32430 GCA_900239735.1 Blumeria hordei DH14 | reverse complement strand
AGAGCTTCCTTAAGTACACGAGCTTCAATACTATAACCAAGGTGTAGTAGTTTACAGCCATAACACAGTAACTAACTAGTACTGCTGAATGGCAACTGATGCTATCACAACACTGTAACCATTACAATTCCTAAATTATGTTATTGAATGTACGTCATGACTCAGTTGACTGGGTGCAACGCGACATCCAGAGATGGTTTGTGACAACTGGTCCACTTGGCAACGTGGCTTTCGAAGGTCAGGCCACAGTTCAAGTAAACTCCGAGCCATTGGATGTTTCGGATGCTTGTACATTGTCTCAGGGAGTTGTTTTATCAATGTTCCATAGGGTACGAGTTGTGGGGTCTTTGGAAGAATGACTAATTCTGTGGTGATGAAATATGGTGAAAATGTGAGGTACAATGTGCACCATGTACGTCAATGGGTATTGAGTAAGAAACGAGGACAGCGGTCTTCCTAAAGAAGAGATATATTTATGAGTATAAGGTATACGTGTAATCAGAAGACGTTACGTAAAGAAGAATACTTCTCCATGCGGAGTATTTATATACATAAAATAACCAGATAACCAAATAGCACATTATCTCAATCCCGAACAATCTACTACACAGCACTTTGTAAAACTAGCCTAATGTTTCGAGTACTTCCTACTCGGTTTAGAAATTTGTTACACGACTCGTTGTGTTTTAGCCTAGAACTCTGCATGAAGTATCATCTTACGCTTTGCCACAATGATCCATGAAACATCGCGAGGACCTACCCTTATTGTTGGAAGATCGAATCTCCTGGATCTAGGGCCGAGGAAATAGACCGCTTCGGCCTTATCTGGGTCGAAAGAGACGGCATTTTTAGCAGCCCACCCTAAGACTGCATTGACTTCTCTCTGGACAGCTGCTGCGGCTTCGATTGGAGTCGAACCTATTGTTGGAATGAAATAACAATTGTTATACTAATAAAGACTTAACAAAATTACAATACATATTTCCAGTCATATATACACCATTCATAGTCCACGAGTGATCCAGCTCTATAGAGCCAACACTAATGTCTTCTACTCGTGTCCTTTACTCGTGTCCTGAACGAAGCGAGTGATCTGTCTTCCTGCCTCTTGTTTAATATTGCTAGGCCACTATCACGTGACCTGGATCTTCCTCAACACAACATGTCATGCAGACTTCCTGCCCAACTGATGACCACTAACAGTCAGGTAAATATGTGGCCCATACGTTATTTACCTATAATAATATTGTATTTATTAGGTCTCAACACCTATGCTGAGGATAGCGATATCATCTGCATAGCCAAATCTCCAACTACTGCCCCCCATGACTTCCATGTAAAGGAGGAAGAGAATTGGGGATAAAGGCGATCCTTGTGGCAGCCCGCATTCTAGGTGAATTGGGTCTGTTACTCCATCCTCGTTTCTGACGCGGGCGAATCGTTTGTCCAGGAAAGATTTTATCCAAGTGATAGCTGGTTTTGGTCACCCAACTTTGTTCATCCTTTGTATCAGTCTGTCAAGGGTACTGGAGGTGTTCGTATTCCCAGGGTCAAGAGTTTGATGATTCAAGGGTTCGACAGTTCAAGAGTTCAACATAAGATAATATTCAATAATTCTAAAGAGTTCCTAAAAATACAAGACCATAATCTGCCAAACTAGAGTTATCCCAAATACCCATTATATACTCCTCTCTATTGTTCTCGAAATTTCCAGTATAATCTGGTACGAAATAGAATGGAGTAGTATAGAAAAGTACGGACAAGTACAGATTGGAACAGAACAAAGTAGTATAGAACAGAAAAGAATAGAACAGATTAAGGTAGAATAGAACAGAATAGCACACATATCATTGTACATAGTTCCTATTCATTTAGAATAGGCCCTTGGTCCGTGACACAGCCTTCCGTGGAGTACAGCATCCAATGCCCCTTGTACGTCCAGAGTGACAAGGACTGCTTTCTTCTGCATTTTCATTGCATGTTCCACATTGCATGTTCCACATTGTGGATAACGCATGAGACAAAGTCATTAGCGGATCTGCCAGAGAGTGCTTCAAAGAGCTGCTGCGAAACGGCCTTGTGCGAAATGGCGGTGTAAGCCATACACCTTGCGGCGAGTCTCTCAAGACCTTTGCCGAGAGAGGATAGTAGTGCAATGGGCCTCCATCCTTTATCTGTACTGAGGTTACGGCCAGGTTTTTGGAGAAGAATTACTTCCGCTAGTTTGAGTGCCCTCAGGAAGTGGTTCAGTCGAATTGAGCCCTCAAAGAGTACTCTCACTGCGTGACCAATTGACGGCCAGGCTATCCTAAGAAGACAAACAGAAATTGCGTCTACTCCAGGGGCTTTATTTTGGCAGGCTGTTGTGACCCACATGGCTTCTTCGTCTGTAACGCTTGAGACCCATGGAAGGTTTCCGTACCCTGGCTCGAGGTGCTCGGTGTCAATGTCGTTTTGGCTGGTGAACCGGCTGAGGAGGAGGTTGTGCAACAGAAGTGCACGCTTTCATGGATCCGAGACAAAACCACCTGAAGTTTGGAGTGGTGGAGCAGCGGATGCAGGTTACGGTTTAGCCCAGCGTGCCATCTGATACATGTCGACGTCAGTTATAGCTTCCGAGAACTTGCCCCACCAGTATTGGTGATTTGCACTTTTGACTATGCGACAGAAATCCTTTCTGATCTCTTAGTCCCTGAATGTCCTGTACTCACGTTTGGTCTGTGCGCACTCTAACGTCCACCAAGGTGACATCCTACCTGTTGTTCTAACGAGGTTATGAGAAGTCTAATAATTGTCGCAATGGATGTAACAGTCAACTTGGGTGGATATAGGATAGCGCTTTAAGTCTAACGTGAAGAAGAAGGATATGTATTGTAGATCTGCTATATTGATGATTATTGAAAGTAGGAGTGGAAAAGATTGACCATGTACAGAGTTATAACAGCAAGTATTTATACACAAAAATTGTACACAAACTATACCCTCAATAGCAATAACTCCCAACCATTCAGCCATTCAATAATTATATCATTAGATAAACCTGCGTCATATGATCATATCATCATGTATGGCTGAGATAATGGTGTTGTCATTTGCTGTATGTTAATGACGTATCATTGACACAGGATTGCCTGTCCTGTCGGTTACACTTGCCTAATACTAGCCATTTCAAGTTATGTGATCTATAAGTGGGCCTGATCACAACACTCCCTCTGTTGGTAACAACCTTACAGTCCCATTGATCACTGGCTGGTATTCCCATCTCTACTTTCAATGCTACCATAAAGTGGTACTGTTGATTTAGGTTTTGTCAGACTATCTGCTAGCTGTTCTGATGACTGAACATATATCACTTTGACTTTGCCATCCTGGTACTGCTCACGGCAAAAGAAGTTTCGGAGAGCAATATGCTTTGATCGTCTATGATTATCATGGTTCTTTATCAAGGAAATTGCTGATTGGTTGTCAACATTTAAATTTGTCTGTTTCGATCCTTCAATCATTTCAAGGAGGTTCAGCTCCTCAAGCAGAGACTTTACCCATTGTAATTGGCGACAGGTCTCAGTTGCAGCAAGGTACTCGGCTTCAGTTGTTGATAATACAACTTCAGGCTGTAGGTGTGACCTCCAGCATACTGGTCCAAATCCAAGGTGTATCAGCGAGCCAGAAGTTGATTGACTACTATACGGATCTGCTGCAAAGTCTGCATCTTTTTTTTTTTTTTTTTTTTTTGCATCAGATTTTAATTGCGTATGCAGCTAACTAGCTATGACACAATATCGGAGAAAATGTACAGAATAGATGACTGTAGTAATAGTTGTACAAACAGTAATCTCATGTGGGCGGTGAATAGAGGCAAAATACTGGCTAGCGTCTTGGCAGAGACAGCTACTGTATAGTAATGTAATCCAAAACCTAGAGAGAGAGAGGAAGCACATTTACTGAACCCACATCCACTTTATAAAGTGAATAACCCCTGTGATACCTACTATGACTCAATTTACAATAAGTGCACTCATGCCTCAGATTTCATTTGCAAGTACCACTGCGAAGTTATGGCGGCTTTTTCTTCACCCCAAGTCAACCCTCATCCGTGAATACCCACCCAGGGGAACGTCTCAAAAACCCTGGGTTATCCAGACATGCCTTCATCATCCTCTGAATTTCTTCCGCGCGAAATGTAGTCTTCGGTGTCTCCTTCCCAAGTGGATTAGGTGCCCTGGCTACTCAAACTATACCAGAGAACACCACCAGGAGGCGGACCACAGCACCATCCATCGTTTGCGTGTTTTTATAGTGTCCGCTGCACTCTCGCAAGCGAAGTCTTGGCGCGCACACAGCTCAATTCGTAAAACTCTGCCAAAATTCAACATCACACGCCCGTCGAGAGTGTATCCATCCTCCGTATCATCTTGTAAACTTGTCCCAATCCCTCTCACGTCCATCCCAAGGAACTGTCTCCCAGATTTGTGCGCCACGCTTTGCTTCCTCCGTCGGGTATAAATATCGACGTGGGCGTGTATTTGGCGGCTAGCTGAGGCCAGAGAATAGTTGATGAGAGGTGTGGTCATTTAAATGAGGATGTACTTGGTCGTACTTGTAAACTTGATGAGACTTAAGTAGGAGTCGAACTCGTTGGGAGCGAAGATTTGACATGACGGAGAATTTTGAATCATTGCCTCGTGGGCCAACTTGTCCTGTATTGCGAAATTTGACTGAACTTGGCTCTGGGAGAATATTTCACTCCCAGGTTCGTAGAAGGCACGGCGTACAGGTGTCAGTCTTGCCCTCCAAAGTCTGCATCTGAATAGGCCTCTAAATTTGGTTTCATGCCATCCTTTTTGAAAAAGGTAATACCCTTGTCAAGTGAGGTTGAAATATAACGCAGAACTCGTTTGGCTGCTTCGAAATGTTCCTCTGATGGATTGGACAAGAAACGAGCTAATTGGTTAACAGCATGTGCTCTGTCAGGTCTTGTGTTATTTGCTAAATACTGAAGGCCACCGACAATTGAATTATATTCTTTTTGAAACCTTGGACTACAATCAGACGTACTTGGCTCCATTAATCGCTCGAGAGGCGTTTTGGCTGGCTTGCAGTCTGTAAGTCCATGCCTATCAAGAAGTAGACGAGCGTATTGTCCCTGCGAGAGCTTTAAGACGTTCTGGCTTGGCTGTGAGATGTGAATTCCGAGGAAAAGGTCTGTACTCACCATTTTTAGCTTGAACTTTTTGTAGAGAGCCGCCATTAATTTCTCGATTTTGGCAATATTTGGACCCATTACTTGAAAGTCATCTACATGCAGTAAGACAAATAGATCTTTTTGTTTCATTGTATGCAGACATACATCTGATGTGGCAGGGTATAAGCCTTGTGTTGCCAATGTAGCCTTTGCATCATCATACCACAATGCGGCTGCCTGTTTAAGCCCGTATAGACCTTTCCGTAATAAAATAATGTGATTTTTGTTTTCAAATCCCTTAGGCATCTCCATGTAAAGATTAATGTTTAGGTCGGGGTTAAGGAAAGCTGTAGGCACGTCTCCTTGTCGTCTGTGCCAGTTAAACTGATGAGCTAAAATGAGCATAATTCTACCTGTCTCTGATCTTGGAGTTGGAGCAAATGTCTCTTGGTAATCAATGCCAAATCTCTGCGTAAACCCTTTCGCTGTACATCTGGCCTTCCATTTATCAATAGTCCCATCTCCGAGAAATTTCTTCTTGAAAACCCATTTACATTTCATTGGATGTCGTCCTTGGGGTAGTTTATTGCGGTTTATGATTTTTATAGCACCTTTGTCAGGATTGCCTTCTGTATAATCTATATATGTGGAGATAACCAGAATCTAGTGTTCTATGATTCTGGTCTGGCCTTTTGGCCGAGTGGTTATGCAACTATCTCATGCATAATGTAGGATGGCGCCCTTTAGCCTGAATACCACCTCTTTGACCCATGTCTCCGCCCTGCTGTCTACATGCTGCTCTGACAACCTTTCTCTTTCAAAGAAGAGAATTCTTCTTGAGCTGCCTTCATCCATTGTTTAGCTTCTGGGTTTGTCATAGCTTCCTTCCATGTTTTAGGATCTGATGATGTAATTGCAGACATCCCATGATGCATACGGTAGTAGTCGTGTTTTTTAACCTTTCTCCCTCTTTTCGTCTGCATAGTTTCAGCTTCAGGAGAGTGATCCCTTTTGTGTCCGGCTTTTGGAGCTACTGGTTCCCAACTTGTCATTATAACATCATAAGGAGTTTCCTCATTGATTATTTCAGGATCAGATTGAGCAACTACTCTGTTTTTACTCGAACCTTGATGGATAATGGAATCTGGAGAATGAGATCTTTTCTGTCCAGCGATGGGGGGTATTGGATCCCATCCAGTCATATTGAAGTCATATGCTAATTCTTCATTCTCATTTGCGAAATCATTATGATTTTGTATTTCTTCCTGAAATTGACTCTGTTCTGTCATATCTTGTCCTATCTGTGTTTGTCAATTGGTCTCCGCCTGGTGTTGCGAATACGGCTCTAAATTCTCTGCCAGCGTATACTCCCTCTGTTCTTCCTGAAATTTCTCCCCCTGATCCTGTGGATTAATTACTCTTTCTTGACGAGGAAAAAGCTTTGCCTGATCTTCTAGAGTTGGTTCCCTCTGTTCTTGGGGATGAATTTGTGACAGTACATGCTCTTCATTGGTGGTATTATTTCCCATTTCTGAGTCTATTGATGGATATCTTGGAGGAGTTGGAACTTGTGGTACATCATCTTCAGTCTCTATTGACTGACTAACTTCCTCTCGATAATGCTCCCTCTCGAACTGTTGATCAGTTTGGATATCTGTAGAGGTAGAGGATGAAGATTCTGATGGCTCCTCTGATCTATCAAAAAAGGATGAAGTTCCATTACTCCAGAAGTTAGAAGCACTTTGCTGTGCAGCTAGATGAAGTCTATCCCCGAACATTACATCTTCATTAAATGTTACGTGTGGAGAAAAGCTTTCTAGCCATTTCCAACCTTGTATTGGAGTCCAGTGTGGGTGGAATAAAATAAAGTTCTTGTTGGTATTTGCTTGGAAGCCAACAAACCACCCCGTCTCTGCTCTTGGAGAAAATTTACCAGGCATTGGATCTATATCTTTGTAGGCACGACATCCGAAGCGTGGCATATTCGAAAAGTCTATCTTTTCTGGGGCTGGCTGATTTAATCCTTGAAGAAAGTCAATGAGAGGCACCATCTTTGTGCGTATGCAGTAGAGTCTATTAACAATAAAGCAGGCATGTTTGATTGCCCACGGTCAGTAACAAGATGGCATACAAGCGTCAATGAGCATAGACCTTGCCATTGTCAAGACGACTTTATTTGCGGCTTCTGATGCACCATTTTGTTCTGGTGTATCTGGAGCAGATATATCTGTTCTAATTCCATGTTGCTCGCAGTATGATTTCGTACGCATGAACTCGGAGCCCCCATCCCTAAAAATTATTTTCACTCGTTTATCATACTGGTGCTTTTGATCTTCTATCCACTGTAATAAAAGTGATGCAATCTGGTCTTTTGAATGTGTATTCAACGCCCATCGCATGCGAGTCTTTGCATCAGTTATGATAACCTCGTATTGTTCTCCATGTACAGCAGCTGTTAGTTTCCCAAATGTATCGACAAATATTTCATCCAAGGGTTTGTTTGGTGTGATTCTTTGATCCCTAGAGATAAATCGCTGAGCTTTACTTAGATGAAATGTCTCGCAAGTGCTGAGATCACTAAAGTTTATTGATTGTAGGCCAACTGAACAATCCACTGTTTTCTCTAGGATTTTTTGACCAACATGCCCTAGACGTTCATGCCACCTCTGTGCGCCAATATAATTAGGTATTCTTGATACACCTGGTGCAACAACGTTATTCTGTTCTTTTGGAGAACTATTTTCATTAAGTGGACGGACATAATATACATCATTATTACAAATGAGGCAAGCTATTTTGATATCTGGCTTTCCTATTTTCTTTTGGACTAACATTTTGTTTTCAGAGTCAGGGACTATATTTGCCAGTCTCTAGAGCCTCCCAGCTGACAAAATAGTACATGCTGATCTGGGAGAGTATACTGCGTCATGAAGTTCGTACCTTTTCTTCCCTATACTTAGGCATGCTGTACCATAGTGAGTCAGTGATGACGAACCAACTGCTTGATCAAATTTGAACGATTTAGAGTACTTTTTCAAGTTGATAAATTTGTTTTTGTTTGGCACAAAATGATGCGAGGCACCAGTATCATATAGTAAACGTTTTTCATTTGAATTTAGGATGCTGGCTACTATTGGTCTTTTATCAATTTCTTCCTCATCGCTTGATTCTTCTTGACATGCAATCTTAGCCTTTCCTTTCTTATCTTGAACCTTTCTATATTGCCGAAGTTCAGGATGTTGCTTAAAACAATCTTTGTTAAGATGTTTATGTCTACATCTCCGACAAGGATCATCTGGGCCTGGTTCCATTCTGCTATTATTAGAGACCGAGGCTACAACTGGATTTGACCTTAGCGATCTCTGCTCAACTGCTACTCTAAGAGTAGACATCATATCCTCCAGCCTAGCGTACTTTTTTCCGTCAGTGTACGCTCGTGTTTCTCTCCAATTGCTCAGCCACTTTACTTCCATTGTTCCTTCTACAAACATGGCGGCTGCATATCCTTTTAAAACAGCAAATTCATTTTCAGTCTTTTCAGTTGATGTTTGTGGGGTTTCTATCATTAACTCAGCCGCATTGTTCACATCATGTAGGTTTTTTATGAATTTGTTGCAGTAGGATTCAGCGTTATCCCCCATTTTGGTATTATGAAGGACTCGGAGTGCTACTGAGTATGGGGTTGTAGCAGATTGCTGGTGCGTGTTTGCCACCTCATTAAACAACTGCTTTGCTGTACAGTGCCGATAGTGTCTTGGTCGTATCTTCTCGTCTAAGCGTTGCAGTATTATATTTTGTGCCTCTATCTTGCCATACCTCCATACTGCCAACTTTTCCTCATAGTCATTCACCAAGTCATGACACATCTCAGTCGATGGTTTTTGACTTTCAAAGCTTGTTGGGGGAGTTGGTTTCGAGATTGGTTTTATGCCTTCAATGTTATGAAAGACATGGCCTAATACTTTGCGTCGAGCTAGCTTGGCTTGTAGGTCGTTTTCCCAACTGACAAAGGAAACGCCTGGTGCCAAGACAATCTTGTTGTCACAAACCATCACTGGGATGTCGTGTCGCACCCAGGCAACCGAGTTATGACGTGCATACAATAAACATAATTTAGGTATTGTAATGGTTACAGTGTTGTGATAGCATCAGTTGCCATTCAGAGTACTAGTTAGTTACTGTGTTATGGCTGTAAACTACTACACCCTTGGTTATAGTATTGAAGCTCGTGTACTTAAGGAAGCTCTAGGACTGGATGTGTACTGTAGCTTTTTGTCTTGTAAATTACTCAAATTTTAGAATCTAATTATTAATCTAAATATCTCGTCCTCATTATCAGCTTCTGTCTTCGTCTCCTTCCTCGTCTCCGTCCTCGTCTTCGTCCTCGTCTCCGTCCTCGTCTTCGTCCTCGTCCTCGTCCTTGTCTCCATCTTCGTCTTCGTCCTCGTCCTCGTCCTCCGTGACACTTGTTGTCCTTATGACCCATGGTTATTCTGTACTATTCCTTATTTGATGAGCCTGGGCTCATAACCTGTTGTTCTAACGAGGTTATGAGAAGTCTAAGAATTGTCGCAATGGATGTAACAGTCAACTTGGGTGGATATAGGATAGCGCTTTAAGTCTAACGTGAAGAAGAAGGATATGTATTGTAGATCTGCTATATTGATGACTATTGAAGATAGGAGTAGAAAAGGTTGACCATGTACAGAGTTCTAGCAGCAAGTATTTATACACAAAAATGGTACACAAACTATACCCTCAATAGCAATAACTCCCAACCATTCAGCCATTCAACAATTATATCATTAGATAAACCTGTGCATATGATCATATCATCATGTATGGCTGAGATACTGGTGTTGTCATTTGCTGTATGTTAATGACGTATCATTGACACAGGATTGCTTGTCCTGTTGGTTACACTTGCCTAATACTAGCCATTTCAAGTTATGTGATCTATAAGTGGGCCTGATCACAACACTACCCTTCTTCACACTCCTGCATCTTCCAGTAGCTCTAATAGCGTCGCTAATAGTTTGGACCAGCTTATCAGCAAAGTTGTTCACCGCAATTGTTGAGACCATTGGCTGCATCCCTGTTCCATGGGCCCACCTACTTAGTACCTTGGCGAAGTCTTCGAGGGCGTCCTCTGTCACTCGTACCGGTTGGCCAGTTTTGATAACAGCTCTGGCTTTTGAGTTCGGACGAGGGGTTTCTCCTGCAAGAGTTCTGTGATCCGATGTTGAGACAAGCTCTATTGAAATATTTGCAAGGGCACCAGTTTTAGACCAAACCAGGTTGAGTGTGTTTCCGAGATTGTGTGTCAGGACACCTGGTGTGGAAGATAGGTCCATCCCGTGCTCGAACATTGTCAAACTAATCAAAATCCACATATGAGGCTGAATAAGGCTGATAAGGAGGCACACGCAATCATCCGTGCGTTACACATTGTGTCTATTATTATCCCCCTACAGTCATTCTTTGTTTGTTTGTATTTAGGTTATCATCTGGAATTATATACTATAATTGGTTATGCCTGCATTTTACTGTTTGCAATATTAACGCTCATTATGTTTTATCTTGTATTTAAGATTAGATAACAAACAATGTTTGTAAGACAGGATGGGGAGATTACATGGTCTGGACAATGCAAACTTACTGAAAGAACACGAGCGAACTTGTACTTAAACAGAAGTAAGATCATGGAGGATAGAGCAATCAATCATCTTTCTTTCCCTTCTCTCTGAGAAAATATCGAAGTCTGTTATAATAACGAGGCTATATAGGAGCGGGATGATGGGTGCTACTGTGGAACTCGTACTTGCAGTAGGTCTCTATTATCACTGTCGCGTGTGTTCTCTTTGTATGTAAGACTTGAATTGTATATTAAGGAAACTTAGTTACAAGTGAATGAACGGAGGTCAAGTCCTCCTTATATGTTGTTCCAGACTTACTGTGTTGTCCACAGCCCCGTGCTAGAACATTCCCTTTGTTGCATCATTTCTCTCCTAGGAGAAATGTATCTCTCGCTCTCCCCAATTCCATCGGTCTCTGTCTAGTCCCATTAACCCTGTTTCATCGAGATCTGGTTGGCTCCATATTGCCAATGCATGCATCGCACACTAAACCTATACGGTTTAGCTCCACTGTCACGTGCACTAACCGCAACGTGGCCCCAAGCATCTGCCCTGGCAATCTACGTGGATTACACAACAAAGTCCCAATCCTGTGACAGTTATCAGCACCATTTGAATCTATACCTGCATCAAGGTACTACATCATTTTCATCATCTTCATCATCTTCATCATCTTCATCATCTTCATCATCTTCATCATCTTCATCATCTTCATCATCTTCATCATCTTCATCATCTTCATCATCTTCATCATCTTCATCATCTTCATCATCTTCATCATCTTCATCATCTTCATCATCTTCATCATCTTCATCATCTTCATCATCTTCATCATCTTCATCATCTTCATCATCTTCATCATCTTCATCATCTTCATCATCTTCATCATCTTCATCATCTTCATCATCTTCATCATCTTCATCATCTTCATCATCTTCATCATCTTCATCATCTTCATCATCTTCATCATCTTCATCATCTTCATCATCTTCATCATCTTCATCATCTTCATCATCTTCATCATCTTCATCATCTTCATCATCTTCATCATCTTCATCATCTTCATCATCTTCATCATCTTCATCATCTTCATCATTTTTGTTACAAAACCTCACAATGTATAATACGCAAAAGAATGAGGAAACATTTTCCAAAAAGATATATTTGGTTGATCAATCTACGTAGTTGCCATGGATGAATATCATCAAAGCCAAAGCAACAAGGGGTTCTGGACCCGGAGTTTCGCAATATATTGATCCAAGTAAGACTGTTCAGCCCAATCTTCCTGAATTGACATTGGAACCTCAGCCAAGAGACGTCAAGCCGACTGCACAAACAATCCTAGACCTCGATGCAGGAGAATTCACAAAATTTCAATATCTAGAGAACCGTCATGTCATGACAGTTAAAAGTAGGAATAATATTGTTAAGTCCATCCAAGACATTGATAGTTACATTATGGGCAGTATTAACTTTGAAAACGAGCTTTGGACTTGTAATGTGCACTCGACGTGGGGCCTTCTCAGAGCGCTTCAAAAAAGGTTGGCTCCGACTGATTACTCGGTAAAATTTGAGATATTAAACTCATATAACGCACTTAAGAGGTATAATAAAAATCAATCCGTTGACAGATTTTTGTATGAATGGGAAAGGGTATATGGACTTGCCACTACCATTAACTTACCAGATGTATTCGAAGAACGCCCGTTATATGACTTCGCACTAGCACTTGAAGAGATTAATCAATCATATGCAACTAATCTTGAACTAAGAGTAGACGAAAATGTTAGGTTACGCTCAATTGATAGCTCAATCGAGCCAATTAAGCTAGAAAATGCTATTGAGGAATTCAGGCATTATTTTAACAGACATCAGGCCTCCCGTCAGATATCAATACCTGCTTCGTTTGCAACAACGCACAATGGGGTAAAACCAGCTCATAAAGCTTGTGTGTGTGGAAGTAGTCATTTATTCAAAGAATGTTATTACCTGAACCCAGATCTGAGACCTTTAGGATGGATAGGGAAAGACGCCACATACCATGAAATTAACCGAGCATTAGCTGATCCTCGAAGAATCAAGATTAAAACATTAATTGAAAAAACTATGAAATATGACGGTGATCTAAAAGGAACTGGTACTACGGTTAATCATCAACCGGTGAAACAGCCATTGTCAAACGTCATCAAAAGTGGGCCGCACACTGAAGAACTCCAAAATTCCTTTCAAAACAATCATATGAATTTTGCAGCACTTGCAGCAACCAAATCTGCTCATACTCTAAAAGATTCCTGGATTCTAGATGGAGGATCCGATATTAATATTTGCAATGATGCAACCAAATGGGGATTTCAGGTTGTAAAGTAAGCTAGGAATGAGGTCGTCCGAGCAGGAAATTCAGCAATTCCCATTGAGGCTTATGGTATTGTTAAAGTAAAAGTTGATACACCTTCAGGGAAAAAACATATCACTTTATACAACGTTGGATTGGCCCAGGGATTCCTAACCAACATTGTATCAATGCAACTGCTCAACCAACGGGGTTTTCATTGGAGTAGTCGGATACCCACCAGACTGGAATGTGAGGACGGCTCTCTCGCTTGTACTTTATATCAAGATGGTGGACATATCTTGTTTAATGATCTCAACAAAAATTTTATTCAAAATACTACTCTTATGGCTATGTTAGTATACAATCCGAAATTGCGAATACTTACCAAAGCTACGCTACATCGAATCATGTCACACGTGAGTCCAGAAGTAGTTTCAAGTATCAATGGGCCTGATCATGGTATAAACATTGATAAGTCTGTTCCTGCACCAAAAACTTCGAAATGTGTTCCTTGCTCTCTAGCAAAATCTAAAAATATAATCTCTAGAAAATCAGGCTCAGGGATCCCACAGAGTGGTCAACCTTTCCATACAATATGTTGGGACGCAATGGTAGTGAAGGAGGCTTACAATGGAAATAGATACATTAGCCATTTCTTTTGTCCTGACAGTCACTTTAATTTTATCTTTCCTTGTCATTCATAATTAAATTTCAGACATTCATTACAAATGGTTATTCAAGTTATAAAAACTCAATGGAAACAAAATATTCATATATTTTGCCTCGATGGCGAGACTTCATTAATTCAAGAATGCAAAAACCTTGTTAGAGATCATAGAATTATTTGTCAGGTATCAGCTGCTTATACCCCTGAGCAGAATGGTTCTGCCGAACGCTCCGGAGGGGTGATAATGACTAAGGCTAGAGCAATGGGATTAGAAGCATCTTTACCTACTAATCTATGGCCTGAAACAGTGGTTACAGCAGGGTACATAGCAAATAGAACACCAATTCAACAGCTGGGATGGAAAACTCCCTTCGAAGTTGTTCATGGAGTCAACCAAGCTACGCACATCTCCATGTTTTCGGTTGTAGAGCATACGCTCTTGAAAAAAATGTCCCTAATTAAAAGAAACTTAACTCACGAGCACACTTAGGACATCTTGTGGGTTATGATTAAACAAATATATATAAAATCTGGATACCAAGCAAACAGAAGGTAATCAGAACGCGGGACGTTACCTTTGATGATAGCGTATTCTATAACCCAAAAGACTTGGACCTAGGAGCAGTTCTGAGTGAATCAGCTGAAAAAATCATGCAAGCAATTGAAATGCCGGAATGGAAAGAATTAGTTATTGAAAATGTAAGAGAACATAGCAACCTTCTTGTGGAAGTACCCTCTAATCCTCAAGAAAATTTTGATAAAAACCTGGAGACAATCTGTGTAGAAAACTTACCAAAGTCTAGCTAGCAAGATCAAAATTTCTATCCCACTCCAAGCTCAATGCCATCAACGTCAAGAGTGCTAGAGCAAATGAGTAACAGTTATTCACCAAATTCGAATTCGGATTCAGATAGTTGCACAACTCCTGGAGAGATGGTTAAAACAGAATTCAAAAATTGCGTTGATAGCAGTATCAACGAGAATAATATAATTCCAGGGAAAAGGATCCGGAAGCCAAGAAATTTCGTCATGTTTCACAATTCTTTTGCTGAAGCAAAGAATTTAATCAAGCCTACTAAAATCCACCAAAAAAATCTTCCCAAAGCTCCCAAGAATTGTAGAGAAATGCTCCAACATGAGTAATCAGCCGGGTTTAAGGCAGCCAAATTAAAAGAATTTAACACTCTGTACAAAAATTAATGAGCAATAGCTTATAAATTTGCAAAAGGAAGGCCAGCTGAATACAGATCAAAAATCTTTACCACTCATGTGGATATATACATACAAGTTTGACGCGGATGGATATTTATTGTCTTTCAAAGCGCGCCTTGTTGCAAGAGGAGATTTGAGCAACACAACAGAAGAAACTTACGCAGCTACGCTAGCCGCTCAGGTTCTTCGTGCAATAATGGCAATATCTGCTGTATATAGCTATAAAATCTGTCAGTACAATATAGTTACAGCTTACACCAATGCAGACCTTCCAAAACCAATCATAGCAAGCTTGCCAGATGGATTTGAGAAAAAAGGTCACTTCTTACTTATCAGAAAAGCCCTCTATGGACTTCCAGAATCGGCATTACTCTGGCAGAATCATCTCCAATCAACGTTTATAGATTTAGGCCTCTCGCCTATGCCAGGTGTTAGTTGTCTATTTAACAGTCCTCACCTAATTATTTTATTCTATGTAGACAATATCATAGTAGTCTACCATGAAAGAGATAGTGTAAAGGCTGAAGAATTTGAAGAGAATATGATGAAAAGGTATCAGACTAAGCCGTTGGGATAAATTGATCACTTTCTTGGTATCCAAGTAACTAGAGACGAACTTCTAAGGAAAGTTTGGCTCGTACAGGACGCGTACATGGACACAATTATAAGTAAATTCAACATCAACGTTGAAGGAATTAAAGTTCCATTAACACCCTTACCAGCCACGCCTTTGTTTCGGAATCCCGGTCAAGCCACGGTCAGGGAAATACAGGGGTATCAAAAAAGAGTAGGAAAACTTAATTACCTGGCACTTATAACTCGGCCCAACATAGCTCAAGGTGTATCTAAACTCTCTGAATTTTTACAAAATCTGTGGAAAGAACACATGGAAGCAGCTGAACATATGATGCTTTATCGTATTGGAACAAAGTATAGGGGTATCAAATATGATGGAGGATTATCAAGTACAAACAGTCAAGCATTTGTTGCATCAAGCAATGCATCTTTTGCAGACAATCCAGAAACAAGGTGCAGCTCTAGTGGGTTTTTCTTCCAACTTTTTAATGGAATGATCCACTGGAAAGCAATAAAACAAAAAACTGTTACAACATCAAGTACCGAGGCCGAGCTTCTGGCCCTAATTGTTACAGCAAAAGAATACTTGTGGTGGACGCAATTTTTCAAAAATCTTAACCTTGAGATTGAAGCACCTGTTATTCTATGTGATAATCAGCAGACACTCCGATTGTTGCAGAAAGAAACCCCTAAACTTGCAACAAAATTAAAACACGTCAATATCCATCAATTTTGGCTCCGGCAAGAAGTCCAAAGCGGTAGGATAAAAGTCAAGTGGATTGAAACAACAAAAATGATTGCTGATGGATTCACCAAGGCACTCCCAGCTCAATGACATTGTATTTTTATCGAACAAATGAATCTAGTGGATGTAAATATTAATGATTCAAATCCAAGCTTAGATCAAACCCCTTAAATGATCATATCTGACAGCCTCGCGCCTCTGGTGTCAAGCCTGGGGGGGTGTGTCAAACTAATCGAGACCTGTATATGAGGCTGAATAAGGCTGATAAGGAGGCACACGCAATCATCCGTGCGTTACACATTGTGTCTATTATTATCCCCCTACAGTCATTCTTTGTTTGTTTGTATTTAGGTTATCATCTGGAATTATATACTATAATTGGTTATGCCTGCATTTTACTGTTTGCAATATTAACGCTCATTATGTTTTATCTTGTATTTAAGATTAGATAACAAACAATGTTTGTAAGACAGGATGGGGAGATTACATGGTCTGGACAATGCAAACTTACTGAAAGAACACGAGCGAACTTGTACTTAAACAGAAGTAAGATCATGGAGGATAGAGCAATCAATCATCTTTCTTTCCCTTCTCTCTGAGAAAATATCGAAGTCCCAATCCTGTGACAAACATCCACTCGGTGAGCTCCTGGCTGTCGCCGTATAGCCTAGTAGCCATTGGTTGCCAGTCAGGGTGAACGGAATTGAAGTCTCTGCTGATGACTGTAGGCCCAGAGGGAGCCCATGATAACAGCGGCAAAAGGTCTGCTCCAGGAGCGCAGTATACAGAGATAAATGTGACTCCTTCTGCCTTTATTGCGGTGAGATCCGGTGATGTCACGCAGATTGCTTGCTGTTGGCACTTGGTCCATTTTTGCATATAGATGACGGAGCGTGGCCTTGAAAGGTTGGCAGCAGCATGGGGAGGCAAATGCCTATTGAATCCGGGATGAGACTTGGTGAGCTAGAAGCCATCCTTATGTTGGGTCCAGGGTTCCTGGATAAGTAGGACATCGGTTCCTGAATCCCAAGCGGATTGAAGGATGATGTCTGTAGCGGGGTATCCTCTGCCTAAGTTAGCACAGAGGAACGATATTGTTGTTGCCGTTTTTTGAAGCTTGGCTGGGTTGTGGTTCCTTATGGGCATTGAGCAGCGTTTATATTTTTGTTTTCAGCAGTAGCCTCGGTGGCTTTCTGCTTTGCTTCCATCTCTCTGATCGAAGCATTCCTTTCTTTTTGACCCTGCTCGCAGATCACCGACAGCTGGTCCCTTGTGCATTGCACTGTCTTCCCACCAGCCTGTGTCGGCCTAGCCATTCAATTAGACTCAGTTGCAGCATGTGGCCCATGGGAATTGATGTACTTTTGGACGAGCTGCTTGCACTCGGTAGCTTTGTGCTCAATTGAGCCACAGCAGGAGCAGCGCTCTGCTCGTGAACAAATCTTAGTTGGGTGGTGTCCCCAGCATTGGTTGCATTGCGCAATTTTGAGCTTGCGCTGAAGTTTGTGGAGGCGTCCGCTTTCTTCAAACAGTCTTTCTCCAAGTTTCGGTTTTCCTGTTGCGAAATGCAACACCCAGTCCGTTAACAGCCTAGCCATGCTAGTTACAAAAGCACGAGCCGATGTTGGTCTGACTCCTGTTTTGAGAGCTACTTCTTCTATTATCATCTCTTGTGTCACTATGGTGGGCCCTTCTAGAGTGTAAAGCTTGTCTGGGATATTTGGTACCAGGACTAATGTTCAATTGGAGGCGGCTTTCAATTTCATTTCAGAGCTGTCTAAGATGGCTCCTCCTGAGAGAAGTGCACCTCTATCTCCTTCCCCTTCGGCTTGTATTGCGAACCCTGAGTTCACGACAGTGACCTGTTTGATTGTCGAGTTGGCCTGACGCAGCTTGCTAGCTGGGCTTATAATTACGAAGTGGGGTGACATACGTCTCCACGGGTGGTCAAGTCTGAGGCGCAAGAATACGCGCTTGTCAGGTTGTTGGGGGTTTGTTGCTGGAGCTTTAGGCTTCGGCGCGGAGACGGGCCTGATTGGCACTGTCTTGAGTGTTGAAGATGGAGCCACTTGGTTTGCTGGCTTGTATCTTTTTCCCAACACCTCGGTCCAAGATTTCTCTGTGGCGTTGTTGTTGGTTTTGTTTGAGCCCTGGTTGGACTGGAGAGTTGCGGTTGTGGCTAACGGCCTTGGGGTTGCCGGTCTGTTCTTTTCTCTGGCAAGGATCAGCATTGGACGTGTGATGCTTGCAGGACTTTATTTTGAAGGCTCTGTCACTTGAGCTGGATTTGGTGGATTAGTATGGCCACTTGCAGCCTTTGGAGGAGCGTTGGCGTCTGCTTGAGATGGGTTGCCCCATAGAATTTCCAGTATCTTGCCCTGAAGGGCCAGTAAGTCCTGATCGAAGAGTTTTCGAAGTCTCTCGTCAGTGACTGGTTCCAACAGCTTGCAGAACCCAATGATGAAGCGCTCTGCTTGTGCAGAGCGCGTCTGGAATATCCAGCCCTGTTCGGCGAGGAATTTGGTCGCGACGATTTGAGGCGACGGAGTTTGTTGGTGCGGTGAGCTTCGATGACTCGCCTCGTAGATTGGCTCTACAAATTGTTGTGTGGGTTGTTGTGATGGCGGTTGTGGCCTGTTAAGGACCATTTCGATGTCTTGAAGCGTGGAACATTGAGTTGGGAGAGGGGGCCAAGAGCCAGCCTCTGCGGATGACTGGGGCGGCATGAGTGAGTGAGGTTTGTGGTAGTGTGAGGCCGTAGATGGTATACGGGAGCACTCAGTTTCAATGGCTGTGTTGGAGTTGGATTGAGTGGTGTCTTCTGAGTTATAATTTACCTTCTACTTTTTCTGTAGCGGGTCTCGCAGTTGCAATGAGTTGGGCCTGTGAGCAGTGATCCCCACCGGCTCCACCAGTCTTGTACCAATAGTGGACCTAGAGCTTTAGCTTAGGACTTTCATATAATACAAAAATAATCGAGAAACTCGAAAATTTCCCTTTTCCCATTTTCCACCCCTCTCGATCTCGTCGCATATATCTTCGAAGTGTGATCGAGCCCAGGCATTTTTATCATGCCTCCATTTCGAAAAAAACGTCCCAACGCCAAGTTGGACAACAAAAGAGTCCACCCGAGGGCTCTCGAAAAACCACCTGGCCTTGTCCAGTCTCCGAAATGCGCGGAAATAGGTCAGGACTCAATGAAAGGGAAGGAAAAAGCCCTCCGCGCCGTCGCTGAGCCCGATACTGATATGATCGGTTCAGTTAAAATTGATGAGGAATTTCTTCGACCATCCTCCGTCCCTCACGGGATTGGGTAATCATCCAAACCTCCTCCGACCGCGTCAAAACCGTCGGAAAACGCTGCGCCAAATGCAGCCTCAAAGAAAGAGTCGCAGCCTCAAGCTGCCACGAGAACAGATTGCCCGCCCGAACTTCGACCAATTGTTGAAGCCAAACAACGACGCGCCGCCATCTTTTGCGTCGAAGCAAACCTACTCCCTTTGACTAACAGGTCAAATAGGCAATTTGTTGACTCGATGAGAGTCTACGTACGCGCCGCCATTGCGCAATACATGGCTACGGGCCCGGCCTCCACGCCACCCGTCCTTTCTCCTCGCCCGGCGAACCGAATCCCAAGGGCTCCAGGAGCATACCAATTCCCGCCGTCCCAGCGCTGCCTGTAAAAAGCCCCTGGGCCACGGAGGCCAAAAATAGACTGCGACAAAAAGCAGTTCCTACTGCAAAAGCTGTGCCGCGACCTGCGGCAAAAGCCCAAAAGAAAGAAGCTTCCAATGTGAAAGTCTCTAAGCGCCTGTTCCTTCGCCTTGGAAGCGACCATTCATAGGGGAAACTTTCTCCTCTGGGTGCCAAAGCTGCTGTCAAGGGGCTCATCCGCGACGGCGATCGTATTGACTCAATATAACGAGTCAAGTCGGGAGTTGCCTTTCTAAAAAATTCCGATTAAGGGCATGACCCTCAACATCTATTGGAAAAGATTAAACAACCACAATTTAAAAGTGAAATATTAGCCAGAATTTAGTTGGTAGATTCTAGAAGTCCTTCATAGTCTCAGACTCAGAAGGGACTATAATAAAATTCTTATCTTATCTTAACAAATTCCGAAAATAATAGACAGGTTCTTCTAGATATCTCGTCGAAATTGGCGAAACATAACACCAAAATCGAATCACCTTCAGATCTTGTCGCCCTGAGGATCTCCAATGTGCCCATGAAGGCCAAAATGGAGTGGGGCGATGAGGAGCTTAACGATATATGGGTCGAGAGCGAAATTGAACTAATGACTTGCAAGAAACCGGTCCAAGTCCGACCCCACGGAACATGCCGTCCCGGGGCCATGCACCACAACTGGCATGCCGTTTTCCACCGGGACTCTGCTCCCCGTGCGGGCTTCTGCCTTTTCGACGTGTCTAGTTTTGCTACCATCCATATGCCTCGTCGTAAAACTGGACAGTGCACACGCTGTTTGGACCTCCACGCCACTTGTGGCTGCTCCCTGTTGTAATCCTAGTCCGTGCTAACATAACGTAGAGACGTGCATGGTCTAGGTCATGGATTAATATAGTCGCTGTGCCTACACAATTGAGGTAAGCTACGTAGTGGTTGTTGAGATCTGTTGAGGATCAGGATGTTGAGAAGTGATAGCAGTGCACGGACCAGCTTCTCATATATTTAGACAGGTGGAGAGGCACTGCCCCCAAAAGTGTCCAACATAGATCACACACTTTATCCAATATACTTTAGTAAATAATAATCCCTTCTAAAGTCTACAACTCAGTTCTCGAGCATTATATCACAACTGTCTCTAAGTCTATCCCAAGAATATCTCCAGTGCTTATCATTCACAACAGGTTACGACCCCGGCGTTTTCCTCTGCACACGAGTTAAACATGTCCAAAAACACTTCACTCGTCATCCTCGGCGAAACAGATTCTTTCAGCCGATGGGACGCATCACTTCGGGCACGATTGGCCAAACGCGACCTCACCGGCCACGTCATCCACGATGATCCCGACGTCGATCCCATCTTTCGACCGAGTGAACCAAAACGTGAAGATCAAATAACAAATGATGCCTGGGAGGAGATATGGAGGACTCACCAAAGAGCAGTCTTGACATGGAAGAACCATGAGACAGAGGCGAGGAATATAATCCTCGAACGTCTCAGCGAGAAAGTCTGGCCCAGGGACCACATAGGACTTTCCGCCAAAGCCCTGTACGACAGCATCTCTTCGCCTAGAAGAGAAATGTCCTCGGCCACCTACATCGATGCGCTCCGACAATTCCAAGCAGTCAAGTTCACCGACTCAATAGAGCGGTACTGCAACGAATTCCAGACTGCTTATCAGAATATGATCACCGCAGCTGAAGCCCTTAGTATGTCCGATGACAAACCAACCGAATGGGCCATTTCTGAGGCCGCAGCTGCGGGATTCTTTTTAGTCGGGACTATTCACGTCCCCTGGTTAAGTTCCTGGAGAGACAACAGAGCCATCGATGCTTCAGACAGACCGACATCCCTAAGGTCAATGATGTCATCACTTCGCACTGTCGCTGCAAACAATCATAGGCAAAACAACACCTATGAACCCATCCACAGTGCTTCCGCAGCCAAACCAAAATCATCACCAAATCCCGATGCCAGGTGCAAGAGATGTAAGCATAAACATACTAATAAAAAATGCTTCAAGCAACATCCAGAACTTGTAACTGGTCAGAAAGGGTAGAAATGGAAGGAGAATATCCAAAAATATGGTGAAATATTGGGAAAAGGGAAGGCAATCGCTGAGGCCAGCGACAGTGAAGATGAGGAATATTATTGGAGTCGAATGGAAGCGCTGCTTAGCGAGCCCTGTGACGGAAAATTATCAAGCGGAGTAGCTGCATCAGCATCCAGATACAATAAACTACCTATAATCTATGACACGGGTGCTTCGCACCACTTTTTGCCTGATAGATCCGTGTTTGCTGAAATATACAATCGACTAAATCCCTTTCGATTTGACCAAGCCGTAGGTAGATCAACGCTAACTGAACAAGGAAGCGCAACTATAAAGATCGGGCAACAACAATTGATTTTAAATGACTGCCTATACTCACCCAGATCGGCCTCTGGTATTGTCTCCGTAGGTAGACTACAAAGAATAGCAGGGGTGTTCCCTGACTATGCCAAAATGCTCCTAGTAAAACATAATCATGAACAGAGAGACGTGCCCATTGCCCGACTAATTCTCCACAACGACGTCTATTACATTCATCCCCTGTTACATGACAAGCGCATCAAAGATAAATCCATCGCAGCACCTGGGGTAGCGAGGATTCAGAAGACCAGCAATGCGCAACGCTGGCATCAAAGACTAGGACACATTGCGCAAAACATTCTCAAGAAGACAAAAGATCACTCTTTAGGACTTGAAGGCATTGACACAAGTGATCTTAAAATATGCGAAACATGCCATCTAAGCAAGGCTCAACAACATGTGTCGCGGGACCCAAGGCCAACACCGTATGAGCCATTGGACGAAGTATTTGTGGACACCGTAGGTAAACTAGTCCCATCTGTCGATGAAAAGCAGTACGCCGTAATAATCACTGACGCGAAAACTCGCATGCATTGGGTACTCACCAGCCAAACAAAAGACCAAATCGCCTCAGCATTAGTGCAATGGGTTAAAATCATGCACCATATTTATGACAAACGAGTGCGAACTATCTTTAGAGACGGAGGATCCGAATTCTCTAAGACAAAAGTCTTTTGTGAACAACATGGAATACGTACCCATACGTCAGCTCCCTACACACCAGAACAGAATGGAGCATCAGAAGCTGCCAACAAAGTAGTTCTCAGAGTAACGAGGTCCATCCTTATAGATGCAAATATGCCTCCATGTTACTGGTCCTACGCGATGCAACATGCATGCTTCATTCTCAATAGGTTATACTGCTTACGAACAAAAAAGATCCCCATCATCGACTTCTTACAAAGCCTACGACAACCGCACATGGATAAAATTGATCTCAGGAATCTACCACGATTCGGCTGTCGAGCATACAAATTAATCAGTCCTAAACCAAGCAAATTTGAACCAAGGGCAGAAAAAGGGTGGTTCCTAGGCTTCGAAGTAAACACTTCCAAGAACTTCCTCATACTCCATCCACACAAAACTCCAACCAAAGGATGGAAGTGGATTGTCAGTTTCACTCCACACGCAACATTTAATGAAGATGTTCTATTGGGAGATGAACTAGACCAAATAAACAAGGAAAGAGCCACAAACTACTGGAAAAACGATCAACCAATCACACCAACATTAGGCACATACCAAAGTCCTTCATTGCCGCACAACAAACTGCCCAACCAAGATGCGTCAACATCAGATCCTAACAATCTGCCATTAAACGCATCACCGCCAGATCTGAGTCAATACCCAGGAAACATACCTCAATCTGAGCTAAATAACGACCCAATACCTGCAAATAAACCTCCGCCACCTAACAATACATTTATAATGCTACCTTCTCTTGAAAAGAATGACAAAACTTACGTTGATCAGCCTCCAACCACCCCTCCGGTGCCTCAATCAACCTGGCAGCATATGAGTCCCAATCCCTTGGCATTAATCAATCCGCAACCGGACCCTTCGGAGTCAGATATAAACTCAAACCCTGACATAAGCGATCCAATTGAGCTCAACTCTCCTGAAAGTGATTCAGAACACTATCCAAACACAAAATCACCAGAAAATCAGGAAGCTCAGAAATACGATCGTATTATGACAGGTTGGGACCCAATACCATCAATAGCTGGGCAAAAAAGGCCACATTCACCGGAGACTGGGTTAATACAACAGAAAGGTAGCTCAGAAATAATCAATATAAACAATGGGGCAGGTATTGGAAAAGTTGACATATCAAATATCTCTCGCAACCAAACAGATAACGCACAAAGTTCCGAATCAGATCTACAACCAAATGATTTCATCATGACTGGTTGGGATCCAGTCAAATCCCAAACTGGCCAAAAGAGAGCCTGCTCGCCAGAGGGAGACATGATGCGTACAAAACGTGGACGAGCAGTAAAACGAGTTGACTATTATCGCCTCCATCATGGAAAGTCAGCACTTGAATCAAGTGACCCAAAGACCTGGGAAGAAGCGATGTCCAGCCCAGAGGCTCAAAAATGGAAAAAGGCTGCAAATGAGGAAATAAAATCACTCATTGACACAGGAACATTCGACATAATTAAACGCGAAAAATTACCAAAAGGTCGAAAGCCAATGAAATGCAAATGGGTCTTCAAAAAGAAGTACAATGCGGATGGAAGTGTTGATAAATGGAAGGCACGATGCACCGCAAAAGGATTTACTCAAAGACCTGGCATCGACTATCAGGAAACCTTCGCCCCTACCCCGAGGCCTGAAACAGGTAGGATTATGTTAGTAATAGCCCATTACCTTAAATGGTACAGATGTCAAGGTGATGTTCCAACAGCCTTCCTCGATCCAGACCTCAAAAAAGATCTATACATGGAGTTACCAAAAGGATTTAAAGAGGGAAATTATGTCATCCGCCTAAGGAAAGGACTTTACGGCCTCAAACAAGCAGCAGCCCTCTGGTACGATGACGCAAGAGCAACCCTAGCAACACTTGGCCTTCATCCAACAACATCAGACGTGTGCTTATATTCAAATGCGCAAATGATCTATTTGTACTCCTACATGTAGATGACTTTCAAGTCATAGGACCAACCAATACAAAAATAGAATTATTAATGCGAGCATTAAACAAAAAATATAACCTCAAACGCGTCAACACAAACTTATTTCTTGGCATACACATCGAGGAAAATGAAAATAAACTCGAACTTTCTCAGGGCCAATACGTCCGCACCCTTCTAAAGCGACATGGATTAGATGACTGTAAGCCAGCAAATACACCAATAGAAAGGCTAATTGAACCCAACGGTTCTCAATGTTCAAGGCAATCACAGCTAGAGTACAATTCGATCATCGGAGGTCTCCAATACCTAGCCAATAACACACGTCCTGACATTGCCTTTGCTGTAAATTACCTTGCAAGATTCTTAAACAATCCATCCGCAGAGCACATCTCAGCTGCCCGCCGCATCCTTTGCTACATAGCCAAACATCCGGATAAAGGCATCACATTTACCAGAAGCAACGAGAAACCAATCCTCGAGGCATACTCAGATGCAGATTTTGCAGCCGATCCCTCGACCAGTCGGTCGACATCCGGGACATTAATCAGGCTTGCATCTGGACCTATCTTCTGGAAATCACATTTGCAGCGAGAAGTAGTTCTCTCAACGACAGAAGCAGAGTATCTTGCAGCCACAGAGACCTGTCGACAACTGCAATGGATCAAATCTCTATTTGAAGAACTCAAACTCACAAAGCTCATAGAAGGAACGGAATGTACCAACCTGTATGTCGACAACCAATCAGCACTGTCTCTGATCAAAAACCATGATAACCATAAGCGATCCAAACACATAGCACTGAGGAACCACTACTGCAGAGAACAGTACAAAAATTGTCGCATAAAAGTCACATATATTCCATCATTAGACCGACTCGCAGATCCACTAACAAAACCCAAAACCCAAACACAAATCCACTGAGAAACAGTCACTTCTGTGTCACAATTGCTCTGAGCCAGCACATCGACAGAGGGAGTGTTGTGATCCTAGTCCGTGCTAACATAACGTAGAGACGTGCATGGTCTAGGTCATGGATTAATATAGTCGCTGTGCCTACACAATTGAGGTAAGCTACGTAGTGGTTGTAGAGATCTGTTGAGGATCAGGATATTGAGAAGTGATAGCAGTGCACGGACCAGCTTCTCATGTACTTAGACAGGTGGTGAGGCACTGCCCCCAAAAGTGTCCAACATAGATCACACACTTTATCCAATATACTTTAGCAAATAATAATCCCTTCTAAAGTCTATAACTCAGTTCTGGAGCATTATATCACAACTGTCTCTAAGTCTATCCCAAGAATATCTCCAGTGCTCATCATTCACAACACTCCCGCGCTCCAGCTTGCTGGAACTGCGGATCTACTATCCACTCTGAAACAGAGTGCAAGGCCCTCACACGTGACGGCTGTTAAGCCGAAAGACTCCTGTAGCCTACGCCGGCTAGCGCAGGCTGTGGCACAAGGGGAAGGTCTCGGAAGCCAGAGAACTTCGAATATTCTCAGTGAACCTTCTGGAAACACACTGAAGGTTCATGTGAATAACAGGTGTACCGAGAACCTTCTAGGTAGTTGTAGGAGCGTCTCAATTATTCAGGTCACAGGGAGAATCATCTTAAAAGGCAGTAATTTAGAATGTACATATATGTAGACTTTACTTTGAGGAATTCTCTCTCCAGAGAATTATAATAAATATACTCTACCTACAAGATCGCTCATGCACCTCGTACTGAAACCGTGACAACACTGTCGCAACTGTGGGAGACCTCACCGATCGGATACCCGGAACTGCCAAGTTAAACTAGAAAGTCCGGACTGGTGACAAAAGAGCAGCTCACGTGGATTCGTCAGATGAGTAAGGGAAGTTCTCTAAGGTGGCACGAGCTCGGGCTGCGGCCAAAAGGGCTGAGGAGGCAATAATCGCCACGGCGAATGATGTCTCGATGGCCGACGCAACAGGTTTCGCAACGCTGGAACCTGAAGAAGAAGTTTGATGACACAGCAACCTTGAAGATGTCCCTTTTGGGGCTTTACTAACCAATCGCGGATACCGGCTGAATCAAAGGTTCCTGCTGACTCATCTTTCGTTCTCAGCGGAGACTAAGTAAATTTGTCATTTGGAAGGTGTGTCGGCAAGGAAATGTGTGAGGAACACATTGCTTAGGTTCCAATTGGAGGAATCTTCTGGTTTCCAGAGTTATTTTGATTTTTTTGATTTTTCGTTTCTGTTTAATCAGCTGCACTTTGACAGCGATTCACGAGTTGGAACGAGTTAGACTGTAGGAGGGCAAGACTGACACCTGTACGCAGTGCCCTCTACGAACCTGGTAGTGAAATGTTCTCCCAGAGCCAAGTTCAGTCAAATTTCGCAATAACGGACAAGTTGGCCCATGAGGCAATGATTCAAGACTCTCCACCTAGTCAAATTTTCACACCTGAAGAGATCAGTCACCACCAAAACCCCATCAAGTTTGCAGGTACGACTTAGTACATCCCATTTCAATGATCACACCTTTCGTTGACTTTCTCTGGCCTTAATTGACCACCACGTACACGCCCACGCCGATATTTACACCCGACGGAGGAAGCAAAGCGTGGCGCACAAACCTGGGAGACAGCTCTTTGGGATGGGCGTGAGAGAGATTAGGACAAGCTCACAAGGTGCTGCAGATGGTGGAAACAATCTCACGGACGTGAATTTTAGAATTTTGACGAGTTTTCGAATTGAGCTTTGTGCGTGGCGCCAAGACTGGTTGCGATAGTGCAGGCGACACTATAAACATCACCGTGGTTGGATGGTGCGGTGGTACATCATCTTGGCTGGTTTCTCAAATAGTCTGGATAGCTAGGACACATATCCCACCCGAGACAGGAGACGCTGGTTCGAATTCGGCAAAACTGAACCACATTTCTCGCGTGCTGTATGCATGGATGATGAAGGCATGCTTGAATAATCAAAGTTTTGAATATCCCTTTGATAGGTACTTGCAGAGGAGGGTCGACTTTTTGTGTAAGCGAACATACTTCATAGTGGTATTTGCAAATGAAATCCAGAGTATGAGTGTCTCTAATGTCAAAAGAGTCATCCTACATGTATAAATAGTACCGTTCATGTGTCATAGCTAGATAGCTGCATATACATTTAATGATTTTTTAAAAAAAAAGAATCAATAACTCTCTAAGTGTAACTTGCAGCACTAGAATAATGACAGGGTATCCCAATAATGAGTTTGTGAATCCTTCGTTGCCTCATACAAGTAGGACCTGATTACGTAGGGTGAGGTGCTTCTGCAGGGCTCCTGCATCCGCATCACGACCATTTCATTGGACACAAGACATACACAAGTAGCAGTTAAGCCGAGGCGAGTGAAAATGAACCATAGGACTGTTTCAATATCCTTGATACAGCTTCTTTTTTTTTTTAAAATCAGCTCATGTGTGTTCAGCTATAAAGCTATGACACATGAACGGTACTATTTATACATGTAGGATGACTCTTTTGACATTAGAGACACTCATACTCTGAATGTCATTCGTAAATACCACTATGAGGTATGTTTGGTTACACAAACAGTCGACCCTCCTCCGTAACTACCCACCAAAGGGAAATTTAAAACCTTTGATTATCCAAGCATGCCTTCATCATCCATGCATACCAGCACCGCGAGAAATGTGGTTCAGTTTTGCCGAATTCGAACCAGCGGTCTCCTGTCTCGGGTGGGATATGTGTCCTAGCTATCCAGACCTTACTTGAGAAACCAGCCAAGATGATGTACCACCGCACCATCCAACCACGGTGATGTTTATAGTGTCGCCTGCACTATCGCAACCGAAGTCTTGGCGCACGCACAAAGCTCAATTCTAAAACTCGTTGTCAAAATTCTAAAATTCACGTCCGTCGAGATTGTTTCCACCATCTGCAGCACCTTGTGAGCTTGTCCTAATCTCTCTCACGCCCATCCCAAAGAGCTGTCTCCCAGGTTTGGCGCACGCTTTGCTTCCTCCGTCGGGTGTAAATATCGGCGTGGGCGTGTACGTGGTGGTCAATTAAGGCCAGAGAAAGTCACGAAAGGTGTGATCATTGAAATGAGGATGTACTAAGTCGTACCTGCAAACTTGATGGGGTTTTGGTGGTGACTGATCTTTCAGGTGTGAAAATTTGATTAGGTGGAGAGTCTTGAATCATTGCTTCATGGCCAACTTGTTCGGTATTGCGATACTTGACTGAACTTGGCTCTGGAGAATATTTCACTCCCAGGTTCGTAGAAGGCACTGCGTACAGGTGTCAGTCTTGCCCTCCAGTTATTTTTCATTTCTAGTGCCAGGCTTTCACCCTCCATCCAGTGGACATGACACGTATGGAGGACATCTAGAATACAAGTTCCTCCATTTTCCAGCAAAGCCCTTCCGGTGCCTGACTTTTCCTGCTACGTGCCTCACGCTTGTTACATCAGGTCGAATAGGTAGGAACGCATTCACCATGATCTAAGATCATGCATTGAGGGAAAACCTTCGTGGGAAAACCTCAATAATTCCTCCTGTACTCTTTCACGACGAGCAGCCGTAGTCCCCCCTTAAACCGGCCGTGTAGGAATCCAACCTACCACTTCTAGAAATCACATCTAGCACCCGACCAACTGTGCCAACGGCCTGTTGAAAATCACATATCATTCTTCCCAAATTCTCCCCTGCATTGCGCTCAACCCCCATTTGAGAGGGCTGAAATTCCGATATCGAGAGCTTAAAACCGAGGCATCGGTGCCCTAGCTTTTGTCGTACATTGATCGTTGTCTGTGTGAGGCGTCTTAGTTCGCGCCGTCTTTGGAATGTGTCGAAAAGTTGAGAATGTTGATGTCGCGGTCGAGGTGCCTGTCTTAAATGAGGCCGAGCAAGTGCCCAGTCCTGCACGCAATGTTAGTAAGGTTGAAAGCGAAAGGAATATTACCTTTGATTTTGGGAGGTTTTTGGTGAGTCGTAAAGTCTTCCCAGCCAAACTCAATCGGGAAGTTGTTAGAAGACTAAATAGAAGAGACCCAAACTTTTGATCTATCGTGCCGTGAACGGAACCTAGCCTGTATGTCAACCGAAATCGACTGGGCCACGCTCAGCAAGCTGCTGTTGCTTTTGTGTTGCACGATTTGACTAGGCTCATAACCTTGTAGCCCTCCAGTTATTAATTCTATTATTGTTAAAACTATAAGCATATAAGCGAATTCTGTAATTTGAGCGACAATCCATTCAGATCATGTGACCTTCTCGACAATATAGCCTACAACTCGACCGGCAGAGTTTGAGTCCAAGTCACATTATCTCGATATTATTTCCCATACCACCTACTATCCTCTACAACAGTCTAGTAATTACGCATACTTTCACAAATATTACGCTAACAATCTAAAAAATGGAGCATTTAACAGAGTTACTTCAAGAAATCTCCCTAAAGCCAATTGATTCAATAGTCAATCGATTCCGGAGCAACATCAAGAATGGCAGTGATCACAGACCGGTGAGTTTACTTGCTAAGTTCAAATATTAAGACTAACAGATAAGCAATATCTACATTTTTAAACGATCTAGTAAATCACTGCGATCACATCAATAATACTTCCACAATAGAGACTGCGAAGCGTTATCTCTCCACTACTAATTATAAATTATCGTTCAAAGAAGTCCCTGTCACGGCATTTGAGAATCTAATTGCATCAATCAAGAAACCCGCCAGAAATAAAAAGATTTTGACAATCGTCATTAATATCGTCATTGAACTAAACAAAGAAGATATATCGATTCCTTTGGCGCTTCCTCAGCACTCCTCGGTCACTAAGTTGAAGAAGACTGAAGAAGCCTCAGGATACGATAAGACAACAGCCACTCTTACAGATGCGCTCAAATCCGAAACCTCGGGCAAGATATACAGAAATGTCGATGGATTCTGGGATTTCAATTTTATAAAAAAAAAAACATGGTCTGGGCTAGTGGACCGTATCTGGTACAGCTATCGCGATAATGGGCAATGCGGAAACGAAAACGTTTTCTCATCGAACATGGATGAAGATGCTTTGAGAAGCTGGCTACACGCATTTCGAGATCGTTACCTGATTCAACTAATGAAAGAACAAGATTTCATAGAAAGCAATCAACCTGCCGTGAACAGAAGACGGAACGACCCCCTCGTGCGGGGTAAATTTTGTCATACTACAAAGCCTAGTCAACTTAAGGGTGGCAAAAGCGAACGAAAATTAGACTTTTTCATAGAGAGTTCCGAAATCCCTGATTGTGAGATCCACAACTGGAGAGATGTTAGAGTTGTTGGCGAAATAACATCGTCAGAGAAACAAATAGGCATAAAGTTCAATCAGTTAATGCGATACGTCCGCGAAATATTCTACTCGCAGCCGTTGCGTCGATTTGTGCATGGTTTCTGTTTGCACGAAGACCACATCGAGTTCTGGATTATTGATCGATCAGCGCATACAGCTCTGGTAAATATGATGTGCTGGAAGACCAGGAAATGCTAGTTCGAGGTTGTCGTCGTATATGCTCATGAGCGACGAAAGCTCGGGCTAGACCCAGTAATTAGTTACGATGACGCCGACCGATGTTTCCTCACCTTAACGAGTGACAAAAAACAACAGAAAACTTGAGGTGAAACTACGCCTGTCGCTCGACCGGAGACGATAGTCTCACGAGAAGCACGTGCTTCAAGACAATAGACGAAAAGTATCTGATCAAATTTTCTTGGGGCACCGGCAAAAGAAAACGAAATCAAATTTTTGAAACGTGCCAAAAAAAACCGGGCGTTATCCAGATGATGAGTTCAGGGAACTCTATAAAATCGAAAGTCACCGCAAAGGTGTTAAATTCTCGGAGATAAATTATGGATATTTGAAGCCAAAGACCAAAGTCCTAGCCCTCGTAAAAGGAGACAATCTTGAATGAAGAGTTCTTCGTGAAACGTGAACTGACTTATGCCAAACTTACGCCGTTCGGTCGCCTCCTTCAATCATCGGTAACGGTTCGGGAATTTGTGGGTGGTATACGTGATGCCATTATTGGGCTTCGAAACTTGCATGAAAAAAACATCGTTCACGGAGATATTTCATCAGGAAACATCATTCTGACTGGCCGGATAAAAAGGGTAAGACGAAAGGAATTCTTATTGATTTGGACATGTCTTCTTTGCGTGAGAATGAAAACGAGAAGAATTTGCCAAGAGCCATTACTGGTACCAGAATGTTTATGGCGTTAGAGTTGTTGGAATCCATTGCGACAACAAGTTAAGTCTAAAGCAAACCTATCGTCATGATCTTGAATCATGTTTTTACGTCCTCATAGTCGGATGTAT